>OZ014459.1:13323430-13900430 GCA_963966035.1 Acleris laterana | reverse complement strand
TGTTATGCATTTTGGGGAGCTAAGAAAACGGTTATGTTTTTAAATTAATCTGCAAGCCAAGTTTCATAACAATTTTTTGTTTTTAAGGCATTTTAGTGGAAAAAGATATCTAAAAAATCTAGAAATAATATCGTTTTTAGTCTCGCATTTTTAAATTTGGACCGATAATTGTTGTTTTAATATTGATAAATAACCAGAGTTTTATCGTTTTTATAAATAAGAAGAAAAAAATAGATTTAAATTGATACTTTTTTTTTAATTAATTTTTGATGCTGCATTTTTGACTTATTTTGAAAAAAGCTAAAAAACATGATAACTCAAAAATGGTTCACTTTTGCATAATGCATATGGGGGTTAAAATTACCGCAAATAGTCACCCCTATCACCTCCTAACGGGAATACGTCGAATTACCAATAACCCTGTATATACAGTATGTAAACTTACTAAAACCATTTATTTGAACCCGAGCATGTCTAGGCGATAGATAAGCTTGGGATATATAAATTATTTAAATCTTAACACTTTTTCAAATTTAAATAAAGAATGCACTGAACGCAAGTTCAATAATCTGTTACGATGAAAACATTACATACGGGTCTTATAATGGGCACTGAACAACGATGTAAACATTACACATGGATGATACTTTTAGGGTTAACCGACTTTGAAAAAGGTGAGATGTTATAATTTTTATGCAATGATAAATTAAAAATATTCGACACACACTAGCTAAAAAATGTGGTAAAACACTTAACTCAACTAGCCTAGCAACTGGTTGAAAGAGATGGTTTTAGTAAGTTTACATACTGTATATATTATATATATATATGAGATGTGCCGAATATGTTCACCGAATAGCCGAATACCGAATACTATTCCGATTAACTTTACCGAACCGGATATTCGGCCGAATTATTCGGTTTACAAATTCATTGTTTTCAACCGAATAATTCGGCCGAATACAAATAGTGAAAAAGAAACCGAATACGATTCGAATATTCGGCGCATCTCTAATATATATATATAAATTAATGTTTGTCTGTATGTCCTTTATAGAATCGTAAACTATGCATTTGATCATGTGATGATCTTCAGCAAAGTGTTGTGCATGAGGCTACGGTATAAAAGGTAGGTTAGGTTAGGTAGGTTATAAAAGATAAATGACGCGACAGTTTTGTTGTTATCTCTCACTTACTAATGACACCACACGTTGCCACACCCACACAAGAATTAAAAGGTATGGCTTTATGTGCTTCTGTGCGAAAAACGTGAAATGGTGATAGTTTGGGGTCAATTCCAAATGGTTGCCTTTTACTTTAAACGACATTTATAAAAAAAAATGGTTTACCACGATTACGAAGTTATAAATAAGTACTCAACAATTTAATGAAAATGTATGTATAAGATATAACCAAAACATTAAATCAAGGATATTAAATGTCGATTCACCACAGAACCTTGTCATAATAATGGTCAAGTGACGAGACATAAATTACATGGGAGTTAATCGTTGGATTAATGGGCGTTTCTTTAAAAGTTTGTAGATACCACGTTAAGGACTAAAATTAAGAAACGTTATCTTTTCGGCTGAGTTACAAAAATTCAAACAAAATCAAATTTATTTATTCATTTCATGTTGTTAGAAATGTTGATAATTCTGTAGCCCTGCCTACCCCACTTTGGGAATAAAGGCGTGGGTTTATATATTTGGCACATACTGAAACTAATTTAAAAACTGACACGACTCAATAGGTCACTCAACAAAAAGGTGGGAAATAGTCGGCAATCCCATTTTTTTTAAACCGCGGTAACCACTTTGCATGCTAATTATTTCTAGTTACAGATACAAAACCCTAAATTAAGCACAGCCCGACATTGTAATTAACTTTTTATTTTACTTAACAAGTTCCGAGATTTAGTTGATAATAGGTACTATGAGATTAAATGACGTGGAATAAAATAAACATAAAACCTAACACGATTTCCGAACGATTTAAATAGTCGTGAAACCGTTTAAATTTGGTTGTTTACTCAATTTATTGTTTTGTATTTTCTTGATCCACTTAGGAAATTAAATTATGCATAAATTACAATTATTAAATATGTTATGTTATCAATATAAGTAGGTATTATATTATAGCTATTAAGTTGCTCTGTCTGTTTATTCTATCATTTAATTTTATGTATATTTATATGTGATAATAATTACAGCCTTTTTTTAAAGCATTTTACTTATTTTTAACAAAAACATCATCACGTAAAACGAACAATAAAAAAACGAATTTAATTTTACCTTACTAAGAATATCCATAATTCACGAGCAGAAACAAAACGCACTTAAAAAACAAAATTAAAAAAGTAAACTTTTTCGGCGGGAGACGTCCTGCTGACGCGCGGCCCAGACACTACTGTAGTGTGCTATAACAGCTGTTTAATAAAAATGGCGCACAGAGGACGAAGCGATTGCGACAGAAGTTCAGATAAGTTATCGCAAGAGGTCTGTGACCAACTGTAATTTAGATAATGGAGCTTAAATGACTTTTAATAATACAAACGTTAGTGCAACAATTGTGGGTATTTTAAAAACGGAGCGTCTTCAAATCGATCAATATCAGTGACGCAGGGTTCCGTTCCGTGCCACGCCGAAAAAACGCGTAGTTTGTGTTAAGTTTTTTTTTTATGTCAAAGAGAAGACAAACGAGCACACAGGCCACCTGATGGTAAGTGGAAACTGTGACCCATAGACATTCGCATTCACAGGACTGCGATGCAATCCTAAGACTGCAAATGCGTTGCCAACCCTGAGGACTAAGATGGAATGCCTCTATGCTAGTCATTTCACCGGCTGTCTTATCCCCAAACCGGAACACCACAGTGCGAACACTGCTGTTTGGCGGTAGGTTAATGGATAAGATGGTGGTAGCGATCCGGACGGGTCATGCACAAGGTCCTACCACCTAGTGCTCCTTTGTTTTGAATTTTACTAATTACTTGCTTCTGCCCTCGACTTCGCCCGCGTAGATTTCGACTGTCGTTAATTCCTCGGTAGGTGAATATGAAATTTTCCGGGATGAAAAAATATTAAACATTAATCCAATTATGTCTTTCCGCCCTTAGGTCCGAATTATAATCAGATACTTAGTTAGATGGACGTATCAATCTAAAACGCATGAGAAATTACAGTTTCCTATGTTGGCGTTTTGTTACATAATTACCTAATATTATATGATTGTAACACTCTTCAAATGATTATTTGTATTTTAATTGGCAACATTACCACATTTGCTTTTTTTGCAACTGGCTCTTATTGGTTTATTTATACTTATTTAACCAATTAGAGAGTTAGGAACAAACACCAAATTGGCGGGAAAATTACAGTTAACTCTAAAAAACGTTCGAGATGTCCTGGTGATAATAAAATAAATAACAACGAAACTAACTCTATTTATTTTATAAATATAACTTTATAATTGTGAACACGTATAAATATTTAATCTGACTTGGCGTCGATCTTTTCACGTATAACTTGAACGTTTATTTTAACGTGCCTTGAGGCATTTTACTCAAGATCAATTTATGCAAACGTCTCAAAAAGGGAGACCTCAACTCCATCCGATAACCACATATTCTAGTTAGCAGACAGGAAGTATTGCATACATTTTTAAGAAGTCAAATGCGTCGGTCGTTTAGTTGAGCTTGTTGTTCCAAGATAAGGTTGGTCTCTGAGCGATTGGTTATCTATTCTTACGGGTCTCTATTGACTGCCATAATTATTTTTAGTCATAATGTGTTTTAAGTCATAATTTTCGCGTCATAATGCATTTTTCTTAGGACACGGTTATTTTTCAGGATTTATATAAAACTAACCTAACCTAACCAAACTAATCTACACGATAAACGTTTATTTAAAACTGTAACTTCAGCCTGAAAGAAGTTATGACAAAAAAAAGTATGATTAACAATACATTATGACCAACGATATGTATGGCAGTCAAAGGGATCCGTATTCTTACATATAAAACTATTCCGTGACTAACATAGACATTAATATACTAGCGTAATAGACGAACAGAGGGCCCAGACAAGATGCACTACGCTAACTATCGTTTCTATTCGTTTAGTTTTAAACCAATCGCGTCACTGGTAGATGACGTGATACGAAAAGTCACGTGATGTGCCAGTGACGCGATTGGTTTAAAAACGAAACGGATAGAAACGATAGTTAGCTTAATGCATCTTCTCTGGGCCCTCAGGATCCTATTTCTCGCGTCACCAAAACAGACATGTGTTAGTGTCTTTAACGCCGTAATGTCAGCCATATTATTAAATTTAAAATGTTTCTTCCAAGAATGACATAAATACCTGAATTACGCTGTGGCCAGTGTGACGCTATGTGACTCCAGGGGCTCTCAAAACGGATTCAACGGATTTTTCTTTCGCTATCTCCTTCGCAGTCGTATTCGTGTCGTGGCACGACTCGCTTGCACTGTATAACGCTAGTATATTAATGTCTATGCTGACTACGCACAGCCTTAGGCTGCGTTAACACCAGAGATGTGCGAGGATGCGTTGCGAGGGATTTGTTTGTCATGAATCAATAGAAATTCATTTACCTATCCTCGCTCAGCTTAGC
Source organism: Acleris laterana (assembly GCA_963966035.1). Lineage (NCBI taxonomy): Eukaryota > Metazoa > Arthropoda > Insecta > Lepidoptera > Tortricidae > Acleris > Acleris laterana. Next base: position 13,895,796 of record OZ014459.1, on the reverse strand, counting down.
TCTGGTGGAAATAGCTCAGCTGAGCGAGGTTTTTGTACGTACAAAGGAAGGGAATAGTGGGAGATCTTAGGTCCTGCACCTTGCATTTTTGAGACAAAGCAAATCCCTTGGACCAGGTGTTCCTGGGGGTGATCTGAGCTGATTTAGCCCGGGTGCCCAGTGGTACCCCCCCCCCAGGTGGGCAGGGGAGGGGGGGGAAACTGCATCCGGCGCGCCTCACTCTAAATTTAATATCTCCATACATCTAGCAACTATATCAAGTTTGGTGTCTTTTCTTATAATTCGAGGACGAGGAATTCATTTCTGGAACAAACATTTTACCCACCCATACAAAAAAAAAGGAGAAATTCAAAAATCTAAATTTTTCTTTACATTTTTTTTTCCGCAATTTTTCTTTTTACTTAAAACTATGGTGATTTGCTACATAAAATAATTACTAGTTAATAGCCCAGTTATCTTACTATATAAAAAAAATGACTTGTCATACATTTTTGTTCTGAAAACTGTGTTAAAAAAATATTTTGTGCCGCGCGGCGGCCCGCGCCGAAATAGGTACACGCTGTCAGATTTAGTATAAGGGACGCATTCAATTTTAAACTTTATTCTACATACACAAGTAGGTAATAAAAAAAATACTTCCTGTAATTATAAAAGAAAATAAGGGAAAATAAACTTAAAATTAACATAATAACTGAATATGGGATTATCCTATGCTATGGTAGAACTTTTACTTTACAAGCAATCAAAATGGGTCAGTCAATATGGGGAAATTGAAAACGATAAGTTAGAGGGTTTATTATGTTGTTAGAAACCAAGGCCTTGATTGTGAAAAAACCGGTCGCGTGCTAGTCGTACTCGCGCACCGAGGGTTCCGTACCGCCGCACATTACGTATTATATTCCAATTTGAATTCAATTTCGAATCGAATCCACGCGATCCAACTCACACAAGTGACCATATTTTGGTTGTTTTTCTTCAGGGTTTGTCATACAATCATACCAAATTTGGCGCTTGTATATGTTTTACTGTTCTTACCAACAGCAAAAATAAAAATGCGTTGAAATAAAACGTTTCTTGTATGGTGGGTACCTCTTTATTATTTCACTCTTTTTTTCTTTTTTGATCTTAATCTTCCTTAATAATACATATTATTATGGTCCCGTTGGTCTCCATTCGGAAAAGTAACCCTTAAAAGGCAACATCTTCATTTAGAGATTTAAATAATAAAACATACCTATGTAGTAACTAACCGGGAAACAAACCCAGCGGTTGACTTTTTTTCAATATTTCTCTTAATTTTGTTCGTTTTGGAAACAGCTGCTCCAATGTTAATCGTTGCTTACCACTTTGCGCTATGAAAAACAGCAATAAAACGATGTATGCTTATTCGGGAAAAGTACTTGGTTCGATTCCCTTTTCCAATACCAAGGCGAAACCTTTAAATGCAGTATTACGTCTTATCCAAAATCAAGGCCTTGGTCCCTTGAAACAGATTATCTTACTTTTAGTTTTCGAATTCCCCGTACTGTGACTTATTTCAATGGATCATCCTGTATATTTATGCAATATGGCCGAGAGGGGGCTGCCTACGAAAAGTTGTCTCAACATGGTGCGGCTGACCGTACCGCGGCTACATGAGTATTCCTAGTACCTTAGGCCAGGGGTCGCCAAACTACCAGGTCCGGCCCGCGAGCCCATCTAATCCAGCCCGCGGAAAGATTATCACCAGAGCCATATATTCATCATTTCGTAACTCAGCAAGATAACGATTAATCGACGAAAAATGGTTTAAGAAAATTTCAATATCTTCTCGGATCTTAAATAAACGCGACAAATCTTTTCCACAGCTAAGGCAGTGAACTGCTGTTTATATATGGCAAGTCGTTTTCTCCAAGTCTCTCTCACATAAGTGGACACCGAATATGAAGTTAAAATTAAATAATACAATACAATACAAATACTCTTAATTGAACACCAAAAGAAAACAAAACACGGAACAGTGCATTTTAACTATAGGTATACAACAGGCGGTCAAAATTAAATAATGTATGTTTCTCACCTATATCACGCGTCTCGATTCATGTTTTGACAAGACAGGATTAGCGTGCGGTCTGTACGTTTTGCACACTGGTGGCTCGATTTTATAAAGCTACAAATAACTATAAATTAGTTTTATAAAACCCGCCCCTCATGGTAATTGAGCATAATCATAGCCATTCCTTATGCGTTATCTAGATACCTCCTGAACACTAAGACTACTTAACTAATACGAGCTGCTTTGTAACAACTGAGGCTTCTGTTCTGCGGTACGTGCAAGTACCACCATGCATGAACCATGCACAGAAAACTCGTGCGTTAAAAAAGTTAAGTGAGAGGAGACCAAGTCTGAGAAGAAACGCTGCAAGAAACACAACAATAGTCAGTCTTTTTTAAAGGTTGCTTATGGCAATGATAGTTAGTACTCGTCCTAGTATTATATGTATAAAACAATGAATATAAAATATAAATATCATGCGTACTTGAGCGGGAAAAATATTAAAGAATGACTGTCTGTTAAGTTTCTTGTGGCGCTTCTTTTCAGCAGTGTGGTCATTTGGGAAGCGCTGGTAAATTTTTGACGTATATTATTATGCTTACTAACTAGCCGCACCATGTTGAGACAACTTTTCGTAGGCAGCCCCCTCTCGGCCATATTGCATAAATATACAGGGTGATCAATTGAAATAAGTCACAGTACGGGGAATTCGAAAACTAAGATAATCTGTTTTAAGGGACCAAGGCCTTGATTTTGGATAAGACGTAATACTGCATTTAAAGGTTTCGCCTTGGTATTGGAAAAGGGAATCGAACCAAGTACTTCTCCCGAATAAGCATACATCGTTTTATTGCTGTTTTTGATAGCGCAAAGTGGTAAGCAACGATTAACATTGGAGCAGCTGTTTCCAAAATGAACAAAATTAAGAGAAATTATGCATAAAAGGTCAACCGCCGGGTTTGTTTCCCGGTTAGTTACTACGTAGGTATGTTTTATTATTTAAATCTCTAAATGAAGATGTTGCCTTTTAAGGGTTACTTTTCCGAATGGATACCAACGGGACCATAATAATATGTATTATTAAGGAAGATTAAGATCAAAAAAGAAAAAAAGAGTGAAATAATAAAGAGGTACCCACCCATACAAGAAACGTTTTATTTCAACGCATTTTTATTTTTGCTGTTTGGTAAGAACAGTAAAACATATACAAGCGCCAAATTTGGTATGATTGTATGACAAACCCTGAAGAAAAACAACCAAAATATGGTCACTTGTGTGAGTTGGATCGCGTGGATTCGATTCGAAATTGAATTCAAATTGGAATATAATACGTAATGTGCGGCGGTACGGAACCCTCGGTGCGCGAGTACGACTAGCACGCGACCGGTTTTTTCACAATCAAGGCCTTGGTTTCTAACAACATAATAAACCCTCTAACTTATCGTTTTCAATTTCCCCATATTGACTGACCCATTTTGATTGCTTGTAAAGTAAAAGTTCTACCATAGCATAGGATAATCCCATATTCAGTTATTATGTTAATTTTAAGTTTATTTTCCCTTATTTTCTTTTATAATTACAGGAAGTATTTTTTTTATTACCTACTTGTGTATGTAGAATAAAGTTTAAAATTGAATGCGTCCCTTATACTAAATCTGACAGCGTGTACCTATTTCGGCGCGGGCCGCCGCGCGGCACAAAATATTTTTTTAACACAGTTTTCAGAACAAAAATGTATGACAAGTAATTTTTTTTATATAGTAAGATAACTGGGCTGTTAACTAGTAATTATTTTATGTAGCAAATCACCATAGTTTTAAGTAAAAAGAAAAATTGCGGAAAAAAAAATGTGAAGAAAAATTTTGATTTTTGAATTTCTCCTTTTTTTTGTATGGGTGGGTAAAATGTTTGTTCCAGAAATGAATTCCTCGTCCTCGAATTATAAGAAAAAGACACCAAACTTGATATAGTTGCTAGATGTATGGAGATATTAAATTTAGAGTGAGGCGCGCCGGATGCAGTTTCCCCCCCCTCCCCTGCCCACCTGGGGGAGGGTACCACTGGGCACCCGGGCTAAATCAGCTCAGATCACCCCCAGGAACACCTGGTCCAAGGGATTTGCTTTGTCTCAAAAATGCAAGGTTCCCTTAGAAATCGGGACCTAAGATCTCCCACTAGAAAGATGTGTGCGAGGAATGTGTTGCGAGGGATGTGTAGCGGGCTCTTTTTAAATAAGCGGGCGGGGTGCGGTGAGGCGGGAGCGGAGCCAGACGCCGCCTCGCAACTAGGGAATGCAATTTAACCGTTTTTGTATGAAAATAACCGGTTAAAACCGGTTTTAACCGGTTAAACCCGGTTTTAACCGGTTATTTGCATTCCCTACCCGCAACACATCCCTCGCAACACATTCCTCGCACACATCTTTCCCTTCCTTTGTACGTACAAAAACCTCGCTCAGCTGAGCTATTTCCACCAGAGCTAAGCTAAGCGAGGATAGGTAAATGAATTTCTATTGATTCATGACAAACACATCCCTCGCAACGCATCCTCGCACCGCTCAGCTACCTCGCACAACTTTGGTGGAAACATTCACACCGTTACACCACCTCATTACACAGCCTCGCACGGCTTAGCTACCTCGCACATCTCTGGTGGAAACGCAGCCTTAACCGCTGGACCTAGGAACTATAAGAAATAGAGGGATATGCGGGAAACGAATTTTACGCGGCTCGCTTTTAGACTCACCGGCGTCTTCTAGCTCGCGTTCTTTGACGGGGGCATAGTAAAGCTCATTTGCATCAAAAAAGGTTATGTACAGTCGCGGAACGAAAAGGTTGACCAGTTTTCTAATAAGTTGCAAGCACATGTTACCTTTTATACTGTGTAACGGACGAGAGAAATAATATTGAACCAATAGTGGCTGTTGTTTATACGTGACCATAGCAACCCTTTTGTAACGACCAATAAAGACTAAGTTCAGTTAACCAATAGTGGCTGTTGTTTATACGTGACCATAGCAACCCTTTTGTAACGACCAATAAAGACTAAGTTCAGTTAACCAATAGTGGCTGTTGTTTATACGTGACCATGGTAACCATGAATCTGTGGGCCATGTGGTGAAATGACATTCATTACGACGGAATGTGTCATACTCGCTCGATAAGCAGATACTGATAACTTATACTGAGCAAGCAAAAACATAACTTAAGGTGGTCAACCTTTTCATTCCGACTGTACTTTTGTAGAACTATCAAAAATTTACTTTTCACCATAGTTACTAAGAACATTTGCTGTTCAAATTTAATTACTTCCTTATCATGTGCAATATCCTAATCTATTACCGTGTTTTTATAACTCATTTACCTCGTTACGGCTGCTGCAAAATGGTAATTGAAATTGAAAGTATTTGTCATTATCGATGGTCGGCAGGGGTGAGCCATTTTTAGGTCATTAGTGTAGGTATTAATATAGATACACCTTAAAAATAAATACTAAAGGAAAACTGTATTAATTATAATGAAACTAAATGTGCAATGCATTATGTGAAAAACGAGTTTTTTTCATACTAAATTTTCTTTTTTATTGTAATAAATACCTATATTTTTAATTTTGAACACATTTGTTCTTGATTGTTTTGATGGCGACTTAAAGATCGTAGGAGCAGCCTAAATAAAATAATTTCATTAGTTATTAAATTACACAACATCTATATCATTGAATGAGAAGGCATGTCCATGCTATGCAAAATCTGAAAACAGCTCACCCCTGCCCAGCTCCGAGGGGCTATTGCTTAACGCACTCTCAATCGCAATTGTTTTCATTTTGAAAATCAAAGGCTTGTCTGCATACAAAATGAAAATAATTGTTCCGCTTTGAAGCCAATTGAGATTGCGAGTGCGTTTGCAATAGCGATGCTGGTCATTATGAAGAAGGCATGTTAAAGGCGCAGGCTCGTTCTATGTATCTTAAAATATCTGCATCTCAAAATGACCTTCTTCCAACAAAAATCTCTTTCCAATAATGCCTGCTATTTGTTTCATATGATGGCACTTTCCTAAAATTTCCCTCACAATGTCCAATTCCAAAAATGACCTGGTTCCAATATATGTTTTCTATAACCTCCACTATTTGTGATCCACAAACCCGTTTTCTACAATGGTAAGAATTATTGAGGTGTAGCATATATGTGAAAGTTGTTGGAAATTGATCCCTAGGAAACATTCTATATGAAAAGCAGATATTATTGAAAGCAGTCACTAGAAAACAGTTAATACAAGAAGCAGACATAATAGTCTAGTAATTAAAAAGTGGCAACACTGCAGTGTCATCCCTTTCAACTCATTCTAAGAAAAAAGGACGACATCAGGGCGCGTACACATAGAACGTCAGTTTTTACAGGATTCCTCTTAACGGATATATTATCTCGTTATCTTCTTTTTTACTGGATCCGGAATCCTGTATTGAGTGTGAACTTGCTCATACAACTACATATGCCATCAAATAACGGACGTGTAAAACGGATCGCTATGTGTACGCGCCCTTACAGTGTTGCCACTTTTTAATTTCAAGACTTTTTGCCAGACTAGACTATATAAGCAAACTGACAAATATGAGAAGCATACTCTACAGAAAACAGACAATGTAAATAGACATAGAAAACTGTCAAATAAGAAATTATATGCATAGGTAAGACATGGCAGTATGGGCACAGATCCCTTAGCCTTTCCTTGGAATGCAACCAAAAAAGTAAAAAATGAGAATTAGACGTTTTAGGAAAAAGACATTGTAAGAAGTAGACCATAGACTGCCAACGTGGAAAGAAGGCGATTTTGAAAAGCAGACATTTTAGGAAACAGACAGAATGAGCCTGATCCAAGTAACGACCGACCTACTAATTTTCGGACAAGGCACTAAAGTTTTCTTAACATACGTAAAGTCATTATAATACTTTTTTTTAAAACATGCATCGCAACTTACTACCTGTACTTTTTCGAGTCAAATCGGAGAAATACTGGAAAAGGGCCGAATCTTAAGTACCCGAACGAAACCGACGTGCGTGCATGACTCGATGTATGAATGTGGAAGAAGCGAAAGAAATTCGTCAAGATCGTAGCAAGTGGAAAGAAGTGGTCTCTGCCTACCCCTCTGGGAAACAGGCGTGATTTAAGGTATGTATGCATGTATATGTATGCATCTCAATAATGAGTTCAAGACGGCCATGACTTTCAATGGTTAACTATTAGCTACGCATGCGTAAAGTAAACATAACCGTTAACTACGGACATACCTACTTAATAATATTGACTGGTTAAGTCGATAACAAATAATCACTTTAAATCACGACCTTATGATTAAAGAAATAAGGAATGCCTAGTTAACATAACCACTGATGAATAATGCTATAAAATCTATGTGGATAACAAAGGTGATTCAATATTGTGGTAAAGCAAGGACTATTAACGTCCTGTCCCACATGTTTAACCCCTTACTCAAAAAGAGGGGTGTTATAAGTTTAAACTGAGTACGTGTCTGTCTGTTACATCGTAACTCGCAAACGGATGGACCGATTGCGATGTGTTTGAAGTATTTTACACTACTATCTTTCGCCCGCGACTTCGTTTGCGTAGATTTCGATTATCGTTATTCCCTCGTGAACTTTTATTTTCCGACTAGCCTATATTTTAATTCAGAGCACCTAACTCCATTTCAAACATCAAAATCCGTCCAGCGTAAAGAAGTAACAAACAAACACACAAACTTTCGCATTTATAATATTAGTAGAGTAAAAACGCAGGCAAAATTAACTGCTAAACTATATCGAAAAGGCATGCAAGATATAGGATTAGAGATAAGTAAAAAAAAACCTTAAAAGTTCTAACATAATCTAACAAATCGTCACAAGCAGTCAAACACGCAAATAGTCCAACACGCAAAGAGTTAAACACGCAACCCGTCTAACACTCTCCCTCTAAAACCCAACCAGAGCCCTTGCCAAGATGCTACGCTAACCTGGCGTTTCTATTCGTTTTGTTGTAACCAAACGCGTCACTGGTGGATCACGTGACTTTTCGTATCACGTGATATACCAGTGACGGGTTTAATAACGAAAGGCCCTAAGGACCGCCATGACCTTCACTATGGGACACTGCTAATTAAAGACCCTTTTCAACCCCATGTTCGTAATTTAACTTGTCTTGTTCTTTGTTTTTATGTGTTTGCATTAAATTACACGCTAAATGACACGCTGTTAAGAGTTCAACACGCGAGGAGTGATGACTAGAATTACAACTTAAAATGTTGTCACGGAACATGAACATCATTTGAATGAAAGTTCTTTAGCTAACAGCTGAAAACCATACATACATAAACATACATACATAAACTCACGCCTTTATTCCCAGAGTGGGGTAGGCAGAGCTACAGAATTTCCAACAACTATAAAAACTTTTTGATTATTCTGTAACCACATTTTGCACACTTAGGCGAAGATGTTTACCAGTGTATTAGTGACAGGTTGCAAGCCCATCGCCTAACAGTACTACACCAGAAACCAGACAAAGGTAAAAAAAACCAAGACCATTATATTTTAAGACCAAGGTCCTCCTCAGTATATACTAACACTTCATTTACGTATTCATACATACACTTTGACTCTTGGACGATTCGCGTGTTAGACTCTTTGCGTGTTAGACACCTAGCGTGTTAGACTGTTTACGCATTGTTGTTGTACGCGAAAATGTTGAGCATGGCCTTGTAAACTTCAAACTGAACATCAAACTGCAAGCATGGAAATGACAATGACAAGGTTCTAAGTGTGCTCAACATTTACATTGTAAGTAACTGAGTATAAGATGATTACTAAATCGACAAAGGCACGTCGCGCTAACCCTAAAGGGGCTTATAATCCGACAACATTGCAAAAGACAGCAATAGTTTTTGGTTTACTAGCCCCTTCACATGCGTATTTATTCCGATAGAGGGCAGTGTAATCAAAATAAAGTTTATGGTTAGTAATTCCAAACTACCCACATGCCTAGAGTTTGAGGCGTCTTACCGCAGGTCTCAGCTGGTGGTTATTCGCCTGGAAGATGGAAGTATTAGGTCAGTTTAGAGGAATGCACCAGGGTTTGGTTCCCAGAAGAAATAGATGTTATTTAACTACTTATTTTAGCTTGTGTTAGTCCCACTGCAGGGGAAGGGGCTCCTCTCTTTTTCGTTGTTCCCGACTGATTGCATCAAAGAGTTAATGTATTGTACGTACAGTCAACCAATTTGATTCCTAGGCCACTATGGACTTTGTCAACGTGACGTTGTAAACCAAATCATAGGGAGTCTCTTTACGTTTTGGTTGACAACGTCACTTTAACATAGTCCAAAGTGGCCTAGAAATCAAATTGGTTGACTGTACAAGTAGACACACGTAAAGAGCCCTGAGCGACCTACCTGCGGGGGCGACAGGGGGAGTGTAAACCGCTCCGCTTTGCATGCTGCCATGCTATTGGACGACATGCGCAAACATATCCCCTCTACTAGCCACTCGGAGCTCTTTTTACGTGTGTCGAACTGTACCTATATTTGATTTCATCAGTTTAATTATTAAAGTCAGTGTAGTTTTCGATGCAAAATTTCAGATAGTTAAGTTAGTTTAAACGGACAATTTAATAATTATGGACCAGAAACACAATAGGTATAATATGAAAAATCACTACCAAAAATCTTACTTATTTTTTCAATGTGAAAGTCGGAGATATATTCAAAAGCAAAGAAAGTAAAAGATAGATCCACAAAATCATCTATTTGTTAGCTCGGTAGGTAGTACAAAATATGACAACTTACTTTATCTAACTTACTTTTTTTTTAAGAGATCTCTTAAAGGGATAAATTCGCCTTTGTACACACAGCAACACATCTAGCTATACACTTCAGAAATCTGAAATATTGCATGAAAGAGAGTCGCAGTAGAATCGAATGTTGTTGACATAATACACATATATACATCTCTTTCTTTTTCTCTCTGCTCCGTCCTTAATGGTTAGTTAGGTGTGATGTTGTGTGTACATCCTTGTTATATTTTTGTCTATTTTAATTGTTATATCTTGTTTGTACAATAAAGTGTTAAGTTACATACATACACACTTTATTCATAGATTTTATTTATTTAATGAAGCTCCATTTCAAATTACATTGTTTTATGTTAGAGATAAAAATCAATTGTGATTAGACCAGCCTGATATTACTGTATTAATAGAACAAAACCATGCAGATATTATACTATTGATATTGTTCAAAAGTGACAAACAATGACTTTTAAAAATTCTAAAACGGGCATTTTCCTCCTGACAACCGTCAAAACAAGAAGTTTAGTTCTAACTTCAACATTATCCAAATCTCATTTTAAAGCACGATGTTGGTTGATTTTTAAAGTAAACGAGTCGTCACAAGGTTGTGAAAATGATCTAAATCTATCACAAGATGATTATCTCAAAACTAACTTCCATAATCTCAACTCCTATACAAATTATCTGTTATGAGAATTACTTTGCAGTTTTCAGTATCACGAGGAAAGGGTATAACATTATCTTTAATCAGCACGTTAATAGATAAGGGGTTATTTGTGATTTACTCCACTGTGTTGGGACACAGCCTGTGATCAATATATCGTTGAATAGAGTGGTCAAGAAAGGAGTTATCTCTTCTATTGTACCCTTTATGAGCTCATTTCTTATCCTATCTGGCCCTGGTGATTTACCCATCTTTTGGCTTTCAATTGCTCTTTCTACCTCGCAACACAATATTGGAGGTTCTTTTTCAGTTTCACTAATATTGTGCACTGACTCGGACTGTGTGCTTTTTTGAGTGTTTTTGTTTTCACCTGAGTATAGGTCTTTAAAGAAGTTTGTAGCAACCGTTTCAATGTCTTTTCGTTTGGTGTAGTTTTTTCCTATTCTTCTCATTTTAGGTATCCATTCTTTTCCTTTGTCTTGTAATTCTTTTAATGCTATTTTTACGGCGCCTGCTCTGGTTATATGTTTTTCTAGTGTCTCAATCCTTTTTTGTTTTCTGTCTTTTCTAATACTTTCTCTAATGTTTTTACTAAGTTCTGTTATTTTCGTTAAGTATTTTTTTCTATTGTGGTTATTGATTAGCATTTTTCTTTCCTGTATTAAGTTTAATGTTTTTGTACTAAGTTTGTTGTCCTTTGACTTTCTCCTGTCAATATTCACCCCAGCGATTGCTTTCTCGAACTCGTTGTATTTCTCGAGCACATTAATAGGCTTTTTCTGAATTTTATTGCAGGCATCCAATAAGCATTCGGTTCTTTTTTGGAGATTCTCTTTATCCCATGACTTATTGTTTTCCATGTTTTTTCTAGGTCTTCTTGGCATTTTTTGACTTAAAGTGCTTCGTACCATGCGATGGTTGGTATTGAAGCTTAAATTTTGTATTACTCCTGTGTCAGTAAACGCTTTCGAAAAATTTGTTATGATATAATCAATTTCATTCTTATATTTCCCATCCGGGGATTCCCATGTCCATTTGGTAGACTTCTTTTTATTGAACATCGTGTTAAGGATCCGTAAATTATGTTCCAGTAGAAAGTCCACAAGTTTTTGGCCATTTTTACTCCTTTTGCCATGTCCAAACATTCCTATCACGTATTCGTAATTGTTTTGTTTGGTTCCAACTTGAGCATTGAAATCACCCATAACCCACAAATAACCCTGATTCATAAAAAAGGTCCAAAGGATGACATTAGTAACTACAGACCCATAAGCTTAACATCAAATGTGTACAAAATTTTCTCAAAAGTTATTTTGGAAAGAATCACAACACAATTAGACAGTCATCAACCAATCGAACAAGCTGGATTTCGTAAAAACTTCTCGACAATAGATCACATTCATACTGTGAAACAAGTAATAGAAAAATATAATGAGTATAATAAACCCATTTATCTATGTTTTATAGACTACTCCAAAGCATTCGATAGTTTGTACCACAGGAAAATTTGGGAGAGCCTGGAGAAACAAGGTATTAATAAAGTATATATAAACATCATCAAAAATGTATATAAAGAAAGTAAGGCCAATGTAAAACTAGAGAATCTAGGAGAGGAATTCCCGATTAACAGGGGAGTAAGACAGGGAGATCCCCTATCTCCTAAACTATTCTCAGCGGTCTTAGAACAGGTTTTTAGAGAACTGGACTGGGAAAATTTTGGTGTCAGAATCGATGGTACGAGACTACACCATTTAAGATTCGCAGACGATATAGTCCTGTTTGAGGAGAGTCCAACTAAACTCGAAGATATGTTGAGCAGTCTACTAAGAGAAAGCAAAAAGGTCGGCTTAGAAATTAATTCCTCAAAAACCAAGCTTATGACTAATTCGATAAACATAAACATTAATATCATCAACACTTTACTGGAGTATACTGAAGAATACATCTATTTGGGTCAACTAATAGCGATGAAAGATATAACTACAAAAGAAATAAATAGACGAATAGCAATTGCATGGAAAAAGTATTGGGCACTAAAAGAAGTTATGAAAAGTAAACATCTAGGTGTAAAAGTAAAAAGAAAAACATTTGACTGTTGCATACTCCCTAGCCTTACATATGGTTGCGAGACATGGGCACTAAATAAACTGCACAGAGATAAACTAGAAAGGTGCCAGAGATCTATGGAAAGAAGTATCCTTAATGTAAAAAGAGTTGATAAAATAAGTTGCACTCAGTTACGAGCAAAAACTAAGTTGTCAGATGTCGTCGAAAAAATAGATAAGCAAAAATGGCGATGGACTGGGCACATGCTCCGAGGAAAACAAGAGAAGTGGAGCAAGATTATAACAAACTGGTACCCAAGAGAGGGAAAGAGAAGTGTGGGCAGACAGCTTAGAAGATGGGATGATGAAGTCAAACTGACTGCAGGTCCCTACTGGAGACGTGCCACCCAAGACCGAAAGCACTGGAAAGATCTGGAGGAGGCCTTTGCCGAACGGCACTCTGAGATAAGAGATATTATGTAGGATAAAACTAATTGTGTTATGTAAATTGCATGTGAATCTTAGAATAAAGGCAATTATTATTATTATTATTATAATAGATAATAATATCCTTGACATCTATAATGACAAAAAGGCTGCATCTTAACTTGAAACCGGCAAACATGCAATATCAGTTTGTAAATACAGTTGCTGAACATAGGTTTAGTAAATGTTCGTAGAAAACCTGTCATACAATATGCATTTAGTTTATTATTGGAATAAGATACTACCACTTCATAATAAGGATTAAGGTTATAATAAAGAAAATATCTTGTTATTAATTATTTTGATAGTATGATTGATGCTTTATTTTAATTAAATTTTAAGGTATTGACATGCATAACTTAGCCTAGGTACTGCCAATACACAGTGAAATAGGCACCGCTTATGATGGTATGCTGTATAAAATATCTGTCTGTGTTTATTTATGAATATTTTCTTGTACATTCAACTACAAAGTATTTCCACCTTTTTTCACCTTATTGCATCATAATAAGAGCCCATCATAAACAGACTATCTTCAGTTATTTTATCTAAGTAATATTTGAGTGTGAAATTTAAAACAAATGAATGAGCTATGCTACTGATTCAATTTGAGCCATTAAGGCTACAATTAAATATAATTTTCTACATAAATTTGGAATTTCAATTGCTTTATATTTTTCCCTATTAACACGTCACCATCCTTAGTTGTACTTAAATTAATTAATTAATAAGTAAATATAAGGGGACAATCTCACACCAATTGACCTAGTCCCAAACTAAGCTCTAGGCTTATACTATGGGTACTAGACAACGCTATATAAATACTTATATTGAGAAAAAACTTCAAATTACCTTAAAGAATTCCTTAATTTTTTTATGAAAACTTCAATAATTTTATATCCAGCAGCGCATTAGTGCGAGACTATCATATACAAAAGATATATGTTTTGTAGAAGTATACAGAATATCATAAAAGCAAGTTGTTAGTAAAATAAATAAGGAAATAAAAATAATATAATATTTAACATTCTGCGACTATTCATACAAAATCTTATGACAAATGACTATCAACCTTTTGAATTCTCAGATTGTTAAAACTACTGAGTTTTAATAGTCTATTGTAAAATAAAATTGGAATAATAGAAGCCAAGTAAGATTATCTTCCATTACTTGCATAAACACGTTAAAATGTACCCGCGTAATGCATGACATAACGTATAATTCCAGTCAAATCATCAGAGTAACTTGTATGCTAATTATTTATTTACGTCGTCCGATCATCTCCCATGTTTATAAGTTCTAATCGTAATATCTTGACCTCTACGCGGCGGCAAGGTTATAACTAAATGAATACAATAGATAACACGCGCCACTTGCTCTTATCAACAAATCATCGGCATAAACATGTGTAGTTACCTTCTTATTTAAATCTCCCGTTTCAGCCATTATCACTGGTGTTGTATAACTTGATTGTAAGTAGTTTAGTTTTATCAGTAAATAACTCTAGTATTGTAAATACTCACTGACGCCGAGCGTAGCGAACTTTTTGACAGATGAGAATTATGACAAATTGATCAGGTGATTGTCAAAATGGATAACGAAACGCAGTCGGTGTTTTTTTAATTACCGAAAAGCGCCAAACGTCTATTTTCGTCGACAAAAATGTGGGAATGATGTCATAGCTCTTCTGCTCACTTCTAGCTAAATTCGAAACTTCGTATGTACATCGCTTCTGTCATCACTCTTGACTATATGAGAAAAAGAGGTAGATGATGGGTAGAGGTAACATAACTTCGAATTTTTGTTTTTAAAGTCTGTATGTACATATTTATGGCATCGAGAATGCACCGACACGTGACGACCAAAGAGGTAACGACATTTACCTACCGATCTGTAACTTAGCAATCCAAGTTGGCGAGTAAAATGAAGATGCCCAAACTTGTCTTTTAGGGTAGCGTACCCAAAGGTGCTATGACGGGACCCTATTACTAAAAACCACTATGGAACCCTGTCGCATAACGTTGATCATTAATTTTAGCGTAATTTTTGTCAGATGGTTTGACGCTGTCATTATGACAGGGCTTAACAATTTAAGTCCTTGACTGTACCCCCCGTCTATTTCAATTTGTCGACACGATAGCCTAGTTGGTAGTGAATCTGCCTACGAAGCTAGTGGTCCCGTGTTCAAATTCCGGTAAGGTTAATTTGTGTGATAAAGCGCGACTATTTTGTTCTTGAGTCGATGTTTATATGTATTTAAGTGTTTATTTCTCTATTTAAGTAACTTATTCGCTGTCTAGTACTTATAGTACAAGCCTAGGGCTTATTTTGGGGCTAGGTCAATTTGTGTGACATTGTCCCCTTGAAATTTTACCATTATTTTATTTATTCAAATGTTGTTCTTGCGGCGCTACTTCTCCGCAATGATGGTTATCCGAAGCGCTGGTAGATTCACTCCATATTACCAACGTGTAAAAGCACTTTTAAGTGCTCTCATCAATTTACTGAATAAAGTGGTTCACTTCATATCATTGAAACCGAATGACAAACCCATATTCTGGTGTCTGAAAAACCATATCACTTGGTCCTTATCGCCCTGTAAGAGCTTTTCCACCGGAGAGGCGAGGCGAGATAAGGCGGTGCTTGAATAAAATTTAAAGACGGGATGGGATTTGAGGGAATAGTTTTTTTAAATATAAATTTAAATTCGTCGCCGGTGGTAAAGCACCCTGATGATTTAACTACCATAAAAGTAACACAACAAATGAATAAAGGGCTATATTCAAGTGCTTAACCGATTATATACCTTGTTCATTCTTACTTGTCTAATATAGTAAACCTCTTTCTAACCTCAAAATGTGCCTTTTTTGGCTAAAACCACCCTCCGTCCGTCGGCGTCCGTGTGGCTGCCGGGTTAGAATAGTGCCACTCCATATCTTCCCGTGGATGTCGTAAGAGACGGCTAAGGGAATAAAGGCGTATAGTACTGTTAGGCGATGGGCTTGCAACCTGTCACTAATACACTGGTACACATCTTAGACTAAAAGTGCAAAATGGGGTTCAGTTAAGTATTAACAAGTTTTTATAGTTGTTGAAAATTCTGTAGCTCTGCCTATATATCCCACTCTGGGATAAAAGGCGTGAGTTTATGTATGTGTGTATGTATGTACCACGCTTTTATCGGAAATAAAGTCAACCGAGTAGACATTTTGGACTTTACTTGGCCAATGTGTCAGATTGCTTTATGTTATTTAAAATAGCTGTTTTAGCCAACAGTTCCATTTTGAGGTTAGAAAGTGGTTTACTATACATATAACACAAGTAAGAATGAACAGTTTACGTAGCGAACAACTGGTTCGCGGCCAGGGCGGAGAGATCAGCGATGCAAAGGTCCAGGGTCTGCTTCTCCTGATCCGGGGAGATCGCGTTGGTCACGCTGTCAGGATCGCTTAATTTACCTACCCTCACCCAGCGCAGCTCTCCTATTGGTTGACTTAGGGCCTTTTCACACGTACCACAACCACACCACGTCGCAGCGACAAAAAGTGGTTGCGTTAAAAATTATATGGTTACCACTGACGGCAAAATGTGGTCCGTGTGAATAGAATTATTTATTTTCATAGAAATTACCGTCCGACCACATCGCAGCGATGTGTTTGTGGCTGCAATGTAGTGTGGTTGTGGTACACACAACATCACACCTAACTAACCATTAAAGACGGAGCAGAGAGAAAAAGAAAGAGATATATATGTGTATTATGTCAACAACATTCGATTCTAGTGCGACTCTCTTTCACGCAATATTTCAGATTTCTGAAGTGTATAGCTAGATGTGTTGCTGTGTGTACGTGTGAAAACACCCTTTAGGGCCTTTTCACACGTACCACGACCACACCACGTCGCAGCGACAAAAAGTGGTTGCGTTAAAAATTATATGGTTACCACTGACGGCAAAATGTGGTCCGTGTGAATAGAATTATTTATTTTCATAGAAATTACCGTCCGACCACATCGCAGCGACGCGTTTGTGGCTGCGATGTGGTGTGGTTGTGGTACGTGTGAAAACAGCCTTATCCTCGCGCACAACTCATGTGGAAATTCCCCCTTATTTTCAAGGGGAAAATAACATACAACAAATAAATAAAGAGCTCTATTCAACTGATTAACTGGTACATTATATTACAACTACTGGCGCGCGGCCAGGGCGGAGAGGTCGGCGATGCAGCGGTCGAGGGTCTGCTTCTCCTGGTCCGGGGTGATCGCCTTGGTCACGCTGTTCACGATCCAGTCGACCATGTGCTTTTGGTTCAGACGGCGCTCCAATACGGTCTTTTCGTGTTGGTAGTCGAGACGGCGTTTTACCTGTTAAGAAACATATGGTGTTATTAAGACTGCACCGAGCAAACGTCGAGCGTCCAGTGGCGCCCTCATTACTAATATTTTGTTTTCTAATTAATTAAAGAATTTCCTTGCAATCAGACGATACGTTTTCGTAGCGCAAGTAAAAACACAATGTATGGGATACGTAACAAACTTCAATAACAATTACCCTTTGATTAGTCAGCTTAACGGGAAAAGGTGGCCACTTTTTTCCGTTTAGTTGATAACTCGAAGGTGAATTGTTATTAAACTATGTGATATACCCTATAAGTTGTGTTTTCATTTGTAGTACAAAAACCTAACGACCAATTTCAAAAAAATCCTTTAGTTTATTAGAAAACACAATATAAGTAATGAGGGCGCCACTGTACATCCGGCATACGCTCGGCGCAGTCTTAATTTGTTTTATTGACCATAGGTTTAGGTTTGAAGACTAAGATGGAATGCATGTATGCTAATCACTTCACTATTCATTTTTCGAACACGCTGAAACATAACAGCATGAACACTGTTACTTAGTTAGTGGTACAGCGCAAAGGCGTAGTCATGGATTGAAACTAATATTATCATTGTTCCATTTTATAAAAAGTTAAGTCAAAATTAAAAGATTATTTATTCTCAAATATCACACAATTTGAACTACTGCGAAACTAAGCTTGAAAAGTCAGCGTCAAAAATGCCTTATCACTTTTTTGCTACAAGCAGGACATTCTCTTCACCTGCATGAACAGCTCCTGGCTCTCAGCGCTACTGCGTTGTCTCTTCAGCGATGACCTACCCCAGGTCTGATATCCACCACATCCCTAACAAGTTATACCTCGGAGTAGACGTTCATGAGGCGCTCCCTGTAGGCAGCCTCCAGCTGCAGCAGGATGTTCTCCTTCTTGGCCTGGATGAGCAGCTCCTGGCCCTCGGCCCGCCACTGCGCCTTCTTCTCCTCAGCGATGGCCTTCTCCAGGTCGGAGATGGTTGTCGCACGGCCCTCATTCCAGCTCGACTCTACCGCCTGGAAAAAACAAATAAGTAATCAGAAAAGAAGCTGCGGGAAGCTATAATTATTTTTTAGGAAAGGTAAACAATCATGGTGTCTGTTTGAAACTCATAAAATTGTAATGTAATGTTTGATCGCCTAGCTTCATTTTAAGGTGAAATTACAGATTTTAATAAATCGCACATTTAATACAAAACTGACATATTCCAAAATAATTTAATCCAAAGAAACAAGTAAAGCACTTACAAAACGTATTGATTGCTATAAAGATTTCCACTTTGATTTTGTAACTGTAGTAAACATAAGCTATCAAACTTACATCGACTTCCTTATCCAAATAAGTAGCAATGGAAGGTCCTAATTTCTTGGCGGCCACGTACACCATCAGCGCCAGGGACAGCCCGCTGTAGTACTCGTGTTCCATCACGTAGATTTCCTTGCTGCACAGGTATGTAGCCAAGCCCACGCCGAAGGTGTATGGGCCGGTCACGCCGGTTTTGCCGTGGAAGAACTGGAACCTAGAAGATTTAAAAATAAATATCACAGGACAATGCCATAAAAATTGATCTAGTCCCAACCAGAGGGGCTATTGCCTAACGCACTCGCATTCGCAATTGGGATTGTTCATATTTTTACAATTACTCCAATTCGAAAACCATTTCGAGGAATAGGGTTTTAAAGCCGTTCTGCATTATTAAGGTTTTGAAATATTTATCTGTTTTGGATATTAAGATAAAAGTATATTTAACCTTTGTTTTACTTTCGTTTTCGGCTTGGAGCCCTCCTAGGCGTATCTTACGGGTTAGGCGAAAACAGCTTGAAATAGTATGTTCTAATCAGAGATGCGATTTATTTGAAATACTTCTATTTAAAATGCAAATACAAAATGCAAAATAGCTATTTTGTATTTTGCATTTAAATGCTTTTTAGTAAGAAGCACCTTTCGAGATATATTTTGCATTTTTAATATTCATTTCAAAATGCAAAATACTTTGTGATACAAAAACAACACATCCTTACCAAGTTCAGCGCCAGTAGAAAGACTTTTTTCGTACGGTGGGATGATTATGAGACCTCACAGAAGAAAAATTAGTGATTAGGAATTCAAACAACTGGTATTGTTAAAAAGCGTAATAAAATAAATAAAAATATCTGAGATTTGGTCAAAAGGTATTTTATTTTGAAAAAGTATTTTGAAAATACCTATTTTGCATTTAGCATTTCAAATACAAAAAGCAAAACTATTTGGTATTTTGTATTTGAAATAGTAAATCTGAAAAGTATTTTGCATTTTGTATTTAAATGCTTTTTTAAAACCATTTTGTACATCTCTGGTTCTAATACACTATTACAATCACTTTTTTTCATTGGATATCATTTAATTGTTGTAATTTATTAGAAAATGAAATCCCAAATTTAAAATATTCATGTCATCCATAAAATGTCTGCTAAATAAATAATAATATTAAAACAAAACTATTGGGTCCAATACAAAATTAACGAAATTGGTCTCTTAAAATTTCCTATTCTTTCGAATTAAAAAGTAAAAACCGTAAGTTATTTTTTATGGTCAATCCCAATTGTTTTCATTTTGAAAATCAAAGGTTTGTCTGCATACAAAATGAAAACAATTTTGTTCTGCTTTGAAGTCGATTTTAATTGCGAGTGCGTTAGGCGATAGGCCTGCTGGGCCTGTATGGTCAAGAACGGTACTTTGTGAAACAATAAAAAAAAAAACGGCCAAGTGCGAATTGAACTCGCAAGGAAAGGGTTCTGTACATCACTTTTTTTCTTGATAGAATTCTTATAAGTTTTCCTGTAATCTACAAGCAATGAACTATAGCAATAGTTTCGGCAATCAAGGGGGAAGGTAAGTTTTCGTCTTCTTTCATGCATAAAATCAAAATTATTTATTTTACAATAATAACAAAAATATATATGAGATCCTCACAACGAGCCCTTTTATTTGATGTATGACATAGTAAGGTTTGCAACACTTTTTTTTTATTTGTCCCCCAAAAATTACCGAATTAAATAAGTTAAGTGTTCTTAAATTGACAAAATCCTACCAAATTTCACCTGTTTTGACCAAGATTCGGAGCGAAGTGATCCTATAAGAGTTCCATTTTTCATTTTATGTATGGAACCCTAAAAAACTGCTTGAAGTTGTCAATGTCATTAGGTTCATTCATTCATTAAAGATGCCAAGTCATTTGTATTTTTTTGTAAGCAGGGCCTTACGAGGATAACTGGGATGAGTCTCATAATCCTAATGGCTACAGGTGTCCCCTTGTGATGACAAAGTATCAAGTTTGATCCACAGTACGTTAAGTAACTCAAGTATCAAGTGTATAGGTAAATAACGAAAAGCCAAGCTTTGAAAACCCCACTGCTGTTTGGATAATGTCATCAATGTAATGTGACCATGTATTTTTTCATTACGGCAATTTCACATAAAGGTACCAGTGACACCCGGCTAAGACGAATCTGACGACACCTGGCTTGTCGAAATCGGGCCACTTGTACAAGGCTTTTCAGCTTTTACAAGGGAACAAAGAACCATACATACATGCTCCGCAGTCGAATAAACCTCTTTCATGTAGTTCTATGCTTAAGTTTTTTACCTATACTCAAATACTTACTTGATTGATACCTGAGTGCTAGTAATAATTATGCTCTTACAGTTAAAGAAAAACCTTGTGAGATACCTGCAAATCCACGAACCTGATGTGTAAGAAGGGTAATCCTGGTAATCGCACAAAACATCTCGAAACAGGGTTTCCACTGCAAGCGGAACAGGCCCCATAGAGACTCAGTTTGGTTTGGCGTGGAAACACTTTTAAGTCACCAGTGTAACCTTAACCATGTCCGTATGGAGACCGCTATGCTCGCAGTGGATGGGGAGCATTTAAGAGTATCCTACATGGTCAAGGTGTTTCTGACAGGGACTATGTAAGAAATGAGATAAGAGATAATTTTTCATGTATATTACCATTCTTCAGGAATGAAACCAAGCCTGACTTTGCCAGGCTCCCCTCGCACGGGCCTGGGGAAATTCACCTCATCTCGCACATCAGAGGCAGATCCCCGGGCCACTAGTGCTGTGGACGCAGACTGTCGGGCCACAACTGGAATCATAAAAATAAAATATGAGAGACCTTAGCTATCGGGATAATTTATATTTACAATTGTTGTGTCCTTAAAAAAACAGTGTCCTCTTTATGCCTTAAAAAAAATGAGACTTTAAAGTGGTCAATAACAACCAGAACGGTTAAGAAAAAAAAAAAGTGTATTAACTGTGTACACAATATACTAAGGACCCCCGGGCAGAGCAAACTTTTAGTATAGCTGCAGTAACACATTATCATCCTTAACCTTACACTAATATGTATATTATAAATTAGCGTTCCACCCTCCCTTTGCTTTATGTGAGTTTTCTGTAAAACCCGTACATAAACCAGAATTTATTATCTATAAAAACCTTCCTCTTGAATCACTCGACCTATTGCTGCAACCCATTAAAATCCGTTGTGCAGTTTCGAAGATCTAAGCGAACAGACGGCAGAAGCGACTTTGTTTTATACTATGTAAAGATATAGTGTTCCTTCTCACGGTTCTATGCTTAAATTTATTATTGTGAAACTTAACATTAACCTCTCATTTACAGGAGGGTACAAAATCCTCTATAATAAGCAAAAAAAGGTTTTAAAAAAAGTGATCCCCTGATTATGACATTCATGGGTTTGACTAGTACCTTAGGGTACTTAGACAACTCCTGTATCTACCAAGACAAGAATATTATGAAAAACAAGCCACTAAAATTGCCTGGATTTTAATACTATTTATTAATGCAGTCCAAAACTATCCAACTGGATTAGGAAATGTAAGGTTATGATGAACATCAAAACATTTTGCGCTCAAGAAAGCTACAAAATTTACGACCTCGTTAACATGTACAGTTTAAAACACACTGCCAGTATTAAATTTAAAAATAACTAAATAGTAAGCAGGTAAAACCGATCTTCAATTGTCAAATCAGTGATTACATAAACGACGTAACCGAGGGTTAAGGTTAAAATATTATTTTTATTATAAACCATAGTAATTTCGTTAGTATATTTAACATATTGTACGCACCTGAACGCAAAGCTACGCGTGATAGCATATTTTACAGCGTATTTATTAACTAATTTAATATTTTCGACAGTCCGCCACAAAATGTACTTTGCGCTAGTGTTGTGAAAATTGTCGATAATCAACGACTCACATTGTGTGTAGAGAAGTAGTGTAAATATCGATATAATATTGTATCCACATTCTTAATTCTATACCTAACGAAAAAAACTGTAAAGCTGCAATAACTTTATTTTTTTTGTAATACTAACCAATTATAATAGTAATACTTTTCTTTTGTAAATCAATTTGTAGTATCGAGCTATACAATCGATATCAAATCGGCATCGATTCAACTTCCTTATCCGGTATTAGGGCTGCTCCTTTTATGAAAACTTCTTGGCCCATAATTATTAATTACGGACTCTTCCTTATTATACCAAGTATTATCAATTTTACAAAAATGCTAAGTAATGAAGGCTTACTCCGATCCTTTAAAATCTGCAACACTGTGACCTACTTAACTTTATTTTGATAGTTGGCCATCTTCTTGATATTATTGATTTATTCATTGCCAATCAAAACGTATGTTAGCAATTTTGCTAAGCGGTGCAAATTTGTTTTCGTACTGCGAGCACGTTTATTTGCAATCGCATTGTGGCATATCAGTTTATAGTTATCAAAAACATACCATATCAGTGAAAATGGCCAATGTTCAGTCTATCTGGAATAAAATGGTTAGTTCTGTTAAAGTTAAATATTATACGTACGTTAAGAATAATCTAAGAAAGTTTTGTAGGTGTTTGGTACCTAATGTCAACAATTTCATTTCATCTATCAAAAATGGCATTGCTTTACTTTCTCATTTACACGGCTTTTGTCTATTCGTATTTTTTAAGGGAGGTTTTTACTAAAATCATTAAGTTTAAGGTCAAAAATAAAGCCGAGATTATTTTTGGAATCTTTAGACGTTTCCAATATTCCCGGACAAAAGAAATTTCTGGGATTGAATTTCTGAACGTAATGCCTAATGTCATTTTTGTTGTTGACGTTTTTGATAAGGGAAAATTCGATTACCGTGATATAAAGTCGTCATATTATTCTTTAACTTTAAAGGTTTATTTCGCTTAAAATGGGTTTATCATGCTGTAAACCCTCGGCATCGGATGTGATGACCCCGGACGCCGTAAGTTCATCTTGATCTGTATATTTTTGGTGTGGAAAAGTTGCAATCGATTACGAAAATAACATTGCACTGTGTAGGCTTCCCGTGGATGAGAAACTATGTCGAAAGAGTGAATTTGAATTTTGCCTTTAAGAAGAATCTTTAACCTTGCCACCGTTTCATTAATTCATTATTCATTAAAGAATACAATGACTGTGTTTAAAATAAATGCTTGCTGAGTAACTGTTAGTGGTGAGCACTGAGTAACAATAACAGCGCTATGATTGTCCTGCACACGTAAAACAAGCTAAGTCAGAATTATTGTTTCCACAATCATTGGCGACTCCCATAAAGCCATAATGTGAGATATTTAAATTAATACTGTTTTTTTGTTAGCACCTTTTCTTTATGTATGATTCTTCCTCTTTCAGTTAATTTATGACACTATATTATTTTTTAATACAAATAACCTCATGTAGGTAGAATCGGCAAAATGTCATAATGACATTATATTTCAGAATTCTTATGATGTCATTTATTTATATCGGCACTGTGGCATACAGTCATAATTACAAGTATGGATAAGAGGTATTGGGGGTATATTTCAGTGTCTAAGTCACACATCAATGATATCATGCAGTTCTGTTTGCATATTGAAGACATTCTCGCAGGCTGGTCTCAGTTGGAATTAGAAATTTATTTTTCTTAAAGCTATCAATCATTTTAAAGAAGGATTTCTAGGCCTAAGGGTGTCAAATTTCAGCAATTCTGTGGCCACAGGCTAGCTGATACCTTGAAAGTGTGATGAGTTAGTTTTAAATTTTGTTAGTATGTTATATGGGCCTCACTGAAATAAAGCGGTTCTCTTTTATACTAATCATAAAAAAATGATATTATACCAGGAGACCAGACGTCGGCAGCAGGTTGAGGCCGCGGAAAAGCGACGCGCAACAGAGGCGACGCGCGGCGTGAAGGACCTAAGCCAGGACAAGGCGGCGCGGCTGCAGCAGCGGCAAGAGGACATGGAGAAAAGGGAGGCGGAGCTCGCCAGGCAGGGGGGACCCACGCTGAAGGTGACCTTTAAACCTTTTCAATTTTTAATTTATTTATTTACTAGCGAACTGCAGGCCTGTTGCTTAACGCACTCGCAACCGACGCAATCGACGATTCGACCGACTTCAAAGTCGATTCGACCAACTTCAAAGACGATTCGACGACATCAAAGACGATTCGACGACTTCAAAGTCGATTCGACCGACTTCAAAGTCGATTCGACCGACTACAAAGTCGATTCGACCGACTTCAAAGTCGATTCGACCGACTTCAAAGTCGATTCGACCGACTTCAAAGTCGATTCGACCGACTTCAAAGTCGATTCGACCGACTTCAAAGTCGATTCGACCGACTTCAAAGTCGATTCGACCGACTTCAAAGTCGATTCGACCGACTTCAAAGTCGATTCGACCGACTTCAAAGTCGATTCGACCGACTTCAAAGTCGATTCGACCGACTTCAAAGTCGATTCGACCGACTTCAAAGTCGATTCGACCGATCTCAAAGTCAATTTGACCAACTTCAAAGTTGATTAAAAAAAATTACACCCGGGCGGACAGCTACTTATATATTACCTTCAATGGAAAATTACTGACTGTATCACTATGTACCTACTTAAACTCCCAGTCAAAACTTTTTTTTTACCTTAGATATATCGTTCTTTGGCTTCTATTTTCTGCCAAACTATACCTCCTAAACAAATGAACTATGTTTTTTTTTTGTTTCAGTGGACGTCAGGGTGAGATCCGGAGCAAGGTGGGAGCGGTATATCCAAAGAAGAGAAATACAAATATAAAAACTAAGAGTTCCCACTTAAATACGTGTCTATGTATATGAATTGTCATGCATGCCGTGTGATATGCGGTACCTATACAGCTTGGATTGTTGGTATGTCAGTGTCGCCAGGTGGAAATTTTGTAATATTTTCGAAATTACTTTACGAAAAACCTAGGTACTTAATGGAAACCAAACTTATTACTCGTTATTCTAGCTTTTTATTGCTTGCCAGTTCATTGTTATTCCCTCCGCGAACTTCACCTTTTTTGCAATAAAACAATGCGACCACAATTTAATAAATTCGACAAGTCTGTTTAAAAAAAAAATGTACTAATATTAATTTGCTCAATACAATAGTATTATGTGGTGGTTGATTTATTAAGTTTAACTTAAGGGTTAAAGGTTTTGGTTAAAATATAAGTACTTTGGAATTACTGTGTTTCAATTCTTCAAATAGTCTTAAAGCATATTTCAAACTAAAGTTATTTTTGTCCGTGTAAACGGATTTGTATTTCCTTCTCGTTATGTTTGATGCATATAAGTTTAAGAGTATTCTAAAATCATCATTTTCACTTAAGTCGAAGTGTAGGGCAATCGTTTTCCGCACTATCTATGTGCAAGATTTTTTTGTATTGGTACAAAATCAATATTACCTCTACGAATCTATTTATTATCTAAGTATATTTTTAAAGAGAAACATATAATTGGGTTGACACACTTATTTAACTAAAAATAAATATCTGCTAAACATGTTTTTGTACCACTACAAAGAATCCTGCACAAAGTAAACAGAACCAAACATATTTCTTTTGGCTAAACAATAGCATATTACATTATGTAAGAATTGAAACTTAGATGTGCTTAGATGTTCTATGTTAAATTTTCATGTACCTAAAACCACTGTAACTTCAAAATAAAACTTGTGGTCATGTTTTTGGGCATAAGTATAAAACTACTTGTATATTGTGACGTTCGGCTACGCCCGTGTTCTAACGCTGGCACTCGGTTCTTTAATGGCCTCATTAGGTGACAGTTGCATAATATTGTATTTTTGGATATGGAATGTTATTGTGTTATGTAGGTGATTGTGTAGTACATTCTTCATTCCCAGAGACAAGACAATTGTAAAAACGTAGTGTCTTGTTAAAGGGTTATCAAGGAAAAAAATGGTTTTTGAACCAAATATGCATCCTTTTTTATAAACATTGCAACGAACATTAGTAATTTAAAAGAAAAATCACCTCTTAAAAACAAAACTATACCTCATTAAGCATTAAAGTGTTATACCGAATGAAATTTACCTAATTGCTATAAAATTGGTCCAATTGTATACTCTTATAATACGATTATTGGAACTATGTAATACCTACTTAACTTTAGTGTTAGTCATAATTGAATAGTTATAGCGTTATCCCATTAAATCAACAAAAAAATATGGCCCGACTGGCTGTTCACAATGGAGTGCTGGCCCCTACCCTGATGTATGGTAGTGAATGTTGGGTGTGGCAGGACAAGCATGAAAGTCGTGTAAATGCAGTTGAAATGCGCTCTTTGCGTAGTATGTGTGGTGTGAAACTGACTGATAGAGTAAGGAATGAAAAAGTCAGAGAGAAATGTGGAATAAAAGAAGATGTAGTGACTAAGATTGAAAAGGGCATTCTTCGATGGTTCGGTCATTTGGAAAGGATGGATGAAACAATATTGACGAAAGAGATATACAGATCGAAAGTGAGTGGACGGGTCGGAAGGGGCTTCCCTAGGCGTACTTTTTCGAGTCAAATCGGAGAAATACTGGAAAAGGGCCGAATCTTAAGTACCCGAAACCGTCGTGCATGACTCGATGTATGAATGTGGAAGAAGCGAAATAAATTTGTCAAGATCGTAGCAAATGGAAAGAAGTGGTCTCTGCCTACCCCTCTGAGCAAAACAGGCGTGATTGAAGTAAATAAATATAGTTATTATATAGTTATTTTCAGCATTCGGCCATTGCTTATTACCTAAACCTTAATTAATTCAGCACTTCCCACATGACCCTTGTAATTAAAGACGCTGTTACGCAATAGTGTGTCAATCCACAACGATTTAGCAATAAAGTGTCAACCCTCAATACTTTCGTCTTGGGTTGACATTATATTGCTAAATAATTGTGGGATGACAACATTATTGCGTAACAGCGTCCGTTTATAGTCTACATAATCATGAGTTTCTACAATAAATGTTTCATTCCAGTATACTTTCATTCACTCATTCAATCCATTCGTGCCAGCTCTTGTGAATTGACCTGTACATACATTTCGGCAATTCATTTTTATTAGTAAGTATAGATATGTATTATAATTATAATTCCACCTTAGACGATTATTTATAAAACTTTGCCCAAATGTCCCGAAAGTAACCCTTGCCTTTTTTCGTATGCGTTTGAATGGCAGATTACCGTAGAAATCTCGCTGGTAGTGCTAAAACCGGCACTGTAAAACCACGAGAGGTTGGGTTGATATAGCACAATTCGGACCGGCATTTAGGGGCCGAATGAAGGCCATTTTTTTTTTATAATTCATTCACTGTAAAAAAGTTTTTTAATCTAACGACAGGCATCGATTTGAGAAGCCTATTTCTCGAAATGGTTTTTAAATTTGGTGTATCCCTATTGAGGGCAGTGTAAGCACAAATTATCTCCATCTCATTTACATTTAATTTTTACGATTGGCTTAAGGCACAATGTGGCTTTCTAAGTAGGTATACTGACTCAGAAATCTCGATGACTCATAATATGAAATCATACCCTAATCTTATCTATGACTAGATTTATAGATTAAATATCTCGTATCATAAACACAAAAAAAAAGTTGATTCACAAGAACAATTCATATCTAAGTATTTATCTTTTTGATTTGCATAGTTTTAACGGATTATGATTCATCTTTTTCAGTTTCACTTTGAAAACCAGTTATTTTCATGTAACGCATTATAACCTTTCTTCACGCGCAATTATAAACTATAAATCGTTCATTGAATACAAAACGGACACAATCCGAAATGTTTCAGTGTTGCATTTTAAAATTAGAACCGGTTGGAATACGATTTTTAATGGAAGAGCAAATTATTTTGGAATGTGTCCGTTTTGTATTCAATGAGCGAAATTATGGAATTACCGGTTACCTCAAGGTCGAATTTCAGTTAACGATTGTTTTGTTTGTCCGAATTAAAGAAGTTACAAACCTAACCTAACCTAACCTACAGGTTCTGTAGGTATGTTTATTTAAACATTTTGAAAAAGGAAATATGTCCAGAAAAACATTTACCAACTTATTAATTTTTGGGCCAATTAAATAGATGGGTAACATATTTTTGCCCTTGCGAGATGAAACCGAAATTTCCTAATGAAAAGGGACTCTTTGCTAATGAGACCTCCTTTTTTGTACCTTTAGTTATAACTTTTATTTAGTTTCTATCCCACCTAATAGCTCTCTGGTTTACTTACTGAGGCAATGTGCTAAATTATAGGCTTGTGTCGGTCAGGAACTAAGATCTAAAAGGAATGAATTCCCATCACAAAGGAAAGGGACTAGTTCTTCGTATAATCTTAATTTAATCTTCGTTAATCGGTCTTCGGTCCCTTAGGTCAGCGAAACAGCGAAACAGGGTAGTGATTCTGTAAACAACGCCGGTCGTGCGGACTGTCGAGTGAAACTAAGCGGCGAGATTAAGTAGTCCCGTCAGTGCGAACAAAACACATTGTAGCCGTGCATTTTCAATTAAGCAGCCTTATACGTTCGACCCATCGTGCTGCTAAATTGAAAATGCACGCGCTACAATGTGTTTTGTTCACACTGACGGGACTACTTAATCTCGCCTTGGTTTCACTCGACAGTCCGCACGACCGGCGTTGTTTACAGAATCACTACCCAGAGCGTAAGAGAAAAGAGCGCACGGTACGGCACTCGATGTGAACGAGACCAATAATAAGTAGTAGTACCTATTTCAAAGTGTATCCTGCGCAGATCTCAAAATTTGCTCCAGAGCTAAAGGAACTAAAATGCCGAACTAGTTCCTTTGACCGATTGACAGAGATCTGAGCGCTTCCTTAGATCGAGCGGGCGCAAACCTAGCTCATAATGAGGTTAGACGTTCAAAAAGTAGTAATTGTTGAAAGATTTTTAAATCTTAATCGACTGCGTTAACTTTTGAGAAGTCATGCTACATTGGTTTCATGCATTAATTTTTTGTACGAAGAGTTAACGTTGTTGAATGTAACACATGTATTGTTTTATTGGTTTTCAACGTATAGCTTATGTCAAAAGTGTTGCTCTACGTTATTGAAGATAAAATTAAATATCAAGTTAAGACATCACAAATTAGGTATTATATATTTTTGTAAGGCATGGAAAGGTGTCTTTGCAAGTTTTTACGAGTAACTTTAAATGGGGTTTCTGATACGTAAGATGATGTGAGAGTTTTTGTTTTATTATAAATACTGGCCAACCCTATACTGCCAAAATACATGGGTATCAAAGTTGTGGGAATGTGGGACGACTTTAGTTTCAGTATGCACCTAGTTATTTGGCGCATCCGGTAAAATTTGGCGAGGGAAGGTGGCCGATTGAAAAATGACCAGCTTTTACTTTTGATTTAATAAATTTACTGATTATACTCTCACTTAAATTACATTGGCGAAATTACCAAGGAACTGCCGTGGACCGCCATTAATAAAGAAGAGTTTGAAGAGTTCATACAAACTTCAGTGTCAAAATGTTGCGATGTCGCTCTAAATAAATATGATAACAGTTTGTTATTAAGTTTGTTAGTTATTTTATAAGCATTTCATTTATAATGTAATTTGTACCATGTGCTTATGAAGGTAGTATTTAATGAAGAAATGTATATCTAGGCTTATCTATAAAATCACACACGCTACATATTTTCTGGTCTATACATGTTTACTAACTTATAAATGTATGCACTGATAGCATAAGATATTTATATACTTAATATATTGTTGTAAATTTGATGTAATAAAATATTTTGTGAAATGGAATGACATTTTTTAATTATGTTTAAATGCCCACAACTACAAAACACCGCCACCGACTTATTTCTTGTAGTTCTCATACATTTTATATGGACTCACTGCACCGCTGGTCGGTACTTCGGTGGTCGCTACACGGGCTGTGTAATGATTGGTATAAAAATAATTAGTATAATTTCATTTGATATAATTTCTAAGTACATAATCACTCATTGTGTATGATAAACGATTGGTATCATATCAAAATATCTATTTTTATTTACTTTAATTATAATTTGGCATAAAACTCATTTATTTTATAATAAATAAAACATAATTTTGTATAATCATCATTTGATATAAAAATCATATTGTAATCATATTTACCTAAACTAACCTACATTTCTGGCAGCACTTAGTTTTGAGCACGGACAAGGGGTTCAAGGGCGAAGCCCCGTCGTCGAAGCCCCGCTTTTAACTTTATACATACATACATACATACATACCTTCACGCCTGTCTCCCAATAGGGTAGGCAGAGATTATGGAACGCCAGGTGCACCGATCTAAACACACAATTTTCGCTTCCTCTACATTCATCAACACACCACGCCACCACCATTCACATACACACATACATACATTAAATCACGCCCAGACACACACGGGTAGGCAGAGACCACATCTTTCCACTTGCTACGATCTTGACAAATTTCTTTCGCTTCTTCCACATTCATACATCGAGTCATGCACGCACGTCGGTTTCGGGTACTTAAGATTCGGCCCTTTTCCAGTATTTCACCGATTTGACTCGAAAAAGTACGCCTAGGGCGGCCCCTTCCGACCCGTCCACTCACTTTCGATCTATATATCTCTTTAATCAATCTTCTTTCATACATTCTAATAAATATACATTATACCTACATAAAGTATGTTATATAAAATATTATTAAGAAGGTAGATCAAATGATCATTATATAATAATATGATAATTATATCATAAAGGATAATTATATTAAATATATTAAATGTTGTTATATGATGCAATAATTATGTTAAATGAGCATTATAGCAACTGATATTATAGGAAATATTTTTATATCGATCGTTACGCACGTCGCTACACGGTGTAGCAAAAGCATCAAATAACTTTAAATAATAGTCCGACATGCTCTTGCCTGGTTTTTTTACAAGTATTGGGAGCTTTGGGATATTCTATTATGCAATACTATACTTCAGGCTTTTCGGACACATTTGACCGACTTGATTTTCTACTTTTTGGTACCAGTAGTACCGAAAAACAAACATGTAAAAGTGGCGCCCTTTTTTCCACATTCAATGCATTACTATTCACCTACGAGGGCTGCTACTTATGTAACCGGAATAGAAAAAATAAACAAACGTACATGTCTAAATATGGTTTTATTGTTTTTCGAAGTATTCTCCGTGATAATCGATGCACTTTTGCATACGTTGAAACCAATTTATAAAGCACTTTTTCCACTCTGACTGAGGTATCTCCAAAACGTGCTGTCTGAACGCGTCGACGGCATCTTCACGGGTCGAAAATCGTTGACCACGTAATTTATTCTTTACATTTGGAAATAAATAGAAATCATTGGGTGCCAAATCAGGGCTGTAAGGTGGATGACCCGTTAATTCTATATTTTGACCTTCCAAAAATCGAGTCGTTTCACGTGATGTATGACAGCTGGCGTTATCATGGTGCAGAATGATTCTCCGTCGCTGGTTGTTTTTCCGTATTTCTTCAAATACTTCCGGCAAACAAATGGTCGTGTACCACTCCGAATTAACCGTTTTACGATTTCTAGGGGCACTGTAGCCACATGGCCATTAATACCAAAAAAGCAGGCCACCATTTGCTTCAAGGTGCTTTTTGCACGAGTTACTTTCGTAGGGTTCGGCTCATTTTGAAACACCCACACCGTTGATTGTTGTTTAGTTTCGGGATCATACGCATAGATCCAGGATTCGTCACCTGTGTAGATATTATAAACAGCTTTTGAGTCACCACGGTTATATTTTTTCAACATTTCCTTGCACCATTCGACGCGAGCCTCTTTTTGATCCTTAGTCAAGTTGTGCGGGATCCAACGCGAACAAATTTTTTTCACAGCTAAGTGTTCATGTAATATCTTATTAATGCTCGTCATACATATGCCTATAGTCGCCTCTATCTCGCGATACGTAACATGACGGTCATGCATTATAAGTTTTCGCACAGCTTCAATATTTTGTGGTACAACGACCGATTTCGGGCGACCATCCTTAACTTCGTTCCTGAGCATACTACGTCCACGATTGAACTCACTAAACCAGTGATACATAGTAGTTTTGGATGGAGCTTCATCACCAAAAGTCGAAGTTAGTTGATCTATGCACTGTTGTTGCGTTAAACCACGCCGAAAATCGTAATAAATCATAGCACGAATATTTTCACGAGTGAGTTCCATTCTTGCAGCGAGATTAAAATTTAAACCCGCCAAAAACAAAAGACTAGCGTACATAAGAAAAAAATTATATAGCGGCCAGTATTAAAAAAAGTTCAAATTTTACCATGGAGGTCAGATATAGCGTTTAAAAATGTTGGAATCCCGGATTCCGGTTACCTAAGTAGCAGCCCTCGTATCACAGCTCGTGAGCTGTGTGTTCATCTTATTACTCTGCAGATTAACATCATAAAACACCTTCATTAAAAGATAGCTACTGTTATCGCTAGTTACATATTTCCCATAAGATAATACGAGAAAGATCTTATCGCGCTAGACCGCCGCCAACTCCAACGCTACAAGCGTCTGTGTGTAACTAATTTAAATGACGCGAAAAGTTTTGTACGCTCAGTGCGATGTTTTCTGCGCGTTTATAACTTAGATCTGCGTAAAGAACACGTATCTAATAGGTAGTCACTTTAAAAAAAAATACAGTTTTTAATGTCCAATTGGAATGAATTATCCTATTTACTACTCAGATACAGTGTAGGAAATAGTATTGTAGGCAATAGAAACCTCAACAATAACATCATTTTTTGTTAGTTAGTTAGTTCCTAACTTTCCAATCGTGATATCTCAAAAAGTGAGTACAGTTAGGTGTCTACACGTGTTCTTTCTGCGTAGGTACCCTTCAAGTACAAACGTTTAGTACTTTTAAATGGTGTGCAGTGCAGTACTGCAATGTGCTCGTGATGTTTGTGTAATGATTTTATGATTAAAATAGTGTACCAGACGGTGTTTGTGGAGTAGGTTCATTACACAGGCCATCGATAAATCTTACTCTATTAATTCATTTTAATACTGTGTGTGAATACAATCGTGTGGAAATGGCTTTCTCGGGTAAGTCTATTTTATAATATTTTTGGAATTCTCGTCGCTTCGTACATATAAGAGAAATGATAATTAATTCAATAATTAATTGAACGAAGAAGATAATGCGCTGAGGTCGTGGGTTCAAATAACAGATTGTATGTATAGCAAGAATTAATCTATTTATTAACTATGATTCTCATCAAAACAAATACACAATTTAAATAAATGAGTATCTATTATAAATACGTACACAATATTTTTTTCTTTTGGTAGTTTTTCAAAGCATCTTTAAGTAGTATAAAACAAAGTCACTTCCCGCCGTCTGTCCGTCTGGTAAGCAGGACGCTTAGATCTTTAAAAGAACGCCACCGATTTGAATGCGGTTTTTATCAATAGATAGCATGATTCAGGACGAAGGTTTTTATGTATTATAAATTCTGAATTATGTACGGATGCTACAGAAAACTCACATAAACCAGAACGAATCGAGGACGCGTCACTAGTTATTACAATAAAGCGAAAGTGATTTTCTATATGTTTTCAACCAAGTACAGTCAACCAATTTGATTCCTAGGCCACTATGGACTTTGTCAACGTGACGTTGTAAACCAAATCATAGGGAGTCTCTTACGTTTTGGTTGACAACGTCACTTTAACATAGTCCAAAGTGGCCTAGAAATCAAATTGGTTGACTGTACTTACTTCAATTTGCGAAGCACGATCGCATAGTTTTCGTTCTGTGTAAAGAGACTCGTGATATCATACATTGAAAACACATTTTTTCCTGTTATTTTTTTATTATTGAAGCGATTCGCTGTCGCACTCTAAGGGTTCCGTTCCTACATTTTTCAGGCATGCGCAGAAAGCGAACCTGTATTGTCAACCAATTTGATTTCTAGGCCACTTTGGACTATGTTAAAGTGACGTTGTCAACCAAAACGTAAGAGACTCCCTATGATTTGGTTTACAACGTCACGTTGACAAAGTCCATAGTGGCCTAGGAATCAAATTGGTTGACTTTACCTACTCAGGCCATGTCCTGGGTATTAGCCTTTTAAACTCTGAAATATATATAAAAATTAATAAATTAAAAAATATATCTCGTGACAATGTCACACAAATTGACCTAGTCCCAAACTAGACTCTAGGTTTGTAATATGGGTACTACACACCGATAAACTTAGGAAAACAAATATTAAATAAATAGAAAAAGTTTAACTTACTACGTATCTTGACAACTAGGTACGTATCCTAAAAATCCCTTAGATAGGTCGACGCAGATTTTTTTACTGACCATGCCTATGTTAACAAGTCTAACAAAAAGCCAACTTTAAAAACCCAACTGCTGTTTGAATAATATCGTCAAAGTAAACGTTACTTTGACGACATTATTCAAACAGCGTAAAGTGACTCGTGATATCATACATTGAAAACACTTTTTTTCCTATTATTTTATTATTATTGAACATCGATGAGATCATATTTCCGCTTGTTTTAAATAACGGTCACCAGCGATTCGCTGTCGCTCTCTAAGGGTTCCGTTCCTGCATTTTTCAGGCATGCGCAGAAAGCGAACGTGACCTACATAGGCCATGTAAATAAATAAATAAATAAATAAATGTCCTGGGTACCTAGTGATTCTGTAAACAACGCCGGTCGTGCGGACTGTCGAGTGATATCCAATCGGCGAGATTAAGTAGTCCCGTCAGTGCGAACAAAACACATTGTAGCGCGTGCATTTTCAATTAAGCAGCCTTATACGTTCGACCCATCGTGCTGCTAAATTGAAAATGCACGCGCTATGTACAATGTGTTTTGTTCGCACTGACGGGGCTTGAAAATGCACGCGCTATGTACAATGTATTTTGTTCGCACTGACGGGACTACTTAATCTCGCCGCTTGGATATCACTCGACAGTCCGCACGACCGGCGTTGTTTACAGAATCACTACCCTGGGTATTAGCCTTTTAAACTACTAAAATAAACTAAGAAAAAAGAAAATCATTAATTCATACTCATATAGTGAAATACTTAAATAAATAGAAAAAAAATTACTGACTACGTATCTTGACAACTAGATACGTATCCTAAAAAACCCTTAGATAGGTCGACGCAGATTTTTTTACTGACCATGCATATGTTAACAAGTCTAACAAAAAGCAAACTTTAAAAACCCAACTGCTGTTTGGATAATGTCGTCAAAGTAACGTTACTTATCCTTTTTTTGTATGTTGCCAATTTCACATTAGTAATTTTAATATAGCCTGTGACACTGTAGTGGAGAAGAGGAATCTAACCACTAACCACGTATAATTGATTAAAATCGGTTTAGCTGTTTAGTACGAGGGAACATAGAGCCGGACATACATAGTGGTCAAACACATAACCACCCTTTTGGGCATTGCCGCTGTCGGGTAAAAAAAAACGTGACGAATTGTGAACCTCCTACTTTTTTTGAAGTCGGTTAAAAAGCCGCTAAAGTCGCTTTCCCACCTTCTTTGGTTTGACGGCTGGTATTTATTTTTTATGCAGGTTTTGTAGTACATATAGACGTGACTATGTTAGCCTCGGTAGACTCAAATAGCTACTATATCACGACGCCAGAGGACAACCTACAAGCAGATATTACCTAATAGGGGTATAGTCTTTATTATTTCTAGCGAGCCGATCTTCTACACAAAGGCCATTGTTTGTGTACAATACTATTATCTTTCTTTCTGTCTGTAACCGCAAGCCGATTAGGTACATACAAAAAAGTTAGAACTACATTGAATGTCCATAGAATTATCAACCCTATCCTCTTAGTCAGTAGGTTTAAAATGTAAAGTGTCAGGATACAGATATGTCTTTATTATTTGAACCGGTCTTATTCCCTACACAATACTACCATCTTCTGTCGCCAGGGTTGTACTTTACATTTTAAACCTACTGACTAAGAGGATAGGGTTGATAATTCTATGGACATTCAATGTAGTTCTAACTTTTTTGTATGTAATTGGCTTGCGGTTACGGACACAAAGAAAGATAATAGTATTGTACACAAACAATGGCCTTTGTGTAGAAGATCGGCTCGCTAGAAATAATAAAGACTATACATAATTCCGAACAGTCATAATTCCAAATTGAACAAAACTCCGAATTTAAAAAAATTCGAACGCAATTTTTTGATAGAACACTTTCCTTTTTGCAATCGCTTATAAAATTTAACCTAACGTAACTTACGTATGACAATGAAATAATGCATTTAGTCAAAATTAACTCCAGCGTACTTAACTTAACTTTTCGGGAAAATGAATATTCGGAAAAAAGTAATTCGGAATTTTAAGGTGTTCCCGTGTCAACCCTAAATAGAGGTTATTAATGCTTAAAAGCCCTAAAAACAAACAGACGGTGCACTGTGGAACGAAAATGGCCTCTCCATAGAAATAGGGACTTAATTTTCTAAGTGCCTATTTTTTAAATTGAAATCGAATCTACTCCTCATAATTAGGTAAAAAAATGAATATGGGTCAATTTGGCTGGAAAACCGCCGAGTAATATTTTTTTTTATAAAATTTTGTATGGAGCGTATATGAAAAAACGGAATATCTCAGAAAGTGCACAATTTCCCGTAATATCCTTCCGCAGGAATTTAGTACCAATTATTTATGATTTTTCGGCGTTCTCAAAATTTCCCGGGCAGGTGCACTTTTTTTTAAAAAAATCAAAAACGTTTTATATAGGGAAAACTTGGTTTTTAGAAGGTATTTAAGTTTGCAAGACACGTTTAATCGTGGGATAAAATTAAATAATGGCTTTAGATGAGATGGATGTTCAAAAATGAGGTCATTGGAATAATGACATATCTCACTTTTTGGCCCTTTATCTCCCTGCCCCCTAATGAGCACAATCGGTGCTCATTAAGTGTATGATTAAAAGTAAAAATTAACTAAATCACTCTTAATTATTCTTAATGAGTTGGCATTAAGTAAAAAAATAAATTAAATATTATCTTATTATCATTAAGGATGATAATTACCCAGATTTCAATGGGTTCTCATTAGTAATATGCAATAAATAGGTTGCAGTTCAATTTTATTGTTTATTCCTTCTGGAACATTTCAACTGCAAGCAATGGAGGGTTTAACGACCAACTTAGATTTGTACGTGATTTTGAGAAATCAGGAACCTTCTTTTAACTACAAAGCCTTGATGGAAGAAGTGGTTACTAAAATCAATGGACAACTATCTGAAGAAGACTATGATACCCTCAAGGAATTTTGCCAAAGATTTTCAAGAGCTGCTTTGGAAAGATGGCAGAAGTGCCGAAGAGATACGAAAAAGTTTAGAAGTACTTATGAACATTGGCTTATGGAAAATGTTGATTGGCCAAGCTTTGTAGTTTGGCGATCCGATTCACCCACCCAAGAATCAGGTGATTTAAACTATGAAGGATCGACCTCATCGGTTGGAACAATGACTACAACAAAACATAAGTCATTCGAAGATCTGGGAACCAAACAGAAGAAAAAAAGATCGAGTGACTTACAATCCGAAAACGCTGATGAATTGGCATATACTGCAGCAGAACGTTTTAAGCAGGATGGCCGCGATGATATTGCGGCCGTAATTGAATATATGCTGAAAAACCCAGAAGTAGCATCTAAATTAAGAGAAGTGACAATCTCTACGAAGAAACCCGTAACATCTACGATATATACACCTGAAAAAGCACTAAGTCTTTTTATTTCACTCAAGTTGTCTAAATGGCAATATATGATCCTGCGAGAGAGTGCTATTAGAGAAGGTGCAGAAAATGTGTATCCGTCATACTACAGAGTACAAAAAGCTAAACTAGATTGCTATCCTCCGAGTGAATCAATAACTATTACGGATTCTTCAGCCAAAATTAAACTGCAAGAATTATTGAATATTACAGTGAACAGAATAATGGATAGTATACCGGAGCACGTAGAAGACAAACAGATGGTACTTATTTCTAAATGGGGGTTTGATGGTGCTTCGAGCCAAAGCAGGTACGAGGGCTGCTACTTAGGTAACCGGAATCCAGGATTCCAACATTTTTAAACGCTATATCTGACCTCCATGGTAAAATTTGAACTTTTTTTAATACTGGCCGCTATATATTTTTTTTCTTATGTACGCTAGTCTTTTGTTTTTGGCGGGTTTAAATTTTAATCTCGCTGCAAGAATGGAACTCACTCGTGAAAATATTCGTGCTATGATTTATTACGATTTTCGGCGTGGTTTAACGCAACAACAGTGCATAGATCAACTAACTTCGACTTTTGGTGATGAAGCTCCATCCAAAACTACTGTGTATCACTGGTTTAGTGAGTTCAATCGTGGACGTAGTATGCTCAGGGACGAAGTTAAGGATGGTCGCCCGAAATCGGTCGTTGTACCACAAAATATTGAAGCTGTGCGAAAACTTATAATGCATGACCGTCATGTTACGTATCGCGAGATAGAGGCGACTATAGGCATATGTATGACGAGCATTAATAAGATATTACATGAACACTTAGCTGTGAAAAAAATTTGTTCGCGTTGGATCCCGCACAACTTAACTAAGGATCAAAAAGAGGCTCGCGTCGAATGGTGCAAGGAAATGTTGAAAAAATATAACCGTGGTGACTCAAAAGCTGTTTATAATATCTACACAGGTGACGAATCCTGGATCTATGCGTATGATCCCGAAACTAAACAACAATCAACGGTGTGGGTGTTTCAAAATGAGCCGAACCCTACGAAAGTAACTCGTGCAAAAAGCACCTTGAAGCAAATGGTGGCCTGCTTTTTTGGTATTAATGGCCATGTGGCTACAGTGCCCCTAGAGAATCGTAAAACGGTTAATTCGGAGTGGTACACGACCATTTGTTTGCCGGAAGTATTTGAAAAAATACGGAAAAACAACCAGCGACGGAGAATCATTCTGCACCATGATAACGCCAGCTGTCATACATCACGTGAAACGACTCGATTTTTGGAAGGTCAAAATATAGAATTAACGGGTCATCCACCTTACAGCCCTGATTTGGCACCCAATGATTTCTATTTATTTCCAAATGTAAAGAATAAATTACGTGGTCAACGATTTTCGACCCGTGAAGATGCCGTCGACGCGTTCAGACAGCACGTTTTGG
The DNA here is from genome assembly GCA_963966035.1 of Acleris laterana. Lineage (NCBI taxonomy): Eukaryota > Metazoa > Arthropoda > Insecta > Lepidoptera > Tortricidae > Acleris > Acleris laterana. Next base: position 13,855,776 of record OZ014459.1, on the reverse strand, counting down.
AGATACCTCAGTCAGAGTGGAAAAAGTGCTTTATAAATTGGTTTCAACGTATGCAAAAGTGCATCGATTATCACGGAGAATACTTCGAAAAACAATAAAACCATATTTAGCCATGTACGTTTGTTTATTTTTTCTATTCCGGTTACATAAGTAGCAGCCCTCGTACAAGCAAAAGATGAGTGACTCCGAGCAAGATGATTCTAGTGTTTTCATGACAACCCTGGTACCATTAAAATTAACTTCAGGAACTGATACAATATGGACGAATCCCAAGCCTTGTTCAGAGTTATATTGTCGTCCAATACAGTTCAAGTTCATTAAGAAAAACGAAGCCGTTGTGCTTGCTCAGAAAACGGAGATAGACAAGGAAATTGAAGATCTACTACCCACAGAACACAAAACCAACACAGTGAAGCATTAACTGAAGATGACGATGTTGGACGGCAAAATATGCACTTTTCTTTCAAAAGCCAGATCAAATGCAACTTGCAGTTTATGTTTGGCTAAACCAACGGAGATGAACCTTCTTGATAAAGTTCTTACAAAACCTGTGGATACTGGTATATACCAATATGGGTTATCATCTCTACATGCTCGCATCAATACGATGGAATGCCTTCTTCACATAGCATATCGCCAGGATTTTAAACAATGGGCTGCGAGAGGAAACGAGCTAAAAGAAAAAATGGCATCAAGGAAGAAAATCATTCAAAATCGTTTTAAGGAAGAAATGAATCTCTTGATAGATGTGGTCAAACAGGGGTCAGGGACAACTAATGATGGAAACACAGCCAGAAAGTTTTTTGAGGACCCCTGTAAAACAGCAAGCATTACAGGACTAGATGAGGGATTAATCAGGAGATTTGCAGTAATCTTGCAAGCAGTTACTTCAGGAGAGGTTATAGACGTCAACAAATATAAAGATTACGCCCACGATACAGTAAAAAAATATGTGGAATTATACAACTGGTATCATATGTCCGCAACGGTTCATAAATTACTGGTGCATGGAGCAGACATTATAGCCCATAACGAAGTTATACCGATCGGCAATCTCTCAGAAGAAGCGTCAGAGGCCCGGAATAAAGACTTTAGAAGGTTCAGGGAACACAACTCACAGAAAAAGAGTAGACAAGATTCAAATCATGACATTCTCAATATGTTACTTCTGTCATCGGATCCCAAACTTACCGCAATGAGGCCAACACTGAATAAAAGGAACAAACAAACCTTATTTATTGAGACCTTGGACCTTCTAATCAATTCCGAATCGCAAAATGATTCGGAATTGGATGCCGAAATAGGTGACGCAGAACAATAAAATTAAACTGCAACCTATTTATTGCACATTACTAATGAAATCTGGGTAATCATCATCCTTAATGATAATAAGATAATATTTAATTTATACTTTTACTTAATGCCAACTAATTAAGAATAATTAAGAGTGATTTAGTTAATTTTTACTTTTAATCATACACTTAATGAGCACCGATTGTGCTCATTAGGGGGCAGGGAGATAAAGGGCCAAAAAGTGAGAAATGTCATTATTCCAATGACCTCATTTTTGAACATCCATCTCATCTAAAGCCATTATTTAATTTTATCCCACTATTAAACGTGTCGTGCAAACTTAAATACCTCCTAAAAACCAAGTTTTCCCTATATAAAACGTTTTTGATTTTTAAAAAAAAAAGTGCACCTGCCCGGGAAATTTTGAGTACGCCGAAAAATCATAAATAATTGGTACTAAATTCCTGCGGAAGGATATTACGGGAAATTGTGCACTTTCTGAGATATTCCGTTTTTTCATATACGCTCCATACAAAATTTTAGTAAAAAAAATATTACTCGGCGGTTTTCCAGCCAAATTGACCCATATTCATTTTTTTACCTAATTATGAGGAGTAGATTCGATTTCAATTTAAAAAATAGGCACTTAGAAAATTAAGTCCCTATTTCTATGGAGAGGCCATTTTCGTTCCACAGTGCGGTGGCTTAGATAGTAATGTCCCACTGGAACCCTAAAAAAAACGACAACAAGCAATGATGCGAGCTTCAAATACTACTTATATAATTATTGTGTCATACAATTCTTAAAATTTCCCTGCCGTATCGTTATCTTTAATTCATTAGAACTATATACTCAAATGTATCAACCAGAATTGATTATTGTAGCCAGCATATCGATGCCGATATTTGATGGTATCAATTGGTTTATCTTTTGAGAGAATAGTGACCGTTTCTCGTCGATAAGAGTAACACGTTAAGTTAATTTTAAGTGAAGATTTAAGTGTAAATATTCGACAATGGACAGCACCGTTGGATTGTTAGAGAACATCAAGAGTATAAAAGGTATTTTTCATGTCTCATACTCTAAAAGTAGGCCATTGTTTATCTTAGAATCGGGTTGAAAGTGATGCATGCCAACCCTAGGGGAGAAAAATAATTTGAAAATAGAACTACTCCAGCATATGACTTTGTGCCAGTGGCGGTTGACACGGGTGGGACTTAGAGCCGTATTAATAAACTAATCTCAACTTTAATGCTCGTCTCGAGATGCGTCAAAAATGACAGTGTTCTATGGTTTGACGTTTACTTTGACGTATCTTGTGACGGGCCTCTCAGCCAAGATGAGTTTATTAATACGGGCCTTAGTGTGCTGAAGCTAAGTGGTTCGTTAAGGACCTAGGGCGCAGATTAAGGGACAGGGGCTGTGAACCCCGATACATACAGCGGGGCAATGCTGCAAGTGATTTAAAGAAAATAAAGAAAAGAAAGAAAGAATACATTTATTCACTACACACATGACACACAGAAAAAAAGTAAAAACAAAAAAGCAATGAAAATAGTAGTGTCTTCGCGGCAGTGAATCGGACACTGGCTCAGCATAATGCTGAGGTGTTAAACACCTGCAGCGCTGATTTTCAGCCAGCTCCGTTTGTGACAGACGGACGGTACGCTAAACGAATAAATAGTGTAATACAAAAACTTCGCTTTCGCTACTTAACTTTTTTTTTTTCGGCACTTTTGGCTTCTATCGTGGAGGAAATTAGGGTGTGTGTGTGTGTGACGAAACTTGTAGCTGATTGTTACCCATGTAGTCAGTTAGGCTTTTACCCCCTTACTTATAAACGTGGTATAAGCTTGGAATAGTTTATGTCATGCTTTGTCCTTACCTGTAATTGTGACATTTTCATCTGACAGAAAGTGACAAAGCATGGCATAAACTATTGCAAGCTTATTCTACGTTTATAAGTAAGGGGGTTAGTGGTAAAGTGTCCTTGTTTGTGTACCTGACGAAATATAATTTGTATTTTTGGATTTTGTCAATAATGGACCAGTGCAGTAGCAGAAAGCGATACAGCCTCTCTGTAGTCCGATCCTAAACTTTTATTTTATCATGGCCCAGGCCATTGATTCCGAGATTCCAGTGGCGCCCTCATTACTATTATTGAGTTTTCTAATAAACCAAAGAGTTGTCCTTATATGACAAACTTAATAACCGTTTACCTTCATCGGCGGTCACTTTTTTCTATTAAGTTACTCACTTATGTCAATTAAAGTTAAGTTAAGGTGATGGGCACATTAACGAGTATGAAGGGATCAATAATATAATAACAGACACTTAACTCTTAATTTAAAGATGATACGGTTATAAATTTACTGTTACAGAACGTAACATTCGTATTATAACTTCCCATTTGTTCCCTTAAGTTCAGAAACGATACTTTAATGTGAACATTAAGATACAGGGCAACGTCACATACAGGTTTCTCACATATTGTAGAAAACTATATGCATGTAGATAAAGTTATGAATGCGACTGTGCGCATAATTAGGCATTAAAACACTAGTGTGATTATTATGCACCAGTCACATAAATATTAACAAACATTGGCTAAACTAACCTACTGTTAGGTACCTATCGAATTTGGCACCGCCTGTTTGGATGCACGGTCATATCAGCAAGGCTAACGACATAGGGTGTGCTGCCAAGTCAGGGCCTCGCCAAAACCGTTGGTAACGTTACGATTCTTCTCTTTACCCGACAGCGGCAAAGCCCAAAAGGGTAATGTGTTTAACCTGTATGTAGGTCTGACTGTATGTTCCCTCGTAACTACTACACGGCTAAACCGTTTTTAATAAATTATACATGGTTAGATTCATGTTAACCACTAGAGTGACAGGCTATATTAAAATTATTTAAATGTGAAATCGGCGAAGTAAAACATATTATTCAAGTAACATTAGAATCGAAAGAGATTTGTCAGGATCGTGGCAAGTGGAAAGAAGTGGTCTCTGCCTACCCCTCTGGGAAACAGGCGTGATTTAATGTATGTAAGTAACATTACATTGACGATATTATCCAATATCAAGTTGTTTTTTTTTAAAGCTTGTTTTTTGTTAGGTTTGTTTATTAGACGGAAGAGGCGCCGTGTCGCAAAAAATACTTTAACAATAGCGATAAAAACTATTAAATAGGTAACAACATACATACATACATACATAAACTCACGCCTTTATTCCCAGTGTGGGGTAGGCAGGGCTACAGAATTACCAACAACTCTAAAAAGTTGTTGATAATTCAGTAGGCACATTTTAATAACAAAATAATAGGTAACAACCTCCGATATAAGACCACCTCTACTTTCAGAGCTAAATAACTCTTAAAAAGCCCTCCCGATTTTCATGTAACATAGCTACCTAAGTACCATTCCGATTTTAGTAGCTTTTAACCGCATTAAAATCGGTCAATCCGTTGAGGAGCTACGATGCCACAGACAGACACACAGATATATAGACTAGCTAGTATAGCTATAAATATCGAGGGATAATCGCACATAAATTAACCTAAAGTTGAGCTTAAAATTAGGCGAACTAACTTGACAGCCGAAAATGTTGCCAGACATAGGATATAAATAAATAGTGATAGGTTTATGTCGACACAAATATGTCGATATAACCGTATGTCTTTTATAAATCTGATTCTATTTATATTTTATCAAGTAATTGTCATCGATACTTTCACACTCATACCTACTTGCCAAATAGGGACGAACTACAGCAACTTTTATGATATAGGTACTATGATCTGAAGGATGTAGGTACGGTTTAAAGCGGATATTTACGATACTTACTCCTCAAATTAGGAATGAAATACAAAAATATTGCTGTTATTACAAACGGCCATTGTAATCCTTTTAGGTGGCTTCTGTGTCGGGCTAGTACGGTACATTTCATGTACCATACATATAACATTCATCCCTTTTATTCTGGCAAATATAAAAGTGCGATAGAGACAAACGCTATAATATCGTCGATGATAATTCCAAATCCGTTATGTTTTCAATAAGCTATCGATATTAACAGCACTAGCTGAACTGTGGCAACATTAGTGAACAATGAATTGTCAAGTTAGTTCGCCTAATTCTGGACTCGACTTTAGTTCTGAAATACGCTCAAGGCTTACCATGGATACCTACTACACAACGATGAACATAATGATCCCAGAAATCGACGTTAACCCGTCTTGGGCTGATAGAGCAGCTAAAAAGTTATCGCTTTTTTTAACCCGAATTTAAATACTTTGCTGCTCTATCAGCCCTAGGCGGGTTGACGTCGGTTTCGTACGTTTGTACGAAATTTATTTCTTGGGACCAGCTTTTTTAGCCAACTGTATTTTGTTGCAAAGTCATTATGTGCTCATCAATAACAAACTAATGAGTCCTAACACGGTGAGTTTGCTTAAAGTAGCGCAGATCCTGTCGCCACCTTCCACCTTAATCATTACATCAGCTCTTAGATACCAAATATTGCATTGTCATCGGGTTTACATATTTATGTGGTCCAAATTTCGGTTCTCTGTCGTTTGCCCAAAAGTCATTTGCCATAATTCTATCACTTGCCATAATATTCATTCGCCATAAAGGCATTTTTTCTGAAATCGGGAACTATTCAGAATTGTTATAAAACAAACCTAACCTAACCTAACCTATTGGGCTCTATACGATGGCATGTAAAAATTACCTGAAAGGTTTACAGTTTCTGAAAAAAATGCCTATATGGCAAATTAACATTATGGCAAGTGACACTCGGGTAAACGAAGTGATCCGCCAAATTTCAGCCCATTCCATTAAAGGGAAATTTATTTTGGGGTTTCAATTTGACATATATACAAACATCGTACCTAAGTAAAAAATCTTGTAAAAATAACTGTATTTCTCTGAAACGACGACGACGAAGGGAATAAAGACTGTGTAGTACTGTTAGGCGTTGAACTTGCAACTAATGAACTTGCAATAAAATTACTTGTGACTAATACACTGTTAAACATCTTAGCCTAATTGTGCAAAGCATGGTTACGGAATTATTAACAAGTTTTTAGAGTTGTTAGTAATTCAGTAGCTCTACCTACCCCACTCTGGGAATAAAGGCGTGATCTTATGAATGTACGTCTCTTTCCCAGTTCGCGACAGTGTGCGTTCCTACTTCAGCCCAGATGGTTTCGACGCGCTGGCTTTCCGCTCCACGGCACAGATGGCGCTCATGGCCATGGTACTGACAGAAGTCACGGTCTACATCCTGCTGCAGCAGAGCGCTCGGCTGGGGGAACTGCCCACTTACATACCTGGTAAATGTTAATTGATTTATAGTGGGGGCCTTGTGCTTGGTCCGTATGGGGAATATACAAACGGCTAATATAATAGTACTCATCGCACCTGTTACAAATAAGTACCTACCCTTCGTTAAAAAGAGTCGTATGACATGGATGTATAACAGCTTTCGATTGAATTTCAAAAGTATACCACTTTTTTGGTGTGTTAGTGTGTGTCTCTGCATTAGTGTGCGTAAGTTTGCAGTCAGTGATGTGCTGTTTATTGCCAATATTGGTTAGAAGCTGTGTTGTACACAGAAGAAAAAGGTGGTACGCTTGACATTTGGCTACCCGGGATCTATGTTTTCCTAAATCTATGGTCTGTCCGGAATGTTACACCATCTTACCCTATTAGGCTACAAACCCACAGACTGGCGGCTTGCTGAACAAACGTTCTACAATTTCCACAACCGGCCACACTGCGCGCTTGGCGCCTTTGCTAGTTGCTTAGCGTGTATCTATATATCTAGCCGGCTGTGAAGACTCTAGAACGTTCGTTTCTCTTCGCTACTCGCCAGGCGACTCGCTAGTCTCTAGGCGCTAAGCAGGCCTGGCCACCTGTCTGTGCATTTGTAGCCTTAAGGTTGACGCACCACCTCAACTCGAGCCGTTCAATATTCTTTGTATGAAGCTCCATACTGTAACGCACACTTATCGGCATCAGAACGGCAACGCCTGGCCTCGGCACAAGCTATGTGTTCTCTCTGTATATCACCCAGCAAAAACAGACTATTGTTACAATTTAAAAAAAGCAGCCACCGTTGCATGTTGAAAACACGTTATTAACTTTTATTTTTTATTGATTGGTGTTGCTCTTGACTAACTTTTGTCCTTGGAGGACGACGATTTGGTCGACGTTGCCTATTCACTAGCGTTGAAAATGACTTGTAAAATACATCTTTTAAACGCCCCTGTATTTTTCAATAAAATCCACAATCTTTCCTTGGGGATATTCGGTTGAATCTTTCGCAAGTTTAAGTTTTTTACGTGTATTTTACGATGTATTTTTCGCATTATTATATTACACCGAGACATTGATTCGATTACATGAAGTACATCACTGTTCAGTTAATATTAATAAGCAAAATTATTTCCCTTTGATTGTTAAAATGAAAAATACATGATGTATGAAACGCGTTATATTTTTCAAACGAACCTCTAGTTGGTTTCTTTCGAAAATTACATGTATTTTATAGGAAAGATACAAAGTTTCGAAAAAAACAAAATGTATCTTTCCAATTTTCACCCCTACTATTCACCCAAGATTTAAATAGGTTCAAACAACTAAGATGCTTTCGCTTCCTTCCAGACGTGCTCATCATCATCATATCGACGTTGGAGTTCTTCCTGGGCCCCGTCATCGGCTGGCTTGGCTCCAACCGGCGCCGCACCACCATGGTGATGTGGGCCCTCATCGCCCTGGTCTGCACGCTGCCCGTGTTTGGCACTCCGAATCCTGTGGCCGAGGCAGACGCTGGTGAGGGAATAGGCAAAAAGTTTGGGTTGGCTAAACGCTGGCAGATTCTTTGCGGGTGGTAGGACCTTGTGCAGGGTCCGTCCGGATCGCTACCACCATCTTATCTATTAACCTACCGCCAAACAGCAGTGTTCGCATTGTTGTGTTCCGGTTTGGGGATAAGACAGCCGGTGAAATGACTAGCATATAGAGGTATTCCATCTTAGTCCTCAGGGTTGACAACGCATTTGCAGTCTTAGGATTGCATTGCAGTCTTGTGAATGCGAATGTCTATGGGTCACAGTTTCCACTTACCATCAGGTGGCCTGTGTGCTCGTTTGTCTTCTTTATGCCATAAAAAAAACGAGTATCTGCTAGCTTTTTTTGACCCTGTTTTATTTTAACGTATTGTGAGTCTGTTTGTTCCGCCTTAACGGCTATACTGCAGAACATTGCTGTGGAATTAGTTATGGAGATAGTTGGAACCCCGGGAAAGAACATAGTTTAGGTACTATTTCCTGCGAGTAGCGATAAACAACTCCTACGCGTCCGGGTTCGAATCCCGGTAACGGCAAATATTGGTGTGATAGCGCGAGTTTTTTTTTATGTAAGTATAGTTAACTATAGTACCCATAGTACGGATAGTACCCATAATAAGGACACATAGGAAGGAGGAAATTACATAGGAATAAATCGTTGGTTTTATGCGACAAGGTTCAATAAAGTGGTTTATCAATTAAAGTCCTTGACTGTACAATAGCACCTAGAGCTTAGTTTGGGACTAGATCAATTTGTACGAGATTGTTTATTTTTCTGTCACCAGCTCTCTGCACCTCCCGGTATCTCTTCCTGCCCTCGGGTATGACCCCCCGGACAGCGATTCGCCTCTCCATCTTGGTGCTGGCTGGTCTTTCTTCCGCGTTGGGCCGGCAAGCCATCATGGCGCATGCGCTGGCTTACTTGGACGAGGACAAGCCTTCGGCGAACACGCATATGGATCTCGGTAAGGCACCAACCAAAAAACTTATTTACAAAGGCGGATCCAGAAGTTTGGTCTAGCTAGGGGGATCACAAGTACCTAAAATACGATAAAAACATCATGTGCATAGATCAAAAAGTCAAATATGTATCATGGTCCAAGGGGAGAGTGTGACATCCGGATCCGTCATTCATCGTCGTCTTTTTCTAGACATAGACAAGTTTTAATAGCTTTTGACAGATTTGATAGGAAAAAATTCTCCCTTTTATTTTACAATTTACAACAAAATTATTTATGCAAACTTTGTACTAGTATCTTGTCAAGGGAGCACGGTTTATATTGGAAAATATTTATTACAAGAATTGTCTTGCATGTCATAATAATTATACAAATTAGTCTCCTCTAGCCAATCTTGCCATGCAAATATTATGCCTGTATTCTTAATTTTTTTCTGATAGATTCAGACATAGCAGTGTTCATATAGCTCACGGTGAAAGTATAAGACAGCCAGTGAAATAGTCTGGGTCTAGAACAGGGCCCCCATAGACAGACTGTCGCTGCAGTCAGGACTGAAAGCTCGGTCGTTATTGGGTGATCTGTAGTTTTAATGCTCTAAGTTCGTATTGAAACTGCAGATTGACCAATAGCGACCACGGAGCTGTCAGTCCTTACCGCTCTAAACAGTGCATCTATGGCAGCCCATGGTGGCATTCCATTTTCGTCCTCATTTGCAGTCGGATTGCAGTCGTGATTGCAGTATTGTTTACCTTAACGAAACTTAACCCTTAAATTGATATATCCTTCCCAATGTAAAAATTCAAATTCAAAATTCAAAAATTCAAAATTCATTTATTTCAAGCAACACAAGGCTCATATTAATTGCTTACAAATAACTTAACCTATCCCACGCCAGTCTTAACATGCCTGTCGCAGCAGTGCATGATATATGGACAGCCTAGTCTGTCCGCAATCATCGCCACGACGGTGTTGAGGCTGGCTCGCACCCGCCGCACCAGCGCCGCCGCGCGCACGCGCATGGTGCTGTGGAAGCACGGCGCGCGCGCCTCCGCGAACATGCCCGAGGCGCTGCAGTAGCGAGCCAGCCCCATCACCGCCCTGAACGCGTTATTATACTGGACGCGAAGAGCACTGTACGCTTTTTGCGTAATGTAAAGGTCTTCCGCTGACGCCGTCGAATGATGGATTTGTATACTCTTTTCAGGGATCTTCCTATTAACCCGTATCGTGCCACTCCACGTGGGAAAGACCTTGTTGGGCTCCATGACGGAGCAGATGCCCTGGCTCCAGCCAATATTCATCTTCATCAAGCTGCTCATAGTCCTGGTGAAGCTTCACACGTATCCTATGGTGCCGGCTGCAGTTGACAAGAGACTTGGCAGCGAGAGATGTGAGTACCGGGTCTACCATATTTCCTATAAAATCACGTGCTATATTCATTGATTTGCTATAATACCTATTTTCTATAATGTGTATTTACTATAATTAAAAAAAAGCTAAAGATCATCATGCATAACATTTAAAATCTAAATACAAGTGTTAAAAAAAAAACCTCGAAGGCCAAGTTAAGCTCCCGCCTTAACCTTCAAACCTAACCTATCAAAACACCATGTTATAAATTATTAGAGTATTTTTTTATACAATTTGAAAGTATAGTAAATAATTTTATAACATCTAAAACTTATAGATAGTACTTAACTGAAAATTATGGAAACGAACTATTATAGATTTTAATGTATAGCATGTGACTGATTATAGCAAATGAATTTAGAGAAAGTCATATTATAGCCATTGATGTTCTAGTAACAAAGGGGATACCGTGAGTACTACCATCTCATCCTTAATTTCATCCTGCATTAATTTTGTACATTTTATAATTTTTCCTTTTGTTCGTATAGTTTATTTGATATACATTTTTTTATTTTATTTATTAAAATTTATTAATGAAAACATTTACAGTATATCAATACAACTTTGTCCCACAAAACTGTTTACACAGTTTGACTGCAGGATCTTTGAGTCTCTTAACTATGATATAACTTTACTTAAAATTAATTTTAAAATTTATATAATACTAACTAAATAATTAAACATTCTTCTTTTAAACTTTGCCTTATTGGCCTCCAACCTAATATCTGTGGGTAAGCTATTGAGAATGTAGGGTAGACGTATCTGCAGGCATCAGTCACCGTAGTAATTACTGACCCTCGGCACAGCGTACTTCCCTGCAGCCGCCGACCTAGGGCCCGTTCAGACGGACAGCATTTCAACTGCAACCCAGCTGCAAAGTGGCAGTTCCGGGGCTGTTCTGATTCAGAACTGCAAACTCATTGTGCAGTCCGCTTGCAGGTGTCATGCAGTTCTGTCAACCGCGCACCAACTGCAATCTGGCTGCACTTTTGTAAGGCAGTCGTATTGCAGTTATATTGCAGTTGGTACGACTGCAATATAACATTATGAGCAGTTCTATTGCTGTCGTATTGCAGTTGCTCCAACTGCAATACGACTGCATTACAAAAGTGCAGCCAGATTGCAGTTGGTGTGCGGTTGACAGAACTGCATGACACCTACAAGCGGACTGCACAATGAGTTTGCAGTTCTGATGCAGTTGGACCAACTGCATCAGAACAGCCCCGGAACTGCCACTTTGCAGCTGGGTTGCAGTTGAAATGCTGTCCGTCTGAACGGGCCCCTAGTGCCGCATGCATTATTTACAAGGGATAGATTATGCTCTTGAGCGCCGTGATGATGAAGTGCTAACAGGAATTTATGCTAAAGAAGACACGTTACATACATACCTACATACTTCATATCTGGTTAGTTCTACCAATCACAGCGGTATTTTCCGCAGCCTTGTTCCAGAGTATAGGCCGGGTGCTCCGAAGTCGGATGGCTATGGCTCAGATCCTGGCCATGTCGCTACTGTCTGCGGCTGTGTGGGGCTTCGGGAGCCAGGAGGAGGAGTTTGCTAAGGTAAGGCAGGTTTTTGAAGACAGAAGGATCTTTCCAGCATCAGTAGGTCCAGCCAAGGAGCAAATGCTGCCAACGTTTTTCTTTTCCATTTCTCAAAATGTAAGCGTGGTTTATGGGTCCATATTGGCTCACATAAAATTCTTATTCCTATTTTTTGTTTTACTACCGATTTGTATTCATAATAATCAATCTTCATAATTTTTTTCCTCATACTTTTTCTTCATAATTATTAAGTCATAATTATCGCAACTCATAATGCATTTTTTTAAGAAACTTACTTTTTGAGGATTGTCATAAATCTAACCTAACCTAACCTAACCTTTTCTACACATAAGATATTTAAGAAATTTTGAAAAGTGTACTGTTCCATGAATATTGGCGTTATGAATTCAGATGATTATGGGTTCCGATCTTTATTATCAATAAAAATATGAAGAGTGATCATTATGATATAAAATGGTATGAGAAACATTTTCGGACTTCCGATAATAGGACTTAAAAAGTTATGTGAGTAGATACGCACCCGTGGTTTATCGCTAAGTACGAGGTCATTACGAGAGAACTTTTTGACTAGCGGGTATAGACCGAGATGTCATTCATTATTATCATTTAAAACCCAAAAAGAGAAGAGTTTTTGGTTCAAAACAAACGTTAGTTTAATCGGGGTCGTTCTTAGCTAAGTGTCGCGAAAATCGTTTGGGCCATTTAACAGATACTTAGTACCTGGATGATGTTTTTTTTTTGGAAAGTTTTCTAAAAATGAAACTTAGCTAGATCGATTTATCGCCCCCAAAACCCCCTGCGTTACTATTAGGGAACGCAATTTAACAGGTAATTAACCGTGTTTGTATGAAAATAACCGGTTAAATCCGATTATAACCAGTTATTTCCATTCCCTAGTTACTACTGACTGCTGAGTTTCTTGCGGCGTTTCTTCTCAGCAGTGTCTATTCTTGGGAAGCGCTGGTAGATTCTTGACGTTTAAAAGTGCCCGTACGGCCTACTTACTCTTACTGAATAAATGTATTTTATCTTTTTTTTTACTATATTTCATGAAAATCGTTGGAACTGTTTCCGAGATTCAGATTATAATATATACACGAATTGCACGTTTAAAGGTATTAATAGATTAGCTCTGACTAATGTATCTTTAAAATAGTTATTTTACTGCATAGGGTGACCAAACCAGTAATAGACAAGGTTCAATGATGGACACTTGATTCATATTTTACAGAAGATAAGGGTTATTCATTTGTTTTGCAACAATCAATTCACGACCGTATGAACCGGCAGCGGTTGCGGGTGGTAGGACCTTGTGAAGGGTCCGTCCGATCCCTACCACCATTTTATCCATTACCCTCCCGCCAAACAGCAGTGTTCGCATTGTTGTGTTCCAGTTTGGGGATAAGACAGCCGGTGAAAAGACTAGCATAGAGGCATTCCATCTTAGTCCTCAGGGTTGGAGACGCATTTGCAGTCTTGTGAATGCGAATGTCTATGGGTCACAGTTTCCACTTACCATCAGCTGGCCTGTGTGCTCGTTTGTCTTCTCTATGCCATTTTTTTTTATTAAGGGTTAAGTGTCCTTTGCCAGTCACCTAAAAGTGTCCAACCCTAGTTAAGTTGTGTTGTTATATACTTTAGAACTTGAAGCTTTAAAAGATGGCATATAAACCTTCAATACTCGTATGTTTGCAGGTGAAGTTTCACACCGTAGCCGCGGAAGACAAACTCTGGGAAATGGCGGGGGGGGTCCGCATCGCGTCTATCATCGCCGCCGTAATTGTGAGTAACACCAGGGCAATTTATAGCCAGGGTAGTGATTCTCTAAACAACGACGGTCGAACGGACGGACGAGTGATGTCCAAGCGGCGAGTTTAAGTAGTCCCGTCAGAGCGAACATAACCCATTTTAGCGCGTGCATTTTCAATTAAGCAAACGTTCGATCCATATCGGCAGGAACAATGCTGCTAAATTGAAAATGTACGCGCTACAATGTGTTTTGTTCGCACTGACGGGACTACTTAATCTCGCTGCTTGGACATCACTCGTGCATTCGTTCACCTTTGCTTCTTGAGAGAATCACACCCCAGAGATCGGACAAATGGGCGTCATTACTCGCAACAATGTGGACATCACAAAGATTTTAATTAAACAAAATAATTACTGCGTTCAAAGGATCAATATTAACTGTAAATTGAACATTCACCAATTCCCAAAATTTTAATGTAAAAAGCAGGTTACTGAATTGGTGCATAAACTTAAGACTGCATCGAGCAAACGCCGAGCGTCCAGTGGCGACCTCCTTACTATTATTGTGTTTTCTAATTAACTAAAGAATTTCCTTGCAATCAGACGAACTGTTTTTGTAGTGCATATAAAAACACAATTAAAGGGATACATAACAAACTTTAGTAACAATTACCATTTGAGTAGTCAGCTTAACGGGAAAAGGTGGCCACTTTTTTCCGTTAAGTTAATAACTCGAAGGTGAATTATTATTAAACTATTTTTAAAGTACCCTATAAGTTGTGTTTTCATTTGTAGTACAAAAAACTGCCGACCAATTTCAAGACAATACATTTGTTTATTAGAAAACACTATAATACTAATAAGGGCGCAGTCTTAACGCATTCACTACCGATATTGCTTCACGAACTTTAGCCAAGTGCCGCGTCTTTTCTTTTTAACCTACTTCAAAATAGGAAGAAGTTCTATGTTCCACAGTACTTATGTAATTTTTTATTCGAATGATACGCAGTATTTACATTTCACCTGTCAAAAATGTTGCCCTCCTTTGACATTCGAGTAAAAAAAGGTTGTACAGAAACAGATATATAAATAAAATGTTTTCCTAGTTGTCCGGCTATCTGTACACGGCCCCAGTAATGCCAGTATACGAGAAGATGCGCGCACTCGGCAACGTGGTGCGCGTGACCATCCTCTGCATGATCATCATGCTGGTGATGACGGCATACATCAGCTGCAAAAAGGGTCCGCTGGCTGGCATGGCGGAGAAGACTTACAACCAGCCTGCTTGCGGGCTGCAGTGTGGGTATGCACTTAAACACAGTTTCTTAACAAAAGTGCCACTTGGCTAGCCATTTGTATGGATTATGTTATTGTATATTAAAAAAAATCGAAAATGAGAATGTTGGCTAGGACTTAGCTATTCTTTTAGATAAACCACGTGATCAATTTGTTATCCCATACATTTCAAAACGATAGAACAGAAAAACGATAGCGCCTTGTCCATCTTGTCTGTGCCCCCAGGGATAGATAGATGGTATAGTCGACGTAACAAGTCCTTTTCGCTGGGTCTTGACGTCATACATAAATGACAGAGTTTTTTGTGGGTAGATTATAAAATATAAAGTACATTATGGAGAATTTACAAAAAAAAGGAGTCTTTTTATTTAGGTTCTTAACAACACAACAAGTACAAGTTCAAGCAGCGGACCTAGTATGGTTGCGTTTATCGCGTGACAAAATGTGGATAAAGCATCCGTCACTCTCGTACTTATACATATACCTACGTGTCAAAAAGTGACGGATGTTTTATCCGCATTTTGTCACGCTATAAACTCAGCCATGTTAGGCCCCTAGAACACTAACACGTCAAAGCTCGAGAAAACAG
Source organism: Acleris laterana (assembly GCA_963966035.1). Taxonomy (NCBI): domain Eukaryota; kingdom Metazoa; phylum Arthropoda; class Insecta; order Lepidoptera; family Tortricidae; genus Acleris; species Acleris laterana. Next base: position 13,840,055 of record OZ014459.1, on the reverse strand, counting down.
TTTTGATTGACTGTTGAACAGAGACACGTGGTTCGGTTCAGATAAGACGTAAAAAAAACGTTTTTTTTTTTTAAATATTTTTATTGTAGTTGTATCGTAAAAACGGTCAATCATACAAGCATTAAATTTGGTACGATAATAGTACAGACACTGAAAAAAAAACAAATAATAAAAAATGGTCAAGTGTGACTTGAGATCGTGCTGATTCGATTCGAAATTGAATTCAAAACGGTATACATATAATGGTACCTACTATGCGGTGGTACAGAACCCTCGGTGACACACTTGGGCGGTTTTTTAACAACTTTTTTTTAACCCTTTTTTTATTTACCAGTTGTGATCGCCCATGGACGTCCTTCTCCCCGGTATGTGATCCAGGGAACATGACGACGTACTTCTCGCCATGCCACGCCGGATGCTCCACGCTCGAGACCATGGGCGAAGTCGGGTGAGGATACTATGTTTATTAGTTCAACAATTTCGAGGGCGAGCGCCCCGCGAGGTGACACGTTGCGGGAGGGGAGAGTCAAGTACCATCGGCCTTGCATATTTTAGTGCTGTGTCACTTTTACGTCATGTTTGAACTGCTGCACTAACGTTTTAAAGGAGTTAAAGCGACAAGGTACAGAAGAGTGCAGCTACTTATAAGGCTTACTGTTCGGGGCGAGGAGTTAGGCGCGTTTTCGATCCACACAATGGGTTTGACCTCGTTAGACCAAATTGCAACCTTGTGTAACAAATTTTAGGGTGCCTTTTATATTTGGCATTTCGTCCTCGAGCGATAACCTGGGGATTGTGGAGGCCACTTTTAATAACTCCCTACACAAAAAGAGGGTGTTACATTTATAATAAGTTTGACCGCTATGTGTGTGTCTGTATGGGGCAACGTAGCTCTTAAACGGATTAACCGATTTGTATGCGTTTTTTTTTATTTGAAAGCTGGTTTTCTAGCGGTGGTTCTTAGCTAAGTTTCATTCATCGGTTGAGCCCTTTAAGAGACATCAGCTCTGAAAGAAGGTCACCATTATATCGGAGGTTTTTGTCTATGTAATAATTATTTGTTAGGGTCTACACGAACTGTACATGCGCGGTGGGGGGGCGCGCCATCATCGGCGCGTGCGACGACGGTTCCTGCAGCACTGCGTACGCGGTGCACACGGCGTTCTCTACTTGCATAACGCTAGCTACTGGTGAGACTTTTACAATTTTAAATTGATTAAAAAACCGCTTGGACAGACGTAGACTAAGTGTAGTAGGTAATATTTACCAATAGTTCGTAAACGGTCCCCTAGATATTAAAATTGATAATAACATGAGCATAATGATTTTTTAATTTTTTAAAAGCTGTCCAGTAATACCTCTCTACATATCAAAATGTGAAAAAAATCCTTTGCTTTACTTTTATACAACCCTTCCTACCTTTGCTGTTTGTACACTAAAAATATACATTTTGTCGATTTTCGAAAATTGCTAACTTATCATTACACATATTGATTAGACGAGGTTCACGCGACGTCATACGGTCGCTGCCGTCGCTTGGCGTCGTCAGTGGTCCATAAAAATATGTTCAACAGTGGCACGCATCCCGGTCGCCCTTTCGCCGATCCCGCTCGCCAACATCGATCTTACTTAATAACTTACTTGCAGTTCTTGGACTAACATGGCAAGGCACGGTGATGTTGGAGTCAGTGGACAGACGAGACAAGTCCGTGGCCGTCGGGCTCGCGTCAGGGACTGTGTCACTGTTCACGTTTGTCGGAGGTCACGCGTTATACATGTGGATCAGTGGTGAGTCAGTGCTCAGTCATCTCATTATGACAGACTTTATCATTTTCTACTTTTGACGGAGAACATGGGTCAAACATGTCAGTGTTCAGTGGTAAGTCTTGACAGAGACGAGATCAGTCGGTGGTTATTGTGTCACCTTTCACCTTTGTCGGAGGTTACGCACTCTTCGGCATAATTTTAGATCAGTGGTGAGACAATGATATTAAGTTTTAATGACTAAATTGATTTGGACGAAAATTTACACACGTGGCAATCCATACGTTCACTTTGGATTGCATAATTTTCTTACGCATGATAATTAATTTACGCTTAAAATAGTTTGACCGAAAACGGTTTTCAGAATTTGAATAGTTTTATTTTATCACTACATAGTATAAAACAAAGTCGCTTCCCGCTGTCTGTCCCTATGTATGCTTAGATCTTAAAAACTACGCAACGGATTTTGATGCGGTTTTTTTTAGTAGATAGAGTGATTCAAGAGGAAGGTTTTTATGTATAATAAATTTTGTTTTATGTACGTGTGTTATAGAAAACTCAAATAAACCGAAGCGAAGCGAGGGCGGGTCGCTAGTTTTTTATAAAAACTAGCCTACCCTAACCTAGCCTAATCTATAATTGATGCTTATTAAATTCTGCAATGTCAGCCTAAAAGGGTTTGACGCGAAAAAAAAATATGCGAAAGGATAAATATGCGTAAAAAATTATGCGTTCCAAAGGGATCCTTAATTCATATACTGAATTAAAACAGAGGATACCTAAAACAAGTACTACGCGGACAAAATCACAGACGGGACACATATACCTATTGATATAAATAGCGAATGTTCTAAATCTAGTTTAGTTGTAATTATGACCTTGTGCAGGGTCCGTCTGGAACTCTGGATTCCCACCATCATTTTTTAACCTACTGCCGAGCAGTAATCGCATTTTTGTGATGTTTTAGAAATACTTACTATACTTAGGCACTGGTCCCACCGCGGCGCGGGCGAGTGAGATATGAACTATCGACTTTTTTCTAGCCCAAGAAACGAACAAAAGATAATCGCTTCCGTGTAAATAAAAGAGAGATATATAAATTTATAGTTCATCGCTCGCTGTTCATACTGCCGGCGAGGACACTCTCCCCACGCCCGGCGAGTAAGCTATAATTCCATAGAATTTTTACTAGCCTCCCGCCGATTGTCAACTGTTTCTAGTACATAATTTTACTAGTTGCTCGCCGAGCTTGCCGATATCTGGCGGTGGGACCGCTGTTTACTAGTTGACCGCGGCGATAAAAGCTATCGACTATAAAACTAGCTCGCCCGTCGTCCGCGAACACTCGCTTTATAGCCGAGCGTCAAAACTATCAAAACTTTACTCGCTTCTCGCCGCTCGCCCACTCTTTTGTAGTTTATAGTTAGCTCTACTAGCTTATAGTCTGTAGCCGGAGGTGGGACCAGTGCCTTACGATACTTACTTAGTTTTCTTTTCCAGACTTTACTTGCGCAAGTCTCCAAGGAAGCAAATGCCTCTGGCACAACTCCCTGTTCGTCCCACTAGTGGGCTACACAAGCACCGGTCTCGCTGGCGCTTCCCTGCTCATCACCATCGGGACTCTCATCTTCATCTATTGCCAGAAGAAGGAAGAGAAGAAAGAGGTCGAAGAAGTGGATTTGTCTTGAGACTGAGTTTCGCTATCGATAGATGGCGCTAGTTGATAAAGTAAATCAAAGTACAAATGAAATGAAATGGCTGCTGGAAATTGCAAAGTCTCTGTTTGTGGCAATTTACTACTTATGTGTTACTATCAATATCGAAAGTACAGATGGCCAAAAATCAGGTCTACCACCTTACGGTTGAAGTTTATTTGCACGTCATGATACAACAAGTTCGATTTCCCCATATTTTAATAATATTATGACAGTGACAAGTGTCAACCTTAGCGATAATTAGATCTCACAGAAACTTTTGCCAAAACTGGTAGACCACTTTCATGGCCATATTTATACCTGTAATTAATGCGTAATACGGTATTTGACAAAAGTCAAATCAGCTTCTTTTTATGAAACATCAAAAACGCTCCGTTACTATGGAATTTATAGGGATTACTATCTTGTGACGTGACAATCAAACAGCGTCCTTGGTTTTTATGAATTTAAAAATCTTAAAATAGCAAACATAAATAAAAGATTGATGTTTTCCTAGTATTTTTAAAATGTTTATCTGTTGTTAATGAAAAACCAATTTAATTTCACTCTTGTCAAATACCCTATTGCGTATAGACACGCACATCAGGGAGGTGCTTGGCGATGACAGCTTCGCACTCAGAGACAATGTACACGTGCATCTACACGTACACAAGTATCGTCCACCCGCTTTCGTTAGATAAAAGTTTTGTAATCTGTGGGGCTATTTGCCTAAAGCAGTTCCAATAGCAATCGTTGTCATTTTGAAAATGGAAGGCTTATCTGCATAAAAAATGAAAACAGTTGTTCCGCTATGGAATCGTTTGCGATTACGAGTGCGTTAAGCTCTGGTTTCCTAGGATAGCGGTGCCGTCTTATAGCGGCCGTAATATATATGACGGCTGCTATAATATTATTTGACATTACGGTGGCAATCACCGCCCTCTAGGACACCGCGCCATTTTGTTTACATAGACAACGTTCTTTGTGACGTCATTCACCTCTGTATTACAGCCGCTATATGACGGCACCGCTATCCTAGGAAACTAAAGCTTTAGGCAATAGGCCAGCTGTACATAGTTTAATGCAAAGTCGCTTCCCGCCGTCTGTCTGTATATTAGATCTTTCAAACTACGCAACGGATTTTAATGCGGTTATCGTCAATAGATAGTGAATGATAGAAAGGTTTTGATTTCATTCTTGTTTATGTACGGGGGTTACAGAAAACTGAGGGTCACATAAACCAAAGAGAAGCGAGGGCGGGTCCTAGTACGGATAATATTATAAATGTAGATGTACAATTACCTCTAATAGGGCTGGTGCGGCAGCTGAAGCGGCCGAAAGCATGAAGGTAGTAAAATATAGTGGTCTCGGTCCAGAATATATTATTATGTTTATTCCATTCGGCGTCGATTCGTCTTGGTCCATGGGGTCCTAGCTAGGTCAAAGAAGTTTCGAAGAGGCTCATTGACGTCACGGGAGACCGAAGAGCTGGCAGTTTCCTCGCTCAGCGTATAAGTTTAACCATCCAGCGAGGAAATGCTGCCAGCATCTTTGGTACAATGCCGCAGGGGCCATTGTTAGATTTAATGTTTTAGTTAATTTATATATTTAGAGTTAGTTTTATTTAATTTTAGTTTTCTTTTTCAGTTAGGGCCACTTGCACGAAAAGTTTAACCCTGGGTTAAGACGCTAACGCCCACTTGCGTGGACCAGAGTTAGCGTCTTAACCCGAGGTTAGGCGGCAAACCACGTACAAAAGTAGACGCTTAACTCTGGGTTAAGGGCTAACTCTGGTCCGCGCAAGTCCGCCTAACTCGAGTTAAAATGACAGTTTTCGTATGAATCTGACGTCTATTAACTCGAGTTAGGCCCACTTGCGTGGACCAGAGTTAGCGTCTTAACCCGAGGTTAGGCGGCAAACCACGTACAAAAGTAGACGCTTAACTCTGGGTTAAGGGCTAACTCTGGTCCGCGCAAGTCCGCCTAACTCGAGTTAAAATGACAGTTTTCGTATGAATCTGACGTCTATTAACTCGAGTTAGGCCCACTTGCGTGGACCAGAGTTAGCGTCTTAACCCGAGGTTAGGCGGCAAACCACGTACAAAAGTAGACGCTTAACTCTGGGTTAAGGGCTAACTCTGGTCCGCGCAAGTGGGCGTTAGTGCCTTAACCCAGGGTTAAATTCTGCGTGCAAGTGGCCCTTATTGTGTTATGGTTGTTGTATTATTTTATGTTGTTTTTCATTAATTAAACTTATATTGCTGAACCGATTTCGATAAAATTGGGTACGAGGATAACTTGAGTCTCGGGGAAGCAGAGAGGCTTAGGAAAAAAAAAAAAAAAAAAAAATATATATATATATTATCCTGAAATTTGGACAGTTCCCGAGTCCTTTCACGCGGACGGAGTAGCGGGCAACAGCTAGTCTTTATTTAGAAAGATTTAGGTTAAACTTTAATTGGAGTAAATTTAAAAGGTTAGGTACCAATTTATTCGCGTATTATAAACGACTATGGTATAGAACATTTTATAGATCCTTTATTGTTAAATAAAATAATGCCAAAGATCACAAACGAGGTTAGTTAAATTATTAAAAAAGTGAGTGATTCAAGTAATTCACGAGTAATATTAAGTCATTTTATATTTTAATAAGTTAAGAACTTTAAAAAAGTACTCTGGAACTTATCTTGCTCAGTTTTATAAGAGATAATGAAAATGAACTATTGTGATAAATAAAAACAAAATCAATAATTTATTGGGTTTACCTTACCTTTCCTGCAGATCATTAGATATGTAGTCAAAGAATTTACTACGTTATACATCAATTTGCCGGGTAATACATAATCCACGTGTCATGAGCCGTGTCACATGTATAACACGGCTAGTTTACTATACCTGTGACTTAATTTGGAAAATAAAAATCATTCATTAATTAATTCAAGTCACCAACCGGCACTTTTAATTTAACTATTATAAAACCCTGTTATAATGGCTCTCCTCCTAACTCATTTCAGATTTGATATTTAGTTAACCGATTTTCATGAAACCACAGTGATTAAACCAACCTGAGTCAACCCGTTTAGGAGCTACAAAGTCATAGACAGATACACAGACACACATACAGATGTACACTCGTTAAACTATAGCACTAGGTTTTTCTTGTCAGGGTGTAAAAAAAAAGCAAATGGAAGCGCCTGCATAAAGTCACATAGCAATAAGTAGTATGATAAGTATGATAACTAGTGACCGACCGAAACAAGTTATTTTGCCGAAACCGAAACCGAAACCGAAGGTTCGGTTTCATTGTAGTTTCGGCCGAAACCGAAACCGAAACCGAACCTTTTATAAAAAAAAAGTCCTTAAAAAGTCGAAAAAATTTTAGTAAGCCCGTTTTTTTCTAAAATTAATATTTCGCCAACCTATAATTGACAACATTTCATTTTGGTGACACCTGCAAATTACTATACGAATCGAAAGGGTTTTACCTCCTGAACACGGCAAAATATTTATTTAGATTTATTTTTCTTTATTTACAAAATTACAAGTAAGTTAATAAAAATATCGAGTTTTACCAATACTATGCCTGAATAGATATAATACCATTGCCTTTTTCACGAGAAAAAAATCTGTCATACTTCAAATTTGACATTGACACTATTTGCAGATGGATAGATACTTAGGGCCACTTGCACGCAGAATTTAACCCTGGGTTAAGGCACTAACTCGAGTTAGTAGACGTTAGATTCATACGAAAACTGTCATTTTAACTCGAGTTAGTGTCTTAACCCAGGGTTAAACTTTTCGTGCAAGTGGCCCTTAGAGAATTATCGGTTGACATGATACTTTTTTATATACAGATTGGACTAACATAATATGTCCATTGTGTCGTAGAAATGAAGTTACGCCCTTTTAGAATATAAGTACATCTTAATAAATTAATAATAAAATAATTATTCATTCTAGAGAAAATTTAAAACTATTAGTGTCTTCCTCCTGCCAAACAGTATCTATAAAATGAATAAAATTAAAGTCTTGAAAATATGAAATCTTGTCAATTACAGGTTTCTACTTTCAAAAGATTTATCACAATGAAATTTCAGCACAGTTACAGAGGTTCTGTTTGAAAATTTAACTACCCTATAAAGTGAAAAAAATACATTATTTGTAACACAAAGTAACACGAGCAAAGCGCACTGATTTAGGTAAGTAGTTGCCGGCGGAGTCAGGCGAGTGACGCCATATTGCCAGCCGTGCCGAGCGCGCCCGACGTTAGCCGAGCGCGACCCGAAGGTACGATGTTGTAAGTTTCGGCGCGGCCGAAAGGTTCGGCCGTTTTTGGCCGAAACCGAAACTCGGGCCGAAACTTGATTTTTTGGCCGAAACTGGCCGAAACCGAAACCGAAACCGAAATTTCGGTCGGACACTAATGATAACACATTATTTATTTTATCTACATCCATATTCATAACTTCAATATAATAATAATTATATTATGTTCAGAAACGATAAGCAAATGCCCTATATTAAGTAACCTGTATCTGTGGTTGTACTTTAAAATTAACATTAAAGTAAGTATTACATGTCATTAAAGTATCGGTACCTATACTTTAATATGAACATAAGATACATTATGATACAGGGTAACGACAGATCTATACAGGATTCTCTCATATTGTAGAAAACTTATGATATGCATGCATGTAGATAAAGTTATTCTTGCGACTGTACGTATAATTAGGCACACAGACACTCGTGTGATCTTGTTATGAAACTCGCCTAACGACGCGTTTCAAAAAACCACACTTGTGTATCAATGCCTCTCAATATGCAACAGTCACATAAATGACTATTACTATTATTGACGGACAGGGAGTTTATACACTATACAGAAATACTTAAATAGTTGTAATTAGTAACACTTCCTACCTCATTAATTTAATTTAATTTTGCAGGTAGGTGGAAAAACGCGATAAGTATCATTTTGTATAATTATTTACCAAGTCCTTTAAAAATTAAAAATTAAATCAATATTGATATTTATATATCTATTTATTTATGTAAGTCCTATCTTGTCTTTATTTGTATATCTACATAGTATAAGACAAGGACAAAGTCGCTTTCCGCCTGGATTATGTACGGGTATTATAGAAATCTCACATAAACCGAAGCGAAGCGAGGGCGGGATTAATAATAATAAAAATTACCCGTGTTGCCTCTACAAGATAACAAACAATCATACATACAAACCAAAACCACTACTCTCTTCTTTTGCAAGTTGGTTAACGAGTAAGATCGTCTTAATATTATCTCTACTGCACATGTGCTAAAATCTATATATTTTTATTAGTCATAATTATGTATTTTTCCTTGTGGCGTCCTTGCAAGAGTTGCAAGATTACCACTTTGTTTCTTGCAAACGTTACAAAACAAAGGTCCGAGAAGGTTTCATAAGATATATGCGTTAAAAAATATAAAGCGGTGTTCATACGAGGCGATTTTTGTTGGGTTGGTGGTTGGAAAATGGATAGCTTTATGTGCTCTCGCGCGAATAACGTGACACACACACATACAGATAGTTTGCGCACGCCCTGGGTAGTAATTCTCTGAACAACGACGGTCGGACGGACCAACGAATGAATCTCCAAGCGGCGAGTTTAAGTAGTCCCGTCAGTGCGAACAAAATATATTTTAGCGCGTGCATTTTCAATTTGGCAGCATGGTTTCTGCCGATGAGATCGAACGTATAAGGCTGCTTAATTGAAAATGCACGCGCTAAAATGTGTTTTGTTCGCTCTGACGGGACTACTTAAACTCGCCGCTGCGATTTTGGTCGTTCGTCCGACCGTCCGTTGTTTTTGAGAGAATAACACCCCTGATGACAGGGTCAAATTCAAATACCTGATTGCTGTTTACTTTAAATTAAAACCACATTAAATACAGTATAATGTAACGTTACATGTAGTTAATTGTAAATAGGGTTGCGAGAGGCCCTTGCCAAGATGAATTACGCTAACTAGCGTTTCTATTCGTTTCGTATTTAAATTAAACCAATCGCGTCACTGGTAGATCACGTGACTTTTCGTATCGCGTTCGGAAAATCCTTTCTTAGTGCACCCCTAGATCTCATAAGGAACCTACGTTCTAAACTTGGCATCTCGATACCCAGTGTTTTAGGCTGTGCGTTGTGTCAGTCTGTTTCTTCTTTTATATACATAAAATAAGTACCTATTTAGATAAGTACGGGACAGGACGGACTTCGGCCTTCGGCTTTAGTTAGGGTTTCGGTCATCCCCCGCCGAAAGTTGCCGAACGAAAGCGCGAGAGCGACTCACTCGCATGACTCGATATCGCAGGCGGCGCGGGGAGGCCCCAATCTGACTGGTCAATGTGTTATGTAAGATTTTCTGTTATATTTTTTCTTTACTTGTACCGTTTGTGCCCAAATAAACATTAAACATTAAACATAATAACATGTAATTAAAGGCCCGTATTAATAAACTAATCTCAACTCAGATGCTCGTCTCGAGATGTGTCAAAAATGTCAGTAAAGACTGTACACGATAAAATCCGGCCATGCATGATCTGGTATATTTTTTTAATGAATGCTAATTTTCAAGCAGTTTTTTTTTAATATGTTGTATAATTATAATACTATATAATGAAATAAAATCGTATCATAATGCATGGGTATGTGTGAGTTTTCGCCAATTATATTCTATCATACCTTTCATCTCCTGTACAGCGTTTTTTGACAATCTTCACTCGCTTCCTGCTTCTACGCCACAACTGTATTTATATTGTTACAAGCAGTTTTACCCACAATAGAATGTCGTCTTACGAAAAAAATACTTTTTGAAACTCATTTCTATTTGTAGTAGTCAGGAAGACATTTTACTCCAAGCACTGAAAGTTGTTTTTGTATGGGAGGCATTTATTTGTCAAAAAGTCAAATTCGACAAAGTTAAAAAACCTCAGAACTATCTTAATCTGAATATAATTAGGAAAGTTTTAATTATTGTGGTAAGATAATTGAATAAGGTATAATTTGGCTTGTATAATTAAAAATAATAAAATGTTTTAAAACGGAGAATTTGGTAAAGACTGTCAGAAGATCGTGTACAAAAAAATAAAGGTACTGTGGATTATATAAGGGTCTAAGACACAGACGCTTTAACATTTTATTATGATTGTATTTTTATTACTTATGTAGTTTCATAACCACTGACTATTACAAAAAAGTGCCGCTTGAAAATTAGCATTCATTAAAAAAATACACCAGATCATGCATGGCCGGATTTTATCGTGTACAGTCTTTATTCGATGGTTTGACGTTTACTTTGACGTATATCTTGTGACGGGCATCTCAGCCAAGATGAGTTTATTAATACGGGCCTAAGAGTAGTGTCTCAAATTAATAATAAAGTAACAAAACACAGACACAAGTAAAAGTTACTTTTCCGGTGTTTTTCTGTGGCTTTCAGGGCAAAATGTCTGGCTAAGCATGGAAGCTGTGTCCGACTTATTTATTTTTTGTCCTAGCAACCCTAATCAGGCGGCCTGTGGTTTCGTCTGCCTTGTCGTAGCCATGAAAAAGAACCATAATTTAGATGTGGGTTGGCTCTCCTGCCATTCAAAAAGAAGAAACATAAGTTTGAGTTCATTTCCTCTTAATAACCGAATAACTTAGTGAGAACGCCGCTTAAGCATTCGGTGTGGTTCACGCCTATATTCTATGAAGAATGCGATGCATAAAAATATATTGCTGCTAGAAAAAAATAACCTTGAAATACGTCACGTGTCTTTCGCATCTTTTTCTCCAGGCACGAAGAAAAGATCTTGCTTCTTTTTTCTTCATGCCTGAGGAAAGAGACTCAATATAAGCTGGTGGGTACCATTAATAAATACTTAACGAATAAGTACATTCTTTATTTTTCGGGCACCTGGGCAATTCCTACAAAAATTGTACCCCGCGTTTTTTGCTTGTCCCATACATTTGACTTTTTTTTTAAACACCTTCTAATACTATTACAAGAATAAAAAAAAACTATATCATTCTGTATATATTTTTTTTAAACTTTATGTTTAAATTACATAATTAGCGTAAAGATTTATTTTTTTATAAAATAATTAGTGGAAGAAAACTGAAGATTTTACGCTGTCCCACCACTGTTTCTGTAGGTACCAAGACCTTTATTTCAAAAACAGTTAATAGGAAAAATGTACCGGCTTTATTAATTATTAGATTGAAGTGTACTTTACACCTTTATTAGATTAATTTAGATTTTATGTGCTTGGAAATATTTTTATTTAATTAATTTATTCAGGGACGTAATTTGAAATTGGCGGAATTTTCCATTCCGATACCACTTATTCCTAAGCGATACTGAAGTATTTATTCTACCAAGTCCACTAAATATTTTGCCTGGCAACTCTAGACTAGGAACCAATAGCCGCCATATTGTTATCCCGCTCAGTTTTTACAGCAAGTGATCGTAAAGTAGTCGCACCGCTAGCGTCACATTTTGTGCTTCCGTATTCCGAAACCAAAGTTTCAGGTAAGTTTGAATAAATATTGCTTATAGATATTTTTAAACAAATGTAAATTTATTTGACTTAACATATTTTTGTTTGATTTAACTGAAATTGAAGCTGGTAACGAGTTATTTTATTAAAACCTAACGAAAGTAGCGATCCGTGACTTCTATTCCGAAACCAAAATGGCGGTTTCGTAAAAGCGGAACGACAAAGTTTCGGAATGGAATTGTAAAGAAGTATGCAGACTCAGTATAAATAAATAATTAGCTACCTATTTATGTACTCTTACAGATTTTTGAGATACTTCTTTAGACTTAACTAGCAAAATTATAATATACCTACTTAACTAGTGGTAGATTACTATACAAAATAATAAAGGGCCACAAGCTTATTTACGCTTCAGATAAAATATCAGAATCTTAATAATTAATAATATCACTACATAGTATAAAACAAAGTCGCTTTCCGCTGTCTGTCCCTATGTATGCTTAGATCTTTGAAACTACGCAACGGATTTTGATGCGGTTTTTTTTAATAGATAGAGTGATGCAAGAGGAAGGTTTATATGTGTAATAATTTTTTTTTTTATGTACGGGTGTTACAGAAAACTCATATAAACCGAAGCGAAGCGAGGGCGGGTCGCTAGTTAATGAATAAATATTAAAATAAACTATGGCCTTTTATTTTATTTTGTGTAGTAGGTATATTTAAACACACATTATACAGTACCTACTTACACCTAAAATTACATAATTTAGTATGAAGTTTTTGTATGACTTAGCAAAACGTTATAAACTAGTCATATTATATTAAGTAAAGTAAAATTTTTTGTAATAATTATTTTTAATATGTTTCTTTACATTTAAATAATAAATCCAACCTTATTGTTATTTACATTTAAATATAAAATTAAAGTCAAGTGAATTGTATAGGTACATAAGGAGTAAAAAATTACTGAACTGGAAAATTAGTTCGAGATTTATTATTTAAAAATGTAAGCTTTATGGTGCATTGTGAAGGTTTCTTAATAATTATATTCAGTTACCAGTCACGGAGAGGACTCTTCCATTCCGTATTGTCCCGTGCCAAAAATCTCGTTTATAATTATATTTAAACTGCTTATTAGTTTTGTAACTATGATTGTGATAAAAATATATTACGGTATATAGATTACTAATTTGATAACAATTGATCTCAAATTTGTACCTTATTTAACACATTAAATAGTGAAAATTATTACTTGTTTTTGGCTTGTAGTAACGTAAGGGAAATAAAAATAAGACGTGTTAATTTTTGGTATGATTAATGTGTGATTTTATAAAACTATTCTTTTCTTTACATAATAAGAATTCTAATAAAACCAATTATAAAATTATAGCTCGTTTGTATTATTTATTATTGGCATAAGAATTTGGTAACGTAATGGAACTCTTACCTTCCTCAAAATTATTAAAATTAATATTATTATATATTCCGATGTAGTATAACGTGGAATTATGTTATTTTCTAATAATATATATTATCTACTACTTATATCAATCATCATTTCTCGTTTATCTCAACAAATTTTTTTTACCATAATTTTAAATAGGGGTACGACTTTTGTAGGAATGGCCCACCTGTATAACATACGAGTATACATATGTAAAGCAAAGGTTTTTTACATTGTAACATCGAGTTATATATTGTTGGATAACTCTTAAAAATCAAATGTACATGCTACTATCATTTATTAGATTCGGGGGACCGTTTTATTGAACACGTGTCTATTTCGCTAGACTTTTGGTGGCATATCGTGTTTCAAGAATCCATGGAGTGGCTATTTCCTTATTATTATAATAAAATCCATGATAGTTTAATTTTGACCTACAGTAAGTATGGTCGTATTTCCAAATGAACTAAATACATTTTTAGTTCGGTTATTCTTTACCTATTAATATTTGCTTGTTCGTAACACTTTCACAGCAGAGATATCCATCATATTAAAATTCATTAAAATTGGTTTAGCGGCTTAATGAATAAATTGATTTGATATTTTAAAAAACTGAAGGTCAAAATCATGAGGTCCTGTATTATAATAATAAGGAAATAGCAACTCCATGGATTCTAGAACTACAAAACTCCTAACTCTATACATAACACTACATAACAAGTACAACACAAGGTTCCATGGTGCCTAGATGTAAACTCCGTGAAAGTTCGCGTGCTCTTTGACCTGTAAAAAAGTTAACTCTAATGTAACGCCCTCTTTCATTGTTAATATCCGGTCTCTATTACATCCGCCTTCGATTATGGTACAGTATTCTTATCGTTGTCATCTATAGATACTTTACATGATGTTTAGGTACAGTGAACATCGAAAGTAGATAGGTACATTACATACATACTTTTGCTTGTCACTTTACAGCCATGTAAGCAATGTCAAACAAGATTGGCAAAAGTTAATGATATAAATTAAGAAATGATTGACATTAACATTCGCATTAATGGATAGGTAACGCCTTTGGTGCTCTTAATTTTTTCTAAACCCTTTATGCCAAGCTTTATAATGAAGGTTTGGAAAAACGCCTGTCATTTTGAGAACAACCCAGCAGATACTTCGTTGACGTTACGTTATTATATTTTATATTATTAATTTTATTTATTGACCCATTTATCAAAAAAATTACTTACTACAACCGACGACGATGCACGTGACTCGATGTATGAATGTGGAAGAAATTAAAGAAACTTGTCAAGATCGTAGCAAGTGGAAAGAAGTGGTCTCTGCCTACCCCTCTGGGAAACAGGCGTGATTTAATGTATGTATGTATGTAGCTACTACAATGGTAGAGGAATTACATAATGTTTTACAAAATACATCTGGAAGTCTTGAAATCTAGAATTAAATCAATATTTCAAGCAATTTTAATCTCCTGATTGGTTTTTATGTACAATAAATTCGGGAGTACGAGTGTTACAGTATAATCACATAAACCGAAGCGAAGCGAGGGCGAGTCGCCATGTATTAGGTACACATAGTTACTACAAATAGCTGACTTGTGTCTATGTAGTCAGTTAATAAAAATGTTGAGCATACTTAGAACCTTGTCATTGTGACTGCCATTGTTATTGTCATACCTGTCATTTTGATGTTCAGTTTGACGTTTATCATGTGAAAATGTTAAGCACTTGTGCACTGTACAAGTGCTTAACATTTTCACTGGGGTACTGTACAATTTTTACAAAGCCCTAAACCCCTAAACGTGTCGCATCTTCTCAACGCCATTCCTAAACAAGGGATCGATTACTTAAACGTACAACCAAAACGTAATCCCCACTGGCTTAAGGAAAGTAAAAGCATTTGGTCGGTTCACGCGCGCTCACTGCAGCCCACGAAAGTGAGCGCGGCACACGCATTTAAAAAATTAAAACGTCAAATTTCCCGCCAAAACCCTAAGACCATAGACACAATTTAAAACTTTTTTTAAAGTTCTTTTTTAATCGAGCGGTGAACTTGGAGTGCGGCGGATCTGTAATTGTTATTGTAGTGTAGTGAAAGTGGTGTGACGCAACGTTACGGCTAGAGCAGACATGACGGAAATCGGTTTAAGAACGCAGTGTCTTACTGTTATCGGTGAGTTTACGGTTTTTTATGTAATTTTATGTGGATGGTTGTGTAATTTTGTTTTGTAACGTTAAGTATGTTAATGTCTTTGAGGTTCATTTAATAAAACTTTAAGAATAATACTTTTCAAAAACAAGAAATTTATTAAGTACTTACCTACCATAACTTGTTGAAATAGTTTGGTAACAATGGGGAACTGTTTAAAGTGAAATTGGCTACATGTTTAAATTTTTATCCAAAAACTTTTTTTTTACACTTGTGTCATTTGTGAGTCGGTTAGTTATACAGAAAAATCAGATCGGGTCGACTGACCAACCCATAATCGATCTAGAGAAACTTTGGTGTTTAAAAGATAACTTTTAAACATAAACCTTCTTCGGTAGTTGGATAAAAAGCCACAGTCCATATAAAAAAGGTAAACCGATTCTACCTCGGTAACGTAATAGTAAATATAAATGACGGGGGACAGCCGAGTCAGTTACCTAATTATTAGAGAAAAGTTTGAAAAAA
Organism: Acleris laterana; assembly: GCA_963966035.1. NCBI lineage: Eukaryota > Metazoa > Arthropoda > Insecta > Lepidoptera > Tortricidae > Acleris > Acleris laterana. The sequence goes on along the minus strand of OZ014459.1, from coordinate 13,823,945 downwards.
GGACGAGTTGTATATTATACATGCTTAAATACATACCCGCTTAATTATGAATGTGGAATAAGCTTGGAATAGTTTATGCCAAGCTTTATCACTTTCTGTCAGATGCAAATGTCAGAATTACAGATAAGGACTGCCCTACGCTTTGTCGTCGAGGCTCTGCTTTGAAAATCGAAGTTCGAAGTTACGTTAGTTCCATCCGTTTCTCTAGATTTACTAGTCTCAAAATAGCTTTAGTCAAAAATTTCATTTTTGGGAGTAGCTTTTATTGCTAACTGTACATTATAAGTCCCAACACGGTAGGCTTACGTTAAGAATAGCGAAGATCAGTTCAGCTCGTTAGATGCCATAATATTGTATTGTCATCGGGTTTGCATTCGTGGTTCAAATTTTAGCCCGTTCCCTTAACGGGAACAGCGTCGCTATTGCCTAACGCACTCGCAATCTCAATTGGCTTCAAAGCGGAACAATTGTTTTCATTTTGTATGCAGACAAGCCTTCGATTTTCAAAATGAAAACAATTGCGATTGCGAGTGCGTTAAGCAATAGCCCCTCTGGTTCAAAATTGACTTGCGAATTTTGCCGGACAACTAACAAACATACGAACAGTGCAAGTTACATAACAGCTTATAATGACGAATCACAAGGATAGAGAGTAACTTCGAACTTCGATTTTCAAAGTGATGAGAAGAAAATCTGTCGACAACATTCTCCAATACAGCACTTATGCATAAAAGTTACCCTTGAAATGAAGAAATCTACCAGCAATTGGAATGAAAACTAAGTTATTTAACTTGCTTGTACAAAAATGTTTTTATTTGGTCATAGATTTCCTGCTCGAAAATTTCGATGCATGATATGTATATTGTTTTTATTTTTCACAATTTAATAGTGTATCTCTTAGCGTAGGACGTATAGTACGTATGAGAAATCCACATCATGTTTTTGTACGCCACATGGCAAAACATAGTGCTCCACGATATTTTTTCCACCACTATTTTAGTTTTACCTATGTTTACAAATAAATAAACACTGACTTTGACTTTTATGATGATGATGATGATTTCGATTTTGATCTTTCCGACCGTTTTCAAAGTAGGTAGGGCTTCAATACATCATCGCGCGCACCGAGCCTACCTATGATTTACGATCGATTTGATAGTGAACGCGCTGCGCGCGATCATGCGGTGCGCTGCGCACGCGTTGATTTATGTCACCCGAGACGGCCGTTGACTCTGTTTTCTTACGGGAAATGATCGTGTGAAAATTATTACTAGCTTTTGCTTGCGGCTTTGTGCGCACATTTTTTATTTATTGACAAACAATTTATTTTGAAAAGGTTTTCTAAAAAATTCGTTTTACTTAAAGATGTTTGTTTTTTTGTTAAGTAATAAGTACCTATATTTTATCTACTGAGTTTTTTTGATGACTGAATGACGGTATAGAGGCTTTAGGTCCACATTTCGTAAGAACTAGGTAGCAAAAATACTACCAGATCGCTTTGCGACTGCCCTACATCTCGATCTGACAACGAAGTGTCTGGATTTGCAACCAAATCTCAAAAAAATATCACTTGCTAAATTATCACATAGTTTATTCATCTTATGTCTGTCCTAGCAATGTTGACGCGTGGCGGGCCTCCTATGAAACGAACCTGACTTAGCTAGTAACGCAAACGAAGTGGTCATTTTGCTACTCGGACTTTTTGAGATGTAGTAGTAAAGCGATGTGAGAGGCTATTGCTTAACGCACTCGCAATCGCAATTGTTTTCATTTTGAAAATCGAAGGCTTGTCTACATACAAAATGAAAACAATTGTTCTGCTTTGAAGCCAATTGAGATTGCGAGTGCGTTAGGCAATAGCGACGCGGGTCGTATTTGCTACCTAGTGCTAAAGAGATGTCTGGAATGGTAGTGTCACTATGCTTGTTTTTTATTTTGTCGCAAATAAACGTTTTATTTATTCATCTATCTATTTATCTGTCTACAAATTCCATACCTTATATTGGGTTTCCGATTTATAAATCGTTCCCTTTTTAATTCAGACAGCAAAATAATTAAAAAGAAATATAACGTGGCTCAACTATATTTTACGCAAGTTTTAATTCCGACCATAGAGTTCGAAACGCTTTCCATGCTTTCTTTCCTCTACCATTGTCTACGGCGCGCGGCTCAGTGACGGCGGGAAAACATTTTCATTTTGTTTAACCGGCTGCCCAAGAAAGAGGTTGATGCTTATGAACGGTGTACATTGTGTTTATGGACATATTTTATGTAGTGAATGCTATTTATTGCTTTAGTAATGTTATCATATCGTCAACGTAATGATAGCTCTTATTTACTTGACAGTAATGGCGTCCGAATTAAAAACCATACGATATATTTATATTAATTGTATTGTTATGGTTTTTCTTTTGTACAATAAAGTGTTTACATACATACATACATATATACATACATACATACATTAAATCACGCCTGTTTCCCAGAGGGGTAGGCAATGACCACTTCTTTCCACCTGCTACGATCTTGACAAATTTATTTCGCTTCTTCCACATTCATACATCGAGTCATGCACGCACGTCGGTTTCGGGTACTTAAGATTCGGCCCTTTTCCAGTATTTCTCCGATTTGACTCGAAAAAGTACGCCTAGGGCGGCCCCCTCCGACCCGTCCACTCACTTTCGATCTGTACATCTCTTACGTCAATCTTCTACATAAGTACATACATAACATAAAATATCAAAAGCAATATTGTTTTACCGCGTTAAATATTGCTTTAGTCGTGTGATCGTATGGTCAACGTAGCTCTTATTAATGCCATAACACGTCAGGCCCTGTAGATATGTATTTGTGGGTTTGCTGCCTTGTAGAGGCTGCATGGAAATTTGTGAAAGTGTCACAGATTGTAAATAGGTAATAGTAGGTAGTAAATAAGTAGTGTGTGAAAAACGAAATCAACCAATCAATTGAAAACTGTTGTTTGACGTATCTTGAGACGAAACATCTCAATCAAGATACATATAGGTTTATCAATACGACCCTTAGTTAAGCCTTTAACTATGGGAAAAGTCAGACTATATAAAGTTATGACAATTATTTAATTATTTCATAAAATACAGTAACGAACATGTACCTAACTAAAACATAATATTTATTGTCATATACTTTTTTCTCTCACCCATACATGTGCAAGTGGCCACATGTGCATTTTGAGTAAGTACCTAAGTATTATAAAATCGTAACCCGTCAAAAGCCTTCATGCGTTTTAAACGTTTCATTGGGTTGACCATGCCATGCATCAGTCGTTGACTGTTCTAGAATGTCACTTGCTAGCCATAGGATATAGTAATGTAAGTATAGTAAGTGGTCATGAGGTCTGTGATGAAATTGACAAGGTATGCTTACATGCAAGTGCGTTAGGTGGGTACAGCATATTTTTACAATGTGTAAGCATTCGAAAACCGTTCTTAATAAACCCTCATGATTTTTGACAGTATTTTTTATTAAAAGTCTCCTTTTCGATGGTTTTGATTTAAATTTTAAAGATGTCATAATATCTTTGAGCGGGTAAAAGACATGAACAAGTTAACAAGTTTGAATCTTGCATAAGTTTAAGACTGCACCGAGCAAACGTCGAGCGTCCAGTGGCACCCTCAATACTATTATTGTGTTTTCTAATGAACTAAAGAATTTCCTTGCAATCAGACGATACGTTTTTGTAGCGCAAGTAAAAACACAGTTTATGGGATACGTAACAAACTTTAATAACAATTACCCTTGGAGTAGTCAGCTTAACGGGAAAAGGTGGCCACTTTTTTCCGTTAAGTTGATAACTCGAAGGTGAATTGTTATTAAACTATGAGATATACCCTTTAAGTTGTGTTTTCATTTGTAGTACAAAAACCTACCGACGAATTTCAAGAAAATACTTTAGTTTATTAGAAAACACAATAATAGTAATGAGGGCGCCACTGTACATCCGGCGTACGCTCGGCGCAGTCTTAAGAATGAAACTAAAATTCATAATAACAATTAGATAGATAAAAACCCCGATGTAATGGTAACTCCTTCTTTCAGAGCGGATATCTCTTAATCTGCCAAACCGATTTTCACGAAACCTATCTTAAAACCACCGCTACATAACTAGCTTTCAAATAAAAAACGCATCCAAATAGCACGTCACTTTGTGTCAAAATTAACCAGTTTAAAATGAAGTGTTGCTTATTAGTGTTGGTATTTTTAAACAACAGGTTTTTTTATGTCATTTGTTTTCTAGATTGCCCGTAACATTCGAACAATTCAAACTTGAAATACGTGTAGTACTTCCGTTAACGTTATCAGGTTTTAATTATTAAAATTGTATAGTAGGGCAGTACTCCCAGCTTCTTAGGGTTCTATCTATCGGAGCTTTGCGAGGGTGCGGAGCGATCTGAGAAAAAAATCACCAATAGGAGCTGCGTTGACCGAACGAGTACTATGTCTTAAATAAATAAATAAATAAATATCAGGGTACTATGTCACACCAATTGACCTAGTCCCAAACTAAGCTCTATTATTATTATTTTATTACTAATTATTATTATTAATGGGTATTATGAAACCGCGATTACTTTGGGATTGGAATAGCTGTCAATTCATATGCACTTTGACGTAGGTATATGGTAAAACTGTCACCTCGAATCCCTTTCTAATCGCGGCTGGATAATATTAGACAACGATATAAATACTTATATAGAGAAATATGTACTTAAATATATGGAAAACATGCAAACTCGGGAACAAATATTCGCGCTCATCACACAAATATCTGCCCTTACCAGGATTTGAACCCAGGACCTCTAGCTTCGTAGGCAGGGTCACTACCAACTAGGCTATCGCGTCGTCAAATTTTATTCTCGTCAAAATTTCGTTTATTTATTTTCTCTAATATATTACCGTGTTGTTTGTCGACGCGTTGACCTAGTTGGTAATAATGACCTTGCCTACGAGGCTAGCGGTCCTGGGCTCAAATCCCGATAAGGGCAGATATTTTATGTGATGAGCGCGAATATTTGTCCCTGACTCAGGATCTTTTCTATATACTTATTTAAGTATGTAATTTTAAGTATTTATATTGTTATCTAGTACCCATAGTACAAGCCTAGAGCTTAGTTTGAGCTTTCAAGGCTTGTATTATGGGTACTAGACAACGATATAAATACCTACTTATATAGAGAAATATATACTTAAAAATATAGAAAACATCCATGACTCAGGAACAAATATTCTCGCTCATCACACTAATATCTGCCCTTACCGGGATTTGAACCCAGGACCGCTAGCTTCGTAGGCAGGGTCACTACCAATACTATACAGCAATTTATTTATAGTAGGAATTTGTTTAAGTAGTAAGTAAACTAGGGACCCGCCCTCGCTTCGCTTCGATTTATGTGAGTTTTCTGCTTCACCCAGAATTTATTATACATAAAAACCTTCCTCTTGAATCACTCTATCTATTAAAAACGCATCAAAATCCGTTGCGTAGTTTTAAAGATCTAAGCATACATAGGGACAGACAGACAGTCAGCGGGAAGCGACTTTGTTTTATGCCATACTAGCGACCCGCCCTCGCTTCGCTTCGGTTTATTTGAGTTTTCTATAACACACGTACATAAAACAAAATTTATTATACATAAAAACCTTCCTCTTGAATCACTCTATCTATTAAAACCGCATCAAAATCCTTTGCGTAGTTTTAAAGATCTAAGCATACATAGGGACAGACAGCGGGAAGCGACTTTGTTTTATACTATGTAGTGATGATGTTTTGATATAAGTACCTTATTTTTCTTCATACCAATTTGGACCACTCTAATGTCAATGGCAACTTTGTTTTACCTTTACCGCGTGTAATAAAGCCCCTGTTACGCGTAGTAACCCGCCACAGACCACTTACCCTATAGACTCCGCATACAAAGGCGCCCCCGTAAGCCATGCTTATGCTCACAGAACACTAATTGGTTGCCATGGTTCTATTGGCGCGCACCACGACGCGCACACTTGATTATTCGTTGACTTTGAACTAGCCAATCACGGTGCACTTTCCGCCCCCCGCGCCCCGCCATTTTGGCTTAATGGGATACTAGACAAACTGTTCCGAAGCGGAGTCTATAGGGTAAGTGGTCTGTGTAACCCGCTGACAGTGGGCCCACCCGACCGTATTTTTGTTGTGGAGAAACTCGATTGTAATTAAGCCTCGTTTCTAAGTAAAAATCCGCTCCGAGGAAGTTATTGTTACGAGAGAGTTAGATAATTCGCATAGTTTGAGCTCCGCTGTTTACTTAGTTAAAATAGGGTATAAAAAAACATTCGTTACATAACAAAGGACAGATTATACGAAGTATGTTGAAATTTCACGCGCAGGGCAAGCTCAATCCCATTTTTCGGATATAACTCGACCGTGCGTGCTTTTTTTTTATTCAGAAGACGAAGGAAGTCTTAACTAGGTGCCTAACAATAGGGTCAATCTGATTTAAACATCATATTCTTATTAAAATACAGTCAGAGTAAAAAAAGGTTCGTCACTTTTAGACTCTATTTCAACGCTGTCCAAAAGTGACGAAAGTGACCTATTGTCACGTAAACGTAATAAAAACTTCTGATTATATACTTTTTTAGGGTTTCACACCTCGAAAGGAAAAAGCGGAACCCTTATAGGATCACTTTGTTGTCCGTCCGTCCGTCCGTCCGTCTGTCAAGACCCTTTTTCTCAGGAACGCGTGGAGCGTCAAGCCGAAATTTATATCGAATACTGAAATCTATTGTCCCTTAAAGCTGTGAAAAAATCAAACTTCTAAGCCAACGCAATTAAAAGATACAGCCGTTTATGCCGCAAATTTTCAAAACTCGCAAGGGAATCAAAACCTACAGGGTACTTCCCGTGAACTCTGAATTGAAAAATTGCGAAAACCGTAAATTTTTGTAACATCATATAATAAAAATATTTTTAATAATTTACGTAAGGATCACGCTTTAATCACTCAAAAAGTTTCAAAATCCCCACTTGACAAAAAAAACTGGCAATGGTGGTAGAAACAGTCCCAACTTCATGCTGGCGTTAAACTCAGCGTTGGTCTACCGTTGGAACCATCAGCGGGCATAGTATGGCTACGTCTATATCGCGTGTCAACTGTGTATAAAGCATCCGTCACTTTTTGACACGTGTACTTATTTACCTGTCAGAACGTGACGGATGCCTTATCCAAAATTAATCACGCGATAAACGTAGCTATATTAGGCCCCAAGAGGTAGATTTAAAATAGAATTCGGCGTTTGTTATCGTTATCCAAAATGTAGGATTGACGTAAGCTGTCAGACGGTCGCGTCGAACGCCTACGTCAATTTAGTCGTTCACTAAAAAAAAACATACAAATACAAATACATACATATACATACATAAGCCTTCATTCCCAGAGTGGGATTGGCAGAGCTCAGAGTTACTAACAATTCCAAAAACTTGTTAATAATTCTGTAACCACATTTTGCACAATTAGACTAAGATGTTTGCCAGCGTATTAGTGAAAGTTTGCATGCACTTCGCCTAACAGCACTACAAGCCTTTATTCCCCTAGTCGCCTCTTACGACATCCACGGGAAGACATGGAGTGGCACTATTCTAACCCGGCAACCACACGAGGTTGTAGACAAATTCAAATACAAAATGCAAATTATTTATTTAGTAAAATGGTCTCACGAGGGCTCTTTTAAACGTCGGTAATATGGAGTGAATCTACGAGTGACAAGGTTAAAACCACAACAAAAGAAACTCAGCAAATACGAGGCTCGGCTGTAAACCAGCTTTCCCTGAGCTTGCGACACGTGCTTCTTAATCTAATGAAGTATTACGGCCGCACTCAGAGTCAGTTAACAACGATTAAGGCCCGTATTAATAAACTAATCTCAACTCAAACGCTCGTCTTAAGATGCGTCAAAAATGACAGTATGCTATGGTTTGACGTTTACTTTGACGTATCTTGTGACGCGCATCTCAGCCAAGATGAGTTTATTAATACGTTCTTTAGTGATGATTTTTAGGGTTCCGTACTAAAATAGTAAAAAAGGATGGGTGGAATGGGGTGTCGTATAAAAGGGCTTAATTTGCCCATTTCAAAATTATTATTGTTTGATGTATTTTTTATTTATGCTAAAGTTAAGATAGCTGTTGTTAATGAGACGTAAAGCTTATTACCTAAGTCGTAAACAATACGATTGCAAAAGGGGTAAAAACAAAGTAGAATAGTCATGCTTCTTTGCCACCTCCACGGGTGCGTAGTATAACAATAAAATAAATTGAATGTCAGGGGACAATTTCACACCAATTGACCTAGTCCGAAAGTAGCCTCTAGGATTGTAGGTACTATGGGTACTAGACAACATTAATACTTACATAAATACTTATATACATAGGAAACATCCGTGACTCAGGAACAAATATTCGCAATCATCACAAATATCTGTCCTTATCGACATTTGAACCCAAGACCGCTAGCTTCGTAGGCAGGGTCGCTACTAACTAGGCCAGTGCGTTATGTCATAAATAGAAAAGAAGTCCGTTTCGGCTCTTTGAAGTTTCTTTTATCATATCACCGCTCCAGTGTGTGTAACGATACTTATTATGCACGCGACGGCGTAGCACCGATAAAGACTGCACCGAGCAAACGTCGAGCGTCCAGTGGCGCCCTCATTACTATTATTGTGTTTTCTAATTAACTTAAGAATTTCCTTGCAATCAGATGATACGTTTTTGTAGCGCAAGTAAAAACACAATTTATGGGATACGTAACAAACTTTAATAACAATTACCCTTTGAGTAGTCAACTTAACGGGACATGGTGGCCACTTTTTTTCGTTAAATTGATAACTCGAAGGTGAATTGTTATTAAACTATGTGAATATACCCTATAAGTTGTGTTTTCATTTGTAGTACAAAAATCTACCGCCCAATTTAAAGAACATACTTTAATTTATTAGAAAACACAATAATAGTAATGAAGGCGCCACTGTACATCCGGCGTACGCTCGGCGCAGTCCGCCTTGGTCCGTCCTGTTGAATTTGCTTGTAGTGGCTCGCGGCGTGTACTATTTATAAGATTTATACGTGTATTGACTATAAGAAAATATGCCGAAGTATAAAAATGTCTACCTTTAAAACATAAATTTAGACTAATTTATGTATAAGAAAGCCAATACTTCAAAACGTCTAAGTCTTATTAAGTCGAAATATAGAAATGACTACTCTCAAAGTATAAAAATGTCTACAATCATAGTAAGTAAATGTCTTATATAAAAATATCTACTATGTACATAGTGCGGAGAGCGGTTATTTAAGTGGACATTTTTATACTTCGGCATATTTCCTTAGTCTATTGTCGTAACATCTTTATACGTCGTCTAATATATATGTGCACATTTTTATACTTTGACCAAATTATGCACGGACAAAATTATTCAAGTGGACATTTTTATACTTCGGCATATTTCCTTATAGTCGATACACGCATAAATCACACTACTTCCGACTTGAATCATAACGTACTGTGAGTCTGTGACACAGTTGTATGGGCTTATATTAGATTATATTCCATTGGGCTTATAGTACACGAGCGTTAATTTGGGACCAATTAAAAAAAAAATATTTGAAGTCGTCAATGTAATTAGAGATGTCAAGTCATTTGTAACTTTTAGGAAACTCAACCTTATTTTTGTAGAATGTCAAATTGACTGATTGGTGGGTATCAAATCTCGTGACTTTACACCGACCGATTTCTAGTTTTTTTATTACTATGTTCTGGTTTATACTGTGGCCATGGCTTAAACACAAGTGAGCCTAGTATGGCTGCGTCTTTATCGCGTGTCAAATCGTCCTATCCTACGATAAGAGCCACAATCACCACAGTGGCTTTTTGTTTTTATTGTAAAATTGAGTTCTACGTCTCAAGTTACATAAGATGACATCAAAAATTTGTAAATAAATATATTTTATTTAATAGTAAATTGAGTTTTTGAATAAGCCACAATTGCATTGGACTTACTTTCAACGCGGAGTAAAGCCCTTAGTATATTGCTGTCCTTTTTCACCGTGCGATACCGAACGGCGGGTGCGGGAGGAGGGGGCGCAACCGCCGTTTCTCCATTACTCGGCGGACAGCGGCATTGAGTGGTTTGGCGTTCCAACGGCTTTAATTTTCATTCAGAAGATCGTTTATATTAGTTTATTGTATGTTTAAAATTCAAAATGAATCGTCGAGGGCACAGATTAGTGAAAATGGTGGAAAAAAACGATGGTGAACGAAAAAGGAATGTACCAAGTAAGTTAAATAAAACGAATTTTAATAACCTAATGATTATTGAAATCATATCTAGTACTTTTTTTTAAATTTATATATTTATGAATTTTTAAAGAATATACACAATACATATTAACATACTTAGTGTCAGAAACTAGCACAATTTTATTAAGTAGTGCACATTCCGTTGATTAAAGCCCGAACGGTAATTGTGGCTTTATTTTACGGAATTGCTTAATTTCCATTGTATGGCAAATGGGTGGCTACAATGACATTTGTGTCCTTTTTCTACTCTCAAATTGTGTTTTGATTAATTATTATTTCAATTTTCGATTTTGTAGGATATAATTTAGGTGGCTTACAAACTATACGAATGTTTGGAATTATTATATTGCTTTTTGGTAAAAAAAATACTTTTGAAGATGTCCGTTTGCGTATTTTCTTTTTGGGCTCTAATGGCAGTTGGGGCTTTTTTCGTGTATAAAATGGAGTTAAATATTATATAAAACGCTTGTTTCCGACAAATTTACTCTGTTATTTTCTTTGTTATGTCAGTATATGAACTTGCACGAGCTTTTGCTAATGGGATCTTATAAATTCTAAATATTTTCTCAGCTGGGATGTTTATTCTTGACAAGCTCTTCTCGTGATATCTTTAGATACAATTTTGTTAAATTGGAGTTCGTCCACCGATCTATGACCCACTACAATCCGTGTCTTCGTTACATCTTCAACAAATAGACGAATGCGCACATTTATAATATTAGTATAAAGGTAAACTCATTTTTATTTTTATTTTTTAGAGAAAAGAACACGTGCAGAGTCTCCCTTGCCTCCTGGGAATGAGCAAGAAGTTAATTATTTACTGTATAACATAGGCCAAAAATTGGACAGTGTAAGATTAATGAAAATCAGACTTTATAAATTACTGCTTTTGTCAAATTAGTTGTTTTTTTTTCAATTTTTTTTTTCAGGTACCCAATAATAAAAGCATTTAATAAAAGCAGTGATCAAAGCCAAGTGGTTGATTAAAGAACGCAGAAATATTACCCATCGGGAAATAGAGCATGAACTTGGTATTGGATCACCCGCAGTTTCAAGCATTTTACATGATCATCTTGGCGTCAGGAAGGTCGCTTCGCGTTGGATACCGCATTTGCTGACCGAAGAGCAAAAAACCCGGCGAGTAGATTTATTTTAGCCAGTTTATGCTCAAAAAATTCGACGGAGGCAATTCCCAACAGGTTTCTAATATCCTTACTATTGATGAGTCCTGGATATACTGCTATGACCCTCTAACGAAGCAACAATCTATGCAATGGGTGTTTGAGGAAGACGAGCCGCCATTAAAAATTGTTCGTGGCCGTAGTGTGAACAAAAAAATGATCGCCGTTTTCTTTCGCCGCGGGGGGCCAGTAGCTGTAGTTCCACTCGAAGATCGAAGAATAGTTACTAGCCAGTGGTACACAGAGGTCTGTTTACCCCAGGCATTTGACAGACTTGGTGAGGATCGTCCAAAGAGCGACTCATGGAATTCTTTTTCACCAAGATAATGCACCTGCACACACCGCGGCAATAACAATGGATTTTTTGACCAGTAAAGGTGTTCAGCTGGTGTCGCATCCACCCTACAGTCCTGACCTGGCCCCGTGCGACTATTTCTTGTTCCCCACTATAAAGAAAATGATGCGTGGCCGGACTTTTATGGACTCGAACGAGGCAGTACTAGAATTTGAGCGACTTTTCTTTTACCTTCCGCAGTACGCATTTTTTAAATGTTTTGAGGATTGGTTTTATAGAATGAGGCGACGTATTGAACTTGGAGGAGTATATTTTGAAAAATATTAAAGTAATTTGTAAAAAAAAGAATGGTTTTAATTAACGAAAAATATTCATAGCAATCCTCGTACAGTTTTGGACAGTCCTACATCCAGTTTCTCTATTCCGACTCCGCAATCGTCAGCTGCAAATAACAATCTATTTTGTTACATTTTGTTCTTACCTAATATTTTATGATAAATAAAGATTTTGCTCAACTAAAATTAAGTATTTTTTCTTAGTGACTAATATATATGTTCGAAGTGTGATTGTTAAAATCTGGCCCTAAGGGCAGTAGTGGCCCTGAATTTTCCGACGATAAGAGGCGCAATGTAGGTAATGGCTCTCTTAAACCTATTTACCCCGACGAATAAGGATTTAAGGGACAAAATATAATCATAAAGTACTATTACGAACGTAAATACAATTTCAGTAGGACTCTAGAACACAATTCCACATGATCTAATTGCAAAATTATATATTTTTTAGTTTTCTTTTAAAATAAACAGAATAATGCTTCTCCTGAAAAGTAAGCATTTTGCAATTGTGGCTCTTATCGTAGGATAGGACGAAATGTGGATAAAGCATCCGTCACTCTCGTACTTATTCACGTGTCAGAAGGTGACGGATGCCTTATCCAAACTTTATCACACGATAAACGCAGACATATTGTTTAGGGCCCCAGGTTGCCTTACTTTGATGTATCCCCGCTCTCAGCTCGTATGTTATCTGGCAAAATTAGCAATTCCTTGTACCCTAAAACTTATAAAACCAGTTCCCCCTTCGGGTCAACAAACCCTCGTGGACCATAAACGGACCCGCATATCGGGGATATGGTCAATTAAGGCAACCTCGATTATAAGGCTGTGTTCATGGTATGACAATAAGGTTAAATTATAGGTGTTACAGCAGAACACAATTTAAATGGCGTGTCGTGAATCTTCGTTTGCGCAGACACGAACAACGATTCCGATGATTTCCGAAAGCACGATCAGACTTGTACGTAATAGTTATAAGGTGCAAATTAAATTGCATCTATTTTATCCATCTCAATCGTTGACTGAATGACAAGCGGACGCGCGTCAACATGGCGTCACTAATAACCAATAATAGCACAGAATACAACCGCGCAACGCGTGGATCATGCTGATTGGTTCCCGTACTTCGAAAAATCGTCTTCCGCGCAGGTACATCGGTAAGCCATATCAGTTGTTTTACTGTACATGGATGTTGTTGATGGGTGTTGTGATGTAAAGTATAATTACCCATATTAAATGATAAGAAAATGTAATTGGACATCAACGCGTTTGAAACTTGCGACATATTAATAGGATTGGGTTGTGAGGCGAGGTGACGTTCAAATAGCGTAGGTGGGCGTTTTTTTCAAAAAAAGTGTAAGTACATAGTAGTTAAGAATCAAAATTAAGAAAATTTTGACTTTTCCGTTACGTCACGAAAATTCGTGGTACCTACATCTATAAGTAGGTAACTTTCGTGACGCAACGCAAAAGTTAAATTTTCTTAAATTTTGTCCTTAACAATATACACTTTTTTTGGAAAACGCCCAGATAGCTATAATTTTTTTTCCAAACAAATTTAGCTCCAGGCGGTTACGTTTCTGAATCACCCCCTAAATTAAGTCCTATTTCCACGGTTTTTGAACATGTTGTACCTAGCCGTTTAAAAAATTATGTTTGTACGTTTCCCTTATTTTTTCTTTCATTGATTTCTTGCCAAGAAATATTTTCTCGGAAACGAAAACGTACAAAGACGTAGTTCTCGTATAGACGGAATTCAAATAGGAATGGTGCAGAACCCTCGGTGCGCGAGCGCGGCTCGTACTTGACCGGTTTTCAATTATTAAATTGGTTGTTGCCGCATACCTGCGAAATTGTTGCATCCACGTCATCGCCTCCCACATGAGTAACAAATGAACGCTGCTTCTCACTTTCATAACTTTCTGTTTGTTGCAAAAAATATGGTCTTTGTGAGTATGTTGGTATTCAAACGAAAGAAAAATGTAAAATTGGAAATGGTTTATGTCCAGAACAAATTAATCGTCATTTTCGGAGACATCCACGGCTGCCGCACCGTCCAACGTCTAAAATGCTGGATGTTGGTCTTCTCCAAGACTTCACAACCTAAAGATAGGTCCTAGGATAATCCATAACATAATAAGTTGCGTTGCTATGAAAAAGTATATATTCGAAACTGGGGTGTTATTCTCTCAAAAACAACGGACGCCGGACGGTCGGACGACCGAGCGTAATCGCAGCGGCGAGTTTAAGTAGTCCCGTCAGAGCTAAAAAACACATTTGATCGCGTGCTTTCACAATTAGGCAGCCTTATACGTTCGATCTTATCGACAGAAGCCATGCTGCCAAATTGAAAATGCACGCGCTAAAATGTGTTTTCTTCGCTCTGACGGGACTACTTAAACTCGCCGCTGCGATTTCGTTCGTTCGTCCGACCGTCCGTTGTTGTTGAGAGAATAACACCCCTGCACAACATTCAGTAACAGTTCATTGTGGACACACCTCAACTTACAAAATGTAAGCCCCTTCCCGAGACATTGTAAGTTACGCCCGACACCTGATTTTATCGCTACTAAAATAAACCAAAAAGTGTTCAAAAGAAACGTTAAAATGTAACTAACCTTTCTGATACATTAATTTATTCATGAATGTATTTATAAATCTTTCAAATATTTGGTTACACTGATAATGTTTTCGTTTATTATTTCGATAATTATAAAAAACACAAAAAGCCCGACTGGCTGTTCACAATGGAGTGCTGGCCCCTACCCTGATGAATGGTAGTGAATGTCGGGTGCGGCAGGACAAGCATGAAAGTCGTGTAAATGCAGTTGAAATGCGCTCTTTGCGTAGTATGTGTGGTGTGAAACTGATTGATAGAGTAAGGAATGAAAAAGTCAGAGAGAAATGTGGAATAAAAGAAGATGTAGTGACTAAGATTGAAAACGGCATGCTTCGATGGTTCGGTCATTTGGAAAGGATGGATGAAAGAAGATTGACGAAAGAGATATACAGATCGAAAGTGAGTGGACGGGTCGGAAGGGGCCGCCCTAAGCGTACTTTTTCGAGTCAAATCGGAGAAATACTGGAAAAGGGCCGAATCTTAAGTACTCGAAACCGACGTCCGTGCATGACTCGATGTATGAATGTGGAAGAAGCGAAAGAAATTTGTCAAGATCGTAGCAAGTGGAAACAAGTGGTCTCTGCCTACCCCTCTGGGAAACAGGCGTGATTTAATGGATGTATGTATAAAAAACCCGGGCAAGAGCATATCGGACCATGCTCTGTGTAGGGTTTCGAACCCGTTACGACAAACAAAAAACTATCTCAAAAAACAAAAGGTATGAACTCAGGTATTTAAAGTTATCTGGTGCTGTCTTTGATGATTTTTAGTAAATATGAACACTTTAGTCGCCTGTATCTCAGGAACTAAGTCTACTTAGTTATGATTAGCCAGCATTACGCTGAGTTGGGACCATTTCGTGGATGTTTTCTCCTTGTACGTTTTTATCTGTTTTTGTTTATGTTTGTCACGAATAAATGATTTTCTTACTTTCTTTCTTTATTTAAATGACAAAGGTATGGTAAATCAAGTAATTATGGTTCTGAACAACTTCATCATACAATTTATTTTCTATTTAAAGGGAAGGGATGGTACCAAATTTTTCGAAGAGTCGAGGTCTCATGTCCGTACCATTATTTTCCCCATGCATTTATATCCTGCGCAATCTTTCGCCAGTCTTATCTGAAAGCGTGGCCGATCCCGCCATCTACCGATTTTCAACAAAACAACTTACATAACAGTAAATACCGGCTTGACTCCTTGGCGCTGCGTAGAGATGTAGCCTCACTCTGCATTCTCTATCGCTTGTACAACGGGGAGTGCTCCGAGGAGCTGTTCGGATTAATTCCTGCCGCATCCTTCCGCCTTCGTCCTACGCGACAGAAATTCCACCACCATCATTTAGATGGCTGGCAGTCCACAACTGTGCGTTTCACACGGAATTTCCTGCCTCGCACAACTAAACTGTGGAATGGTCTGTCGCCTGCGGTATTTCCGGACCGTTACGACCTTCAAACCTTCAAGAAAAGAGCGTACTCTCATTTGAAAGGCCGGCAACGCACCTGTGACTCCTCTGGTGCTGCAGGTGTCTATGGGTGACGGTAATCGCTTTCCATCAGGCGATCCGTCTGCTCGTTTGCCTTCCTATACCATAAAAAAAAAAAAAAAAAAAAAACCTAAACAACATTATGCTGCCATATTTAGGTTAATGCAATTCTACTTGTCTCCAAACTGAGCAACCGAGTAACCAGTTACATCACTTAGTGACTCAGTTGAGTGACATCCGTGTACCTTTTCTGCTTGTTGCAATTGGTGTACAGTCAGCAGCAGAAGCTACGCAACCAAAGAGGTCAAAATGATCTGCACTCGACTCTATTGTCAAGAGAATACGTCGTGTTTAGATAATTTTGAGCATGATATTCACCTTAGCTGCTTTTGATGCTGACTGTACTTGACGAAATAACCTTAAATTAAGAAAACACAGTTTAAAATATATTTCGTTACACTGGATAGTTCCCACAATGCGTTCTATGAATAGACAAAGACATTATACTGTCACAAGAACAGCTAGTTTGAGCTAGATGTATAATATAATAAAATCATAATACCTACACAAGATTGCGATAGGGCTTGAGTAACCTATTGTAGTTACGCCCTACTGAACAACAACATTATTATATTCTACCACATAATATGTTGCAAGTATAGGAACTGTTCTAAGGAGGATGTTACGCTAACTAGCGTTTCTATTCGTTTAGTTTTTAAACCAATCGCGTCACTGGTAGATCACGTGACTCTCCGTAACGCGTGATTGGTTTGATTTTGACTTTATCTAGGAGGGTAATCTATCGATGTTTCGAAAAACTTTTCAAAACGGTTAGAGATATACCTACAGAACCTGTAGGTTAGCTTAGGTTAGTTTTATATCAATCCTGGAAAGTTAAACGGTTTCAGAGAAAAAAATAATGGGTAAATGAAAATTTCGGACAAACGCAACAGCGACTATTCCCAGTTAGTTTATTATTACTAAAGTACCTTAATAAAAACCTAAAGAGTACGAACAGCTGGGAATAAAAAATCCCAGTTGTCAACAGTGTGGACACCTGGGAATAATAATGCGCAGGTGTCCACACCCTCTAAATTAGGTGTTGACAACTGTTAATTTTGTCCACAGTGTGGACAAAGGGGTGGGAACAACTGGGAATAACCCTGTGTAGTACTATTAGGCGTTGAGCTTGCAACCTATCACTAATACACTGGTAAACATCTTAGCCTAAATGCAAAATGTGGTTACAGAATTATTAACAAGTTCTTAGAGTTGTTAGTAATTCTGTAGCTCAGCCTACCCCACTCTGGGAATAAAGGCGTGAGCTTATGTATGTAAGATAGTTAACCATATAGAAGCTTATAATATAATAAGGCCACGCGAGGCCGTGACGCCCGTGACCGTGGCCATCTCCGATGTGATTAACATAGACCAGGGGGATTATTATGACATAGTTATGCAGTTCTGTTTACGCTGAGAGAAAAGGACAGAGCTATATAACTGCCATAGCTTTGTCTCTTACACTCACCGTAAAATGAACTGCATAGTTATGTCATGATAACCCTTCAAACTTGTTGACTCAAGGGCCACACTGCACTTAGTATAAATTCGTGCGGGCTAAGACTTTGGTTTCATGGCTAGTCGTGGGGTAAGTATTGCCCGGTTAATACATTAGTATTAGTTAAGTAGTCATAGTCTTCAGGGGGCTGCAACGCAAGGGGCGGGTTTTATAAAAGTAATTACTAGTTACTTGTAGTTTAATAAAATCATATCTTGTCCTGTCAGAACATGAATCGAGACGCGTGAGATAGGTGAGAAACATACATTATTTAATTTTAACTTCATATTCAGGGTCCACTTATGTGAAAGGGGCTTGGAGGAAACGACTTGCCATATTATATGCCTTAGCGGTGGAAAAGATTTGTCGCGTTCTTTTAAGATCTGAAAAGACATGGGAATTATCTTAAACGAGAAAAATCGTTATCTTGCTGAGGTTTGAAATGTCTGTGGTGATGTTCTTTCCGCGGGTCAGATTAGAAGGGCTCGCGGGTCGGACCCCTGACATAGACCTTACGAATTACCATTAGTTACTTTGTTCTCGATAACTAGATGATGACTCAGCGTAAATCCTTTCTTTCTCTTGATATCTTTTAAGCGGCTCAATTGATTTTGAGTTGAGATAGCTTTCTTTAATCTGGCGCCTAAATAGTTAATGCGGTATCTTGGTTGTTTTCAATTTCTTTTGAACTTTGCATTTTTTTTCAAACGACGTATCTATCTGTAATACGGCCCGTTGATTCACTTTGTATCTTTTTAAAGTTGGGTACCAAAACGGTAAAAAAGGAACAATTATGGTGAGACTACGGTGTCTATCGGTGTTTTATATACGGTGTTTTTCTCTGAAACTATAGAAGCTATCAATTTGGGCATAGTTATATATCTTGCTTGCCCGCATCTGTTTTTAGGAAAACCAATATTAAATTATTTTTGTAAATATTTTAAATGGGGTCTAGAATAGAGACAACCACCGGTGTGCGAGTCCGACTTGTACTTGACCGGTATTTTTTTTTTTTTTTTCCATGCTCGAACCAAGGACCACTAGCTTCGTAGCCAACCAAGGCTAACCTCGTCGTCAAATAAACACGCGAATTTAAAATAAAAGCGTGTAACGTTCAATGCGTCATGCGCGCGCGCAACCCAGCTAACATTCACCGAGTGGTTGCGTAACGGTGACATCACCACTTTCACCGAATGCGGGTCAACGAGACGGATTCGGAACAAGACTGCGGTCAGGCGCATCATGACACTTCGGCGATTAATAGTGATAAGAGCCAAGGTCAAACTTCAAGGGAAATTTAAAAAAAAAACCGCCAAGCCTTTGTTGCCGATTGTACTTGTTTTTAGGCCAGAGGGATGTATTAAACCCCGCCAGTAAAATAAAATAAAAAACCTGAACCTTGTGTGACGAGCGCGAGTATTTGTTAAGACTTTACCTAGAGTGTTGGCACCAGTGTTGGACACTTTTAGCCAACACGCACCAGTAATGGACACTTAACTCTTAATTCAAATTTCATTTCGTAAATTAATTGTTGCAAAATAAATGAATAACCTTATCTACTGTTGAATAACCATTAAGTGTCTGTCATAGGGCCTTTTCCATTACTGGTTCCGTCTACCTTAATAATAAAATAGCGCATGTTCTACTTACTAAAGTCGAGTTTATGAATATGTTAACACTTTAGTAAGTACCTTGTCACTTTAATCACTGTGGAGGGACAATTCCTCCACAGATATAATGGCAGTTTAAACATGACATTAAATAGACAAGGCACTAAAGTGTACACATATTTATGAACTAGACTGTACCATTGCTGTGCCCCTATGAGGTTTACGTTGACGCTTGACTAACCTACTTTAACGCATTCAATGCCAGTAACGCACCACCCAGTACCCTCAATGCATAATGTGCGTTCTTATAGCAGGAAAGCTCCGTATAAAACAAAAGATGTTGCACCTGGCGAAAGTTCGAAAAACATGGCAGTGAATGCATTAAGACCTTATATGTATAGTCACGTAAAGAAAAGTATCGTCAGTTTTCGACTGTATTTCAACGCTATTAACATCCAAAAGTAATGTATAATGCAATAAATAATTTGAATTAGAATTTATAGTCATATTCATAGTCATATTCATTTGTTGCTTTATGTTGTACAATGATGTCTTAAAAATACAGTAGGTCCCTAGCTTAGCTTCAACATAAACCCTGCAAGGGCACTGCAACAAGGACGGACGGACATGGGGGTTTACTATAAGGGTTCATAAAAACGGGACAATGTCATACAAATTTACCTATTCCCAAACTTAGCTGTAGGCTTAAAGTTAGATTAGAAGTTCTCTGTTCTCTTCTGTTACCTAGCCACTATTTTTAATTTAATGTTATTGACCTTACATTTGTAATGATTTTATATATTTTTGTTTATAACTTTATAAAGTTACTTTTAAGTGTTATTGTAATTTTTATTTGGAAAAAATTACCTTCTGCTGGAGTTTCTTGCGGCGCTTCTACTCCGCGATGATGGTCTTGTCCGAAGCGCTGGTAGACTCACTCTATATTACCGACGTGTAAAAGAGCCCTCATATGGCCTATTTATGTTGCATATGCGAATGCGACAGAATGTGAGAGCACTGTTTTGTTTTAAGACCTGTTTTATTACGGTAAAAAAATTAATACTTACTTACTTACTTTACTGAATAAATATTTTGAATTTTGAATTATGCTTGTATACCTTCTGCATGTCATTAAAAAAAGGGTAAGTTTATCTTTGTCCAGTAGATATGTATCCTTAGTATGTACTCGTACATACGCACAAACCTAGAACTTAGAATGGACTATACTTGGTGCCAGTTGAAATTGCCAAAGATGTAAACACAACGAAACATTACTCGATAATCACGTGGTTTTTAAAATCAAACTCAGTAGCAATGATTTATGCACTTGATCATTACTTTCACATTAAGTTTAATATTAAATAACTATTTATATGTTATTTTAAATAAAAACAAGCCTGATAAAAATTCGAGGTTATATGTCAAAATTTGTTTACACTTTCGCAATTTCAATTGACACAGACTATAGGTCAATTTGTGTGATTGTCCCCTGATATTTATTTATTATTTTATTCATAAACAAACTTATATAGGTAATAAAAGGGTTTTCCAGCCGGTCAATAATGTATGCATAACGCTTTGAAATCGCTCATGAATCACTATTGGTGCGTATTTTCCGGAGGATTGCGGCCGTCTTATGCAACGCGACGTGAGGTTACCAATGCTGCTCTCCTAAATAAAAAGGACGCATGTACAAATTGATAGACAAACCAAATTGAAACCTGTGGCTTTAGAATTAAGGTCACTAATACATTCGCGATTTTATGACATATACGCCCTTTTTTCTAATGAGGGCAGAATGTTAGGGCAATGAACCCTCTCCCGCGCCACTTAAAAAATATTTTAAGGTGTTTTAAGCCTTTTTTCAAGGAACCGTCGGCCAAATAATTCGACTGTAAGGTTGAATTTCGTTTGTACATCATTAAGCAATAAGTTTGATAGTGACGTTGTCTTTTAATTTTATAGTGTTTACTTTAGCAACAATTTATTTGTTTTTAAAGTTTCATCATGTATTTTCATCAGAACTGTAAAAATATAAGATAATAGACATTTATTCAGTAAGTAGGCCGTACGGGCACTTTTACACGTCAAGAATCTACCAGCGCTTCCCAAAAGGAGACACTGCTGAGAAGAAACGCCGCAAGAAACTCAGCAGTCAGTCATTTTTTAAACATATTACAATGGTAGTTACTACTTAGTGTAGCATTATATAAAGTAATAAATATTAAATTAAATATAATATCAAATAACACACGTAGAAGATCAGCAGGAAAACATGCCAAAAATCTTACGTGAGAGAAAAAGGAAGAAAAAGGAGAAAAAAAAAACTAAAACTCACCTACTTATAATTATTAGTTTATAACTTATAAGCAGCAAGATGACCACATGAAAGTTTAGACACGTTTTCCTACATCAACTGTGTCCCCTAGACAAGATAAAGCTGTAACGGTAATCAATATTGCTTTTGACGTGTTATGGTATTGTTTTTTACTCGGCTACCATTACTGTCAAGCAAAAATAAGCTATCAAGTTGACAGTGCGACAACACGTCAAAGGTAATGTTATTATTCTAGCATTTTTACCGCATCTCGGGCCTGAGGCCCTAACTGGCTGCGTTTATCGACTGACAAAGTTTGGATAAGGCATCCGTCACTTTCTGACATGTATATAAGTGCGAGAGTGACGGATGCTATATCCACATTAAACCCGATATAGACGCAGCCATACTAGGCTGGCTAGGCTGATGTTCTTCACGGTAAAAACCAATTTTCGTTTGTTAGTCGTATACCTCGAAATCAAAAATTCCTTGTAGCTTTTCACCTATTCGCGTTTCGCCGCGATCTCAAAATTTCTGAACAGATTTTTTTCTTGTAGTATGATTTCTGGTCGCAAATTACAATGGTATATAAAATCCATAGTATATTTACTTTCCTGCCTTTCTTCACTGTAGTCGCTTTTCACCTCGATAGATATTTGTTTGTAATGCGTTATTTTATTACATATCGCGATATTTCCTTGAAGCACTATAGCTAGTTTGCAAACCACAAATTCTTCAAATCAGTCAATAAGCGACCGTATTTTTATTACATCTCAGTGATATAGCCATTTTTTTTACGATTAATACAATACACTACAACAATATGCGACCCAGGTAAAAGGCTAGATTTTTTTTTGCGGCTAACTAAATAGGCTATTAATAATACATGCTACATCAAAATTTGCTACTGTTGTAAAAATCTATTAAAAATATATGCGAGTAACAAAATATACCACCGATATTACACGCTACAACAAAATACGCTATCGCGGCGAAACGCGAATAGGTGAAAAGCTACAAGGAATTTTTGATTTCGAGGTATACGACTAACAAACGCCTTATAAACCTTATATTGACGACGCGATAGCCTAGTTGGTAGTGACCCTGCCTACGAAGCTAGAGGTCCTGGGTTCAAATCCCGGTAAGGGCGGATATTTGTGTGATGAGCGCGAATATTTGTTCCTGAGTCTTGGATGTTTTCTATTATATTTAAGTATATATTTTCTCTACACATAAGTATTTATATCGTTGTCTAGTACCCATAATACAAGCCTAGAGCTTAGTTTGGGACTAGGTAAATTGGTGTGACATAGTCCCCTGATATTATTATTATTATTATTGTAGCTTATAAAACGTGCCCCATGACGTCAACATTACAATTGTGACATAGAAGCAATAACATAAGTAGAATAATGGAGCGTTTACATAAGGTCGGTGACCGTGTTGACCGCAATCGGTTTAACCGGATTTGTTAAGTGCCACGAAAAAAACGGTCTAGTTGGTGACCGAAAACCGGTTGCAGTACGGGTAAACGGAATACCTAATGGAAACACACATACATACACACATACATACATACATAAACTCACGCCTTTATTCCCGGAGTGGGGTAGGCAGAGCAACAGAATTACCAACAACTCTTAAAACTTGTTGATAATTCTGTAACCACATTTTGCACACTTAAGTAGGCTAAGATGTTTGTTTACCAGTGTATTAGTGACAGGTTCCAAGCCCATCGCCTAACAGTACTATACGCCTTTACTCCCTTAGCCGTCTCTTACGACATCCACGGGAAGACATGGAGTGGCACTATTCTAACCCGGCCACCACACAATGGAAACACGTGACCAAATTACGTTAAAGCGACAAAGCACTAAATTGCGCAACTACGGGGCTTATTTTTTCCCTATTTTTTAATCTTTTATTTATGTTTGCTATTTTAAGATTTTTAAATTCATAAAATCCAACAATAAGGACGTTGTTTGACTGTGACGTCACAAGATAGTAATTTATATAAATTCCATAGTAACGGAGCGTTTTTTATGTTTCATAAAAAGAAGCTCATTTGACTTTTGTCAAATACCGTATTGCTTCACAATGCTCGTCTCGAGATGCGTCAAAAATGACAGCTTTCTATGACTTGACGTTTACTTTGACGTATCTTGTGACGCGCATCTCAGCCAAGATGAGTTTATAAATACGGGCCTAAGAGTGGTTAAAACAGTCAACATTCTCAAACATGAAGTAATTCGTATGAATGATCCAGGTTCGGTTAACCTCCAACAAAATGCAATTACGCAACTCACGCGCATCGCTCTCTCTCACTCAGATCACGGCGTTTATTACCTTACTTTCCAATTGTTTCGACTAAATATAGAATTTGAGATCAAGTGTCAAATCCCAGCACATTACGACATTACGAGTACCTACTATAGTAGAGTAAAGCCACCAGTCGTCAACCATAGGCCTCTGCCTATACTTTGTATCAGTGGGAAGAGTACGAGAGGTCTTTACATTACAGTTAGTGTCATGAATAGCCTATGGCAGGGGTCGGTAACCTTTTGAATCGGAAAAGTCAAAAATTACAATTTTATAAAATTTCAAAGTTTATAACATACCTACATACATACATTAAATCACGCCTGTTTCCCAGAGGGGTAGGCAGAGACCACTTCTTTCCACTTGCTACGATCTTGACAAATTTCTTTCGTTCATACATCGAGTCATGCACGCACGTCGGTTTCGGGTACTTAAGATTCGGCCCTTTTCCAGTATTTCACCGATTTGACTCGAAAAAGTACGCCTAGGGCGGCCCCTTCCGACCCGTCCACTCACTATCGATCTGTATATCTCTTTCGTCAATCTTCTTTCGTAAAGGGCAAAGTTTATAAAGAGCCACAAAAAAAAAACCTTATTGTGTAGGGTCCGTCTTGACCGCTACAACTAAGCCTACCGCCAAGTAACATTATTGTTGTGTTCCAGTGTGGGGATAAGACGATCGGTAAAAGCAATACTAGCATAGAGGCATTCCATCTTGGTCCTCAAAACACGATGTTAAGTTACAGCTCTTGAAAGAGCGTCAGTGGCAGTGGGTTAGAGTCTGGATTTTTGATTGTAAGATACCGAGTTTGAACTCCAGCGGTGGCTATGTACCAATAAGTTTTTTCAACTTATTGGTACAGTCAACCGCATAAATAAGTGATCATTTCTGTACCATGTCGCTTTCAAACACGACGTTAAAGTGACAAGGTGCATAGATGATCACTTATTAATGCTATTGACTGTACATAACCGAATGCTCCTATGATAAAGGAAATCATCGTTAGGAACCCTGCGCATCGAAACAGCTGAGTGTGCTAAGGTTTAATTGGACAAAAGATTAATGGTCGAAGTGTATCAGCCCAGTACAAGGTCAATAGATCAAAGTGTTACACGGGTCACATGCGATAATCACAGTTAAAGAAAGATTCAAGGAAGATAAAGGTGAAATTAATAGTATTGTGGCATTCCATCTAAGTAAGTATTTTTAAACAACAGTATAAGGCTGCGTTTCCACCAAAGATGTGCGAGGTAGCTAAGCCGCGCGAGGCTGTGTAACGAGGAGTCGTACCGGTGTGAATGTTTCCACCAAAGATGTGCGAGGTAGCTGAGCGGCTCTTTTAAAATAAGCGGGCGGTGACGCGGGAGCGGAGCCAGATGCCGCCTCCCATTTCTTGCAATACATTTCTCGCACACTCCCTTCTTTTGTTTTGTATGTACGAAAACCTTGCTCTGCTGAGCTGTTTCCAACAGAGCTAATAGGTAAATGAAGTGTTTCTATTGGTTCATGACAAACACATCTCTCGCAACGCATCCTCGCACATCTCTGGTGGAAACGCAGCCTTGTGCTACCATTTTCTTAATTGCCGATGCAATCTTCGTTTTTCTATGACACACAAGTGACAAATATACTGAGAGTTGCAAGTTGCAAGTGTAAGCGTGTTAGCGATAGCCAGCCGAAAGCTATTAACGGCCAAACCCAAAGTACTTTTTACCCATAGAAAATGACGTGTCAAATTTTGATCCGAAGTAAGCCTATCTGTCAGCGGTTTGAATATAGGGTTCGGCCATAAGACGCTGGGTGTTCCGTAAAACGGGGTAAGTAGGGACACAATTGAAGCATATGTTACTAATTATAAGACTGTCCGTTAGAATAGTGCCACTCCGTATCTTCCCGTGGATGTCGTAAGAGACGGCTAAGGGAATAAAGGCGTATAGTATTGTTAGGCGATGGGCTTGCAACCTGTCACTAATACACTGGTAAACATCTTAGCTTAAGTGTGCAAAATGTGGTTACAGAATTATCAACAAGTTTTTAGAGTTGTTGGTAATTCTGTAGCTCTGCCTACCCCACTCTGGGAATAAAGGCGTGAGTTTATGTATGTATGTGTATGTACCCTTACCATGAGTTTCAATTACCGTACTCGCTAGCGAGTCGAATCCTCTGTCCCTTGCAACTTTTTTTTTTTTTTTTTTTTTTTTTTTTTTTTTTATTCCATAGAGAAGACAAACGAGCACACAGGCCACCTGATGGTAAGTGGAAACTGTGACCCATAGACATTCGCATTCACAGGACTGCGATGCAATCCTAAGACTGCAAATGAGTTGCCAACCCTGAGGACTAAGATGGAATGCCTCTATGCTAGTCATTTCACTTACAAGAACATTGCGAGGTCTGCGCGGGACAGAGCATTCGACTCGCTAGCGAGTACGTTAATTGTAACTCATGGTAAGGGTACTGAAATTATTTCCAATAGACGTAACGTTATTGTCCATTTAATACTTGTTCTTATTCTATAGTCTATACATTTAGGTATTTAAAAAAATGTAAACAAAACTACCATGTGATTTCTGCTTCTATTGGCTGACGAACTATCGTCAGCCAATAGAAGCAGAACACTGATACGTCAAAGTGCAATAAAACAGCTTTGGTTTGCTGTTTAGGTAATAATGTCACGTGGTTTGGATTGTTTACAATTTTTTAAATACCTAAAAGTATAGACTGTAGGTTTTATCCCTACTCACCTCTTAATCCCTACTCGCTCAGTTTTACGGTTCTGTATTTTGCTCTACTCTACCATCTATATTTTTAAATGTTCATTTCTTGTCACGACGTAAAAAACATTCTTTACGTATACAGAAACGTGTAGGAAGTTTTACCGTGACATCTGGTTTCTAATTTCTGCTCAGATCACAGATAAGGAGAGATTTCTCTCGAGGATATTGTTGTGCAACACTTTGGAATACATCCATGGTTTGATGTCTATGGCTTATATTTGGCCGTGGCTCACTTTGGGTATGGAGAAAGTTTTGCGGAAGGATTCCATAGAAATATGGCAATAAAATTATGTGTTCATAGAGGCCATTAAATCGTATCGCTAGCTCAAGCTTCTTCATATTTTTATTTATTTGTTTTTTTTTTCAAATTTGAGAAATACCTACAGGATGTTTGAATCTTAAGTACCCGAAACCGACGTGCGTGCATGACTCGATGTATGACTGTGGAAGAAGCGAAAGATATGTTAGGATCGCAGTCGTGAAAAGAAGCGGTCTCTGCCTACCCCTCTGGGAAACAGGCGTGATTTAATGTATGTATGTGTATATATATATAATTTATGTTGAGTGTCTATGAATGAAATAGATATCGATACGTTACAGGGAAACCAGAATTATGTATTACTAGCTTCTGCCCGCGACTACGTCCGCGTAGATTTCGATTATCGTTATTCCCTCGGGAACTTTTGAATTTTCCGGGATAAAAAGTAACCTATGTTAATCCAGTGTATAAGCTATCTCCATTCCAAATTTCATCCCAATCCGTCCAGCCGTTGCCGTGTGGAGAAGTAACAAACATACACACTCACAAACTTTCGCCTTTATAATATTAGTGTGTTGAACAGATATCTGTGTAATCTTATTTTAATATAATAACGTACAAATTAGTCATCGGTGGTTCGACTCTAGTGCTCATTCGACCATTAACCATGAAAATTACAACACTACGGTACGGTGCGAACGGGGATTCCCTAAAGTTGCGTAACAAACTGGACAAAATTATGCAAATTATGGAGCAAGACTTGTTGGTCATCGTATGACACACCACGCCGCTTATGGAGAAAAACTTTTACATGGCATCCGAAAGGCAAAGTTTGGCGAGGTTAGGAAATTTGGTGGCATAACGTGGGTCTAGAATCCATGGAGTCGCTATTTACTAATTATTATAATACTTACATGCCACTTTGATTTTGACCTTCAGTATTTTAATGTTTCAAAATTAATTTATTCAAAAAACTGCCGAACCAATTTAAATTAATTTTGATATGAAGGATATCTTCCCTGTATAAGCGTTATAGACCAACACATAAAAGGTATGGATAAACCGAACTAAAATTAACTAAATTAATTTTGAAATATGACACTACTGAAAGCCAAAACCAAGGCGGCTTGTATTTAATTAGGAAATTGCGACTCCATGGATTTTAGAACCACGATATGCCAATCCCGCTAAATCTACCTACCTACTAGGAAACGATAAACCATGACATACTTAAATAGAATCTTAAGGATTTTTTTTACTTTAAAGACAAGCAAACATGGTGCATGAGTTATTATTGGATGTTGGAACTATTATAATTATACCTACTTTATCCATCTTCATGTTACTTACATAGTTATAGTACAACGAACGCTTGCGCACCTTAATAATATATCCTGCGCATTTGACTGCTTCATCATCATCATCATAGTAGGTACAATAAAATTATTATTATTCTTATTTTTTTTCTCATACATCGTGTGTCTCGCTAAGGCTGCGTCTCCACCAGACCTGTGCGAGACAGCGAAGCGGTGTTGCGAGGAAAAATCCACCAATAGGACAGTGAGGCCCTTCCGTCGTTGGATACCATATTTGCAAAACATGATATTTATTCTGAAAAATATCATAAAAGCAAAACATCATATTAGCAAAACATGACATTCGCAAATCATCATAGTAGCAAGACATCACATTAGCAAAACTTAACTAATTATTAAGACATGAATTAGATAGTGTCAACGGAGCTCCGCTACGGCGGAGCTCCTATTTCTGGGTAGTTTGGCCTGATATAAATCTAACATAACCTAAACCTACCTAATGATTTTATAACAAAACCCGACTATTTGTAAATATAGTGTTTTGCGTATATCGTGTTTTGCTAGTATGATGTTATGCGTATATGATGTTTTGCTAGTATGATCTTTTGCGAATGTCATATTCTGTAGAGTAACCGAGTGAGGCTAGTTAAACAAAAGAACCCTATTGGTGGATTTTTCCTCGCAAGACCGCTTCGCTGCCTCGCACAGCTCTGGTGGAAACGCAGCCTAGGTAGATCCACGAGAGTATCTTGCCCTGTTCGTACGTTCGTGTGCCGGACCTACCAAATGATTTTGGCCTGTCAATACTAAGTTATGTCCCTTGTTTCAGGTTTCCTGAACGTCTTCACTCAGATAAGATGCCAGTACTCTGCTCTCCACCCGGGTAGGTATGCATCAATGTCAACGCTACTTTATAAGTCAACTAGCTAACTCGTGCTCGCGACTCCGTCCGGCTTTTCGGCGCTATACACAAGAGAACTGTGTACATTTTCGGGACAAAATGAATTCCAAATTTGAAAATTCTGATTGTTGTGTTGATTGTTGAAACACAACACAACACATCACATCACAAGGTATGTTTTTTTGCGGCACAAAGATTTTTTTGACCTCACAGGCCTTGTGGTACTTATAAGTGGTACCCATTTTCAATCTCTTGAGTACAGTCAACATCAAAAGTAGCTAATTTTAAGTAGAATAACATGCTTCGAATGATCTAGACGTGACGTATTCTCTTGACAATAGAGTCGAGCGCAGATCATTTGTGCCAACCCTAAGAACTAAGATGCTTTTCTATGCTAGCCACACTAGCTATTTACCGGATATTCTTATCCCTTTTGCATTGCGTGGAGGAGGAATATTTATCTGGGGATGTACGGCTATCACACGGGCCAAGTGATAATAAGTGCGCTCGAAAGGCGATGGACATTAGCAGCCTCGTTATCAATCATTAGGACTATCGTGGCAGGCTGCTACGCTAGCTCTTTCACCAGCTGTTTTATTCCTTTCATCGGAACACATCAGGATGATCGCAGACATACTGATGCTGCTTAGCAGCAAGGTCAGCTGGCAGGATTTTGGTGCCGATCTCGACTTAGATTAGGCGTAAAGAAACACCTAATAGCGCAACGATAAAATCACTAATTGATCGAAGCATCAAAGTTTTATGATGGCTGAATAATGAAGTTACTATGCGAAAAATACAAGTAAAATAACAATCATAATTCTTACTTTTTTCAGTATCCTACTCACAGTACCAGGCTGACTGGCGTGACCCCCACCAACCAAGAAACCCTCCCTGGCAGTTCTCATCCCCAAGAAAAAGGTCACCAGATTCCATGCAAATCTACTACAGCCCACAGTTGGGCAACCAAGCCCCTTTCAGTCCAGGACCTGTTCAGGGGTCTTTCGGGAGTAATCTAGGGTACAGCCCAGGGTACAACCCAGACAACAACCCAGGCTACAACCCAGGCTTCCAGCAGAATTTACAAAGCAGAAGCTCCTACGATTCGATCCACTCGGAATCACAAAATCCAAACGATGGACGTTTACTCTCAGATTCCGCTTTCACTCGAATATCAGAAACCTTGGGTGCCATCAACACCGTAGGACACTACCTCGTCGACATGGTCAACGAAGAAGACAGAGATGAAACTGATCCTAATTTGAAACAGCTTCCAAATGCTCTATACACGTTGAGCAAGAACGTTTTGGGTAGAAACGTAACAGACAAAATTGCTCCTATAGTCAAAAAAGCCTTACCAAGAGTGTTACCTGATGCTCCTATTACTAAAATAGCTACAGGAGACGTGCAAGACTCTAAATCCTGCACCACACCTGAAGGCGAAGTGGGCATTTGCGAAGATCTAAGCAACTGCCCACAGCTGCTCCTCAACTTGATCAGTCTTAGAGAATCCCTATGTTTCAAAGACCTCTTCGTCCCAGGGGTATGCTGCCCGAAAAACGGTATAGTTACCACTCCTGCTGTCGAGAAGCCTATAGTTACCACAACCAGCAAGCCAACTTACTTAGTACCAGTGACTACGCATAAGCCCCTGCCGAAACCGACGACTACTAGGAAACCGACGACTACGAAGAAACCGACAGCAGTTCTCGTGTTGACGACTAAACGCCCGCGGCCTGTGACTGGACGGCCGACTACGAGTGTGGCAACAGTGACTACGACTCGAGCGCCCCCATCGACTACTTTCGCGACGGTGGCGCCGCCTGTGATTGCTAACTTTTCCAACATAGTCGATATAAGCGGTAAGTTTATTTGTATATGTTTATTATATTCCAATTTACATTCGATTTTGATTGACGATGCAGCGCGAGCCTAACTCACATTTGACCGGTTTATTATTTGTTGTTTTTATTTAAACATCTGTCTGTATGTTTGGTAAACATCTTCGCCTAAGTGTGCAAAATGTGGTTACAGAATTATAAACAAGTTTTTAGAGTTGTTGGTAATTCTGTAGCTCTGCCTACCCCACTCTGGGAATAAAGGCGTGAGAATATGTATGTATGTATGTATGTATGTTTTTATTTAGAGGGTTTTAGCCAATCTATTGGAATTCATAATTCGAAATTTGTGTTAAATAATGGTTCAATAATCCTAAAGTAGAGCGAGGTGCGCAGATATAAAGGTAACGAATCAATTGCTTTAACAAACAAGGTCCATTAGTTCAATAAAAACATGTTTGAAAAATCGAAGAGTACTGTTTTAATTAAATTGATATGTTCAACTTGACATGATCATTATTAATATAGCTGGACTTAGGTGATTTCAGAGCATATCACAAAATACATAGTTCGAACGCTCAACTTCAATTCAAGAGAGAAAGCTGATCCGTATAAATATCCAACTTTCTAGAATGTGGTCAGAGAGAGGACGAAGGCGGGCGGATAGTGGGCGGCACGGAGTCGACTCCTGGGGCGTGGCCCTGGATGGTCGCCATCTACCTCCACGGCAACAAGCGCCGCGAGTTCTGGTGCGGCGGCACTCTGGTGGGCAAGAGGCATGTGCTCACAGCTGCGCATTGCACTAGGGACTCTAAGCAGAGGCCGTAAGTCACATTTAGCTTCAGAACGATATACCAACTCAAGGGTTTTTTTTATGGCATAGAGAAGACAAACGAGCACACAGGCCACCTGATGGTAAGTGGAAACTGTGACCCATAGACATTCGCATTCATAAGACTGCAATGCAATCCTAAGACTGCAAATGCGTTTCCAACCCTGAGGACTAAGATGGAATGCCTCTATGCTAGTCATTTTCATTTTTCATTTTGGTGGTCGCTATCTTCGTCCATGGGAACAAGTGGCACGAGTTCTGGTGCGGCGGTACGCTCGGGGGCAAAAGGGACGTGCTCACAGCCACGCATTGGATTGCTATAGAATGATATATTTAGGTATTTAAAAAAGTATAAACATTCGAAACCACCCGACATTGTTAAACAGCCAATCAAAACTGTTTATCGAACTTTGACGTACGACCACTTTGACGTCAGCCAATAGAAACAGAACACTGTCTGCTTCTATTGGCTGACGAACTATATAACGTGGTGGTTTTATTTACATTTTTTTAAATGCCTAAAAGTATAGACTATAAATCAATTTGTTTGTTGGTATTCCCTCCATAACTTAGTCATTTTTGTAAACGAATATTGTTTCTGAAATAATTAATAAACTATCCAACTTTTCGAGTAGCAAGGTATCCTGTAGGTATACATCTCCGAACTACTCTCTGAACTATTGAATCTATCTAAATTATTTTAGTATTATAAGCATCATTACATACTACAATCGTTACTCCAAGATCTCAGGCAACAAGTAGCAAAGAGAGGAAGCAAGTTCTGTTTGATTTATGTGTCATGCATACCTGGGATAACTCGGGGCATCTATACGAAAGTGATGTAGCAAAATATTTTGTCGACAAAAAAATATATCGATATTACTGCCAACATCTAAATGTTGTTCGACATAAATAGATTATACTTATTTTCACAGTGGTAAACAGGGCATTCTTAAAATATCAAAGACAATTTCTCATTCATGTTGGTTATTAAAAGTTCTTAATCTTTTGTTAGACTGGTTATTTTTTTAATTGTGTCATAACCAGTAAGTATTTGTTTTCTAGAACCATCCTTAACGTTTTGTTAATAGGTACTTTTGACGACGCGCTGGCCTAGTGGGTAGTGACCCTGCCTACGAAGCTAGCGGCCCTGGGTTCGAATCCCGGTAAGGGCAGATATTTGTGTGATGAGCGTGAATATTTGTTCCTGAGTCATGGATGTTTTCTATGTATTTAAGTATATGTTTCTCTATATAAGTATTTATATCGTTGTCTAGTACCCATATTACAAGCCTAGAGCTTAGTTTGGGACTAGGTCAATTGGTGTGAGATTGTCCCCTTATATTTATTTATTTATTTATTTACTTTTCCCATTTTTATTCACATACAATTTCGATAAATCAGGTTGAACTCTTTTCAATCCAGCGCCAATTGAGGAGCTTTTATTATCTTAAGAGGCTCGATATCAGATATGACATCGAACCTTTTATAGTAAACGAGAATGTTCAATGTGCACGTGTTATAATTTAATTATATCGACATATTTTTTATCGATATCAAATCCCTAGAACTTGCCCCGAGTTATCCCAGGTATGGATGAATAATCCAGTCCCGTGACAACTATCCTCAGATTCCCCCCTCGGCAGTTCAGCGTGCGTCTCGGAGACGTGGACCTGGCAGCCGAGGACGAGCCTTCTCGGCCCGTCACGCTTCGAGTGGTGGCTGTTCGTGCCCACGAGCTGTTCTCCCGGGTGGGGTACTACAATGACATCGCTATTCTGGTTTTAGCTGGTGAGTCTATTTAAAAATACAAATGAAAAGTTTTTGATGTTTTTCGATGCATAAAGGGTTTTATATCTCTTTAGCATAGTATGTTAAATAGTTTTTCTAATTTTGGATCTCAACACCACACATGAAATGATGTTGGAAAAATAGAAATGTGGGATAAAAGAAGATAATATTGTAGTGACTATTTAAGATTGAAAAGGGCATGCTTCGATGGTTCGGTCATTTGGAAAGGATGGATGAAAGAAGATTGACGAAAGAGATATACAGAACGAAAGTGAGTGGACGGGTCGGAAGGGGCCGCCCTAGGCGTACTTTTTCGAGTCAAATCGGAGAAATACTGGAAAAGGGCCGAATCTTAAGTACCCGACAAGAAACCGACGTGCGTGCATGACTCAACGTATGAATGTGGAAGAAGCGAAAGAAATTTGTCAAGATCGTAGCAAATGGAAATAAGTGGTCTCTGCCTACCCCTCTGGGTAACAGGCGTGATTTAATGTATGTATGTATGTAACACCATACAAGTAAAGTCGAGGAGTGGTAAAGAAGTTTCAAGGTCGCCTATACATGCCTAGCTCTTGGTTTGGGACTAGGTCACTTTGCTATTAGAAGGCCATTCCATTTTAACTCTCGGCTTAATAATTTTGCGTATCTACGAGAATGTTGTTTTGCAATAAGTGAAAACGGTAATAACTTTTCTAACATTCCAGAAAACGTCCAGAAATCTAAATACGTGATCCCAATCTGCCTGCCGACCACCGACCTGTACCGGCAGCAGTTCGATGGCGCCGTGGCGACTGTGGTGGGGTGGGGCACCACACGCTACGGGGGCTCCGAGAGCAGCAGGCAGCTGGAGGCAAGGCTCCCGGTGTGGAGAAACGAGGACTGCGACAAGGCGTACTTCCAGCCGATCACAGAGGCTTTCCTGTGTGCTGGGTATTCGAGGGGTGGAGTGGATGCGTGCCAGGTAAGATAGAAAAAATCATTGTAGGGTCTGGCAAAAAAGTCTTGAAATTAATAAGTGGCAAGACTGTGTTTTCGTCCCTTCTTTCTTAGATTGATTTGAAAGGGATGACACTACAGTGTTGCCACTTTTTAATTTCAAGATTTTTTGCCAGACTAAAGGTGGATTCACAATAGCTAATTTCTGTGCCTCCTGTGACAACTCGAAAAACACGACTTTTCAGGAAAGCGAAAACAAGTTTAAAAAAAATACTGCTTCTAAACGAATAGATTTTTTTGAACATTGCTACCGATTTTGATAACATATAATATCACTTTATTAACTGGTTTGACAAAAATAATGATACTAGTTATAGATTTTGAGATATATTCAAAGAAACGTCCATAATGTATCATTTTACATTTCAGATTGATTTATTTAACCCGTGTAAGATGATACAACTCGAATTGTATTATTTAACACAAAAAAGTGTAATCAAGGAGCTCTGGTGATGACTGATACAACTTTTTTTGAAACCTACATTTTTCTCTTATTTCTTGAGTTAGAGGCCTAACCTGTATACAAAAGTTGTAGGGAATTGAATTAGTAATATTTCTTAAAACAAACGGACACAATATAAGGATTTTTAGTGAGTTGTATCATTTATCACAAAAACGTAATTTAAACCGTGACTAATGTTACATATCGAGTTATTCTTGGGTCTGATTACGAATAAACTTGTGTCAAATAATACAAGTAAGTAATTGATTAAAACAAATAATAGCAATCATGATATCTTTGTACTAAACATGATGACATTAAATCACTGAGTAAACCAATTAACTTACACTCTTTAATTTCAAAGCAACATTACGATGTTGCAACCATACAGTAGGTAAATTAAACTGTGCATATTGTCATTCAAAACAAGAACTATATAGACCTACACAACAAATCAAATAATAATTCTCAATAATCACCTACAAAACATGAAAATAATGATAACTAAACCTCAGCTAGGTAAGAAATAAAGTAATTTAAATTAAGCTCACCGTCAGTCGAAGTAGGAAGTACGAGTAGGTGACGAATAGGAGTGACATAACGCATGGTCCACCTGAATTTCATACTGAATTTGATACAATAATTTAAGTCACCACAGAACAGTAGCATTTACTAACCTGCCACTTCACAAAATAAAACACGTTGGTTGGTAAGTACCTATTTCTCTCCGTCGAGAGATTTTTACCGTTTTTATCTTCTGTCATAAAATTTTACACAAATAACTAGTTAGCGGCACACATGTAGATCATAATATATCGCAACCATAAAAGGATATTAACATTAAGTTACCTACAATAGAAATCATACTTACGCGTCGGTTCATGGCGACACAGCGAGCGTGCGCTCCCACCCTCGATGACGTAGAGACACTATGACCATAGTTATGTAGAAAGACACCAGACTATTTTTTTCGGAAAATGAGTTAGCTATGCCATCGTAAATTAGAATTTTTAACCTTAATTATGTTCAAAGTGACTTATTTTGCCACGTCAATTCATTGAATTTATACCATTATGACTGGATAAAGTAATTGGCGGCAATTACGATATGTGGGTTCTATAATGTCGAAAGCCGCCAAAGTACTTGATTTAGTCAATTTTGTCCCGTTAAAAGATAATATTTTTAATCTGCAGAACACAGCCAATCTACTATTAGTCGATTAGTCGGAATACAAACAAGTATGCACTTATCAAGTGAGCACATTTATGTAAGTAATCTACTTACAACGACTAGGCAGATAGTCGCTTTGAGCAATTTTTGTTTTTCGTTCTACCTCATGTTTGGTAGTTGTCGCAGTGATGTTTTTATAACCTTTGATAAAATAAAAAGAATTTAAATGAGTGTTTTACTTATTACAATCAGCATATAGCTCTTTCTTAATAAATACTACCATCTTGTATTTACAATGAGCGTGAGACAACTAGAGTAATAGCATATAGCTCTCTTTATAAAAAATCAAAAATGCAATATTGTAATCAGTTAAGTCGGTTAAAAAAATGGTCGCTTTCATTGAATTACGATCGAAAGCAGGATATCAAATATTAGTTCTATAGCCTACGAATAGGTACTCCAAAAACCAAAAGAATGCAATATTGTAATCAGCATAAATTTGCATAAAAATGGTCGCTTTCATTGAATTACGATCGACAGCAATATTAGCAAATATTAGTTGCATAGAAAACGCCCTACTACATTGTTTTTTTTAAAAACCTACGAATACTCCAGTTAATTTATATAAAATGTGCTTAATAAAGTACATCATACTATGTTCTATCAATTTGGGTTATTTATGTTTAAGAAAACATACAAGAAAGTAATAAATTATTATTTTTACCTAACAACGGCTATATCTCGAAACCGGATATTTATTATTGGTCTCTTTTTGCATAACTATTAAAGATAAACTATTTTATTCTTAACCTTTACAACACTCTGTCACAACAAAGTAATATTAGTAGACCTTACGATTTACATATTACACTTTTTTATGACACGGTTCTATGGTAAGTATCAATAAATTTGTTTAGATATATATTTAAGATATGTTTCTCTATTTAAGTATTTAATATATCGTTGTCTAGTACCCAAAGTATAAGCCTAGAGCTTAGTTTGGGACTAGGTTAGTTGATGTGAGATTGTCCCCGTATGCTTATTTTATTATTTTATAGTAATTGTATCACTGTGCACCAAACTTTATAGGTTCTAAATGGTCGTAATATTCTCACATTTTTGATACAACTGACTTATACATTTGCAAAGATTAGGAAATATTTGAAGACATTTGATATAACTCGAGTTGTATCAATTAATACATACCAAGTGAAGCAAATATAGGTTTAATTTTTGATCTAACTCAAGTTGTATCTTTCAAAATACGCTAACTCTGGTGATAAATGATATAACTCGAGTTATATCAAAAGACACAGACATTTTCAAAGGCATAAAAACCGTGATTAATAATACATTTTTAGATATATCATGAGGCACGAAAAAACATATATATAGTTATAGTTTTTTGAAGTGTTTTAACTAGAGAAATATCATTAAACACGGAAAATGGTAAAAAAAGGGTCAATTGTATCATTTTACACGAAAGTATCTTGGAAACTAGAAGGCCTAGGAACACGGGAGTTGGAGCAAACGATGCGTTATTTTTTTTTAAGTTGTTTCATGAAAGAACACGTTAACTGCTACAACTCAAGTTGTATCACTTGTCACAGGAGGCACAAATTTAACCCCGTGTCACCATCTCGACCAATCATGTACACGATTTTCGGAAATTCAAACTTCTGAAAATTAATGGTTTTGACAACATTAAATATATTATAATAAAGTCTCGAAATTAAAAAGTGGCAACACTGTAGTTTCGTCCCGTTTTTCTTAGATTAATTTGAAAGGGATGAAACTACAGTGTTGCCACTATTTCATTTCAAGACATTTTTGCCAAACTATACCTAGCTAATTTAATGCGTGCGTGCCATCTCGCTCCCCGTTTCAACATAACCGCAAGTGTGCCACCGGTGCTCTCTATATTATTATCTGAAATTTATGTCGGTACGTACGGTCGGGTATGTCAGTCAATAAAAGAAAAATGGCACGAGACATAATTATTTTCCGTTGCCATTTTGTGGTTTAGTCAAAGAAAACTGAATTATTTGAAAAACACTCGAGATGTTATAAGTGCATAACCTACAAAGAAAAGCGTATTGGAAATAAAAAAAAGCTGAAAATGTTTGGAAATGATCAGAGTTATTATTATTCCTTCCTTCTTCAGTAGCTCACTAATAAAGATACGTTGTCTTTCAGGGTGACTCCGGAGGCCCCCTGATGCTTCAGGTTCACGGACGCTGGACGCAGATCGGCGTGGTCTCCTTTGGGAACAAGTGCGGGGAACCAGGGTACCCTGGCGTCTACACCCGACTTACCTACTACGCCGGCTGGCTTAACCAAAACCTTGTGTAACCTATCAGCCCAAATAGTGCCAATAGAAATAAAGCTATATTTGAATTTAAACACTATGTACATGTTGTACACCAGAAAGTGATACATGTATATCTTATTTTAACGCAAATGAGTTGTCGTGTTCGTCTGCATCAGTCGAATGTACAGGCCCAATATTAGGGCCCATGACATATCTCGATTAGCAACAAGAGTAGGGAAATAACTCGCGTTAAGTTAAAAGTTTATTTTATTGTAAACTGAAGTATAAAGCTTGGCAAAAAAGAGTTTAATGTAGGGAAACCATCACATAGGACAGTTTTTGGGAATAATTTAATCAGAATTTTTCATTCTAAACAGCGCTCTCGTTTTTTAATATTATTATTGCCAAGCTAAAGTTTTATTTCTAGAAGAATATCAAGTGTCAACCACTCAGTTACCAACTTACAGAAAAGAATTAGATACTAAGATACATGGCCATATGTAATGAAAAAAAATGTGGCATTAATATTTATTCTAATTTGGGCTTTCTATTTATTGTGCTTTTGATGCGGCTGCTACGTAATTTTGTGATAATGTTAATTGACTGTTTAATTATAGAATTAGGTGTAAGGAATAATTAAAAAAAATAATTAAAAACATGACGGAAAATGATTATTTTTTTAAAATAAACGCATTCAACCAAATTGTGTTACTTTTTTTTAACGTACTGCTATTATACCATCTTCCTCTTAAAAGTTTTACCCTTTCTAAACTGAACTGTACCTAACCAAATGGTTATGTTGTGTATAAGAAACCAAACAGTATGAACTTTGTTAGTACTGCGGGATCTGCGGGGTAATTCTAAGACGGCTTATAGTCTGGCAAAAAAGGTCTTAAAATCAAAAAGTGGCAACATTGTAGTGTCGTCCTTGTTTTCTTAGATTTATTTACACAGGGTAAAATTTAACAGCTCAGCTGTTATCGTCTGTAAGGCCCTTTATACAATAAGAAGTGGCAACATCACATCTGCCACTTGTCACCGCCAGCCAGCTGTCAAAATAACGTCAGTGCTTCGTGACCAAACCCGTAAATTCATGAAATTTCAATAAAAATAAACAAGTAATTCAATTACCAATGTTCTTAAAAACAATATTAATTACTGTTCCCTGACTAACAACCGAATTTACACACTAATTATTGTTTTTATATAGAATTAAAGCGTTAAAAATGAAGTATGCGACGTCGCCAACTCCTGGGACGAGTAGTTCTTTCAATTTTCCCCGCAGCACATCCCCTTTACCAGCTCCGGCTAACTATCAGCCCACTACAGCTAGCGCGTCCGTGAAGCGGTACAAATACCTTCGGAGACTGTTCAAATTCAACCAAATGGACTTCGAGTTTGCGGCTTGGCAAATGGTTTATCTATTCGTGTCACCACAGAAAGTCTTCAGGAATTTTAATTATAGGAATCGTAAGTATGTGTTTAATTAATCATCGACGCGGAGAGACCGTTGTAGTAGTTAATATTCGACTTCATAAGAGTAAAGATGACACATTTGATTAATATGATTGTGGCTCCCAACTTTTACTGTGTGAAATTTGTCTATATTTTTTTATCTGTTATCTAAGAATATGTTTACCTAGTTGCAATAAAATGTGTAGTGTTGCTCAAATAAAATGAGAATGAAGTAAAATAGTACTGATTTTACATTAAACCTTTTTATGTGAGTAGCTAAGGTAACGGGGATACGGGATTAATATATTTTCTCCAGTAATTACAATTATCCAGTAAATCTCCAGTAAATAAAATCTGAATCTGTATGAGAATTTCAGTTCTCTATGACTAAGCTGACTGAGCATGGTATTCTTCATTCTAGTATTTACATGAGATACAAATGTAATTTAAATAAAAAAAAACCCATCACCTTGTTACGGTGACTTCAGTAGTTTGAGTGGTTAACACTTTAATTGCCGCCAACCAGCTTGGCGAGCCCATCTTGTATGAAAATCAGAGCTCTTGGCTATGAAAGTGTAAAGAAAGATGTAGCCAAGCTTTAAGGGCACTGCTGTAAGACCAAGAACTTAAAAAAAATATGTATTATAAAATAAAGGGAGTTGCACGAATGACTGACCTCGGACACGTAATCGGTAAATTATTGCCCTGGATGTATATAAGCAAAGTAAGATGAAATGCCAATGAGACAACCATGCTGTACCGGTGTTTATCTTATTACGATTAGTATTATGAATACACTATTTTTTCAGACACAAGATCACAATTTGCAAGAGATGACCCGGCATTCTTAGTCTTACTCAGCATTTGGCTATTCTGTAAGTATAATTTGTGTTATTTCTATAAAAATACTAGTTATTATTATAAAAGAAATTAAATATTAAAATATTGTTTTTCCTGTTGGAATATGCTCTGCTTATGTTTAGCGCTACAAACGCGCAGAGGTGGTAGTGCGGCGCATGTGCACAAAAAAGTATGTAGCCTTGAAATGGTCCTAACTCAGAGTAGAGCTGGCAGTATCTTAGGATTTGATTCTTCCAAATGAAATTCCTAGAGGCTCAGGTCCCACTTACTTTTAGACTAGATTACTTCGTGTACATAAAAAATAACTAAAAGTGAAATTAAAATAGGTCCAGAAATACGATGATGTCGATGATACAAGCATATTAAACTGCTATTTACACAGCGATTCGATGGAGAAATCCGATATGCACTGTGACGTCAGCCATATCAGCAGTCAGCCATATAAACTCCATGTTACACACTGTTTTGCTAGAAAGAGATAGGAACAAATCTTTATTGGCTAATATCTTGGTTATTTTTATAGCTATTCAAAAAAGGATTTTTGTCACATTTGTTACATGAATCAACTTTAATTGAAGGTGTGAAATAAAGTTATGAATATTCCCAATTGATTTTTTTTCAGTGTCTTCAATCTGTTTCGCCCTGGGCATGGGCCTGGGTTGGGGCCAGCTGGTCCTGTTCATCAACTTCGTGGTGTTTGTGGACTTCATCGGGGCTGGCCTGCTCGTCTCCACTTTCCTCTGGTGAGTTTGTATAACTTGATATAACGCATTTGCTATGGTCTCGATCAAATCTGATCAATATAAGTCCTTAGGTTTATTTATTTATTTATACGTTAAATTCCATTATTTATTGATATACTTATAACAAAATATAAAACTTACTATAATATAGTTAAAATACTTTATTTTTCATCTTGATTCCGCACTCAATTGGTTAATGATATTAGTATGGATAATGCAGAATTTTCATTTCATCAAAAGGAATTTCCCGCTCCTTATATTTTCTTTTTTAGTAGTCTCAAGTCTAACCTAACCTAACTTTCTTGATAAATGTTTAAGATATCCTGAAATCATCATGGCTTCAGCAGAAACTAGCGTTCAATAAAATGAAACAATTGATGCAATTTAACCGGTTATTAACCGTTTTTATACGAAAGTAACCGGTTAACATTCCCTAGTCAAGACACATTCAGTATAGGCTTTAGCCATTTGAATCGTTGTCACCTCTATCGCAGGTATGTGAGCAACCGGTACTTGCGGCGCGAGCCCACCTCCCCCGACGTGGAGTGGGGGTACGCGTTCGACGTGCACATCAACGCGTTCTTCCCGCCGCTGTCGCTGCTACACTGTCTGCAGATCGTGCTGTTCAACAGTAAGTCGATAAAAAAAATAGTTGATTGTGCAACAAGGGCATAAATTAAACCATTATATCCTTGACTTATGGTATCTATCCGAGCTGGCAGGCTGGATAATTAAGTCGAGGATAAAATGGGTTTTAAGACCGAGTTCCACTTTGATTACGAGGAAATGACGACAACACTCTAAGCACTAGTGCATAAAATGAGTATAACTATTAACTACCTAAAGAAGGACTTTAAGAGCATGAGAAGTTAAATGTTACAAATCGACCCTTTACTTGCTCAATATCGTATCTGATTGAATAGTTAGATAGGAAAGTAGTCTTTATTCTTTAGGGAGCATGAGTGCTTTTCCTATCTAACTGTTCGAGAGAGGTTGTTAAAGAAAAGGGAAAAAATGGTTCAGATTATCTGTTGCTCCCATACATCCATGACTTGCACATTACATCCATTACTTGTGCAGGGCCCGTCCGGATCGCTACCACCATCTTATCCATTAACCTACCGCCAAACAGCAGTGTTCGCATTGTTGTGTTCCGGTTTGGGGATACGACAGCCGGTGAAATGACTAACATAGAGGCATTCCATCTCAGTCCTCAGGGTTGGCAACGCATTTGCAGTCAGGATTGCATTGCAGTCTTGTGAATGCGAATGTCTATGGGTCACAGTTTCCACTTACCATCAGGTGGCCTGTGAGCTCGTTTGTCTTTATGCCATAAAAAAAAATACATGATACCATAAGACAATTATCGACATAAAAAATGGTTATTTATACGTTTGTTTTACGTTCCAGGTTTGTTAAGTCACGATGGAATCCTACCGTGTTTCGTGTCGAATACTTTCTGGCTGGCCTCCATTGTATACTATCTATACATCACGTTTCTTGGATACAGCAGTAAGTTGTTTTGTTATTTTACTTTATACATAAATTATTTTTCAATATTAATCATTGAAATGAAATGAAATGAAATGAAATGTTTATTCACAAGAACATATGGTAAATAATAAGGATCTTACGAATAGGTATAGAGATGGATTCCCAGATATGTTCAGCCGAGTCAGGCGTGTGAAAGATAAAGTAAACAATATTTATATTTATATGTCAACATGAGTTAAAATAATACAATAAAGACAA
Organism: Acleris laterana; assembly: GCA_963966035.1. Classification (NCBI taxonomy): domain Eukaryota; kingdom Metazoa; phylum Arthropoda; class Insecta; order Lepidoptera; family Tortricidae; genus Acleris; species Acleris laterana. The sequence continues at coordinate 13,780,409 of OZ014459.1, read as the reverse complement.
TCGCAACAAAGAATTTAAATAAATTTCAAACTTATACTTATCTATAGATATCATTCAAGTCAGATTAAAATAGTTATAAAATAAAATAAAATGTCAATTCGGTATTTAGACTTAAAACTTAAACATTAAAAATTCATTTATGCTGTAGAAACAATTGCTACTTAAGATTTTATATAATTTGACTTTAAATTCATTATGACACAATGCTTTCAATGTAGCCGGTATTTTATTAAAGATTTTAATGCACATACTATATGCGCTTTTGTTCCTAAGTACTAGTTTACTATTCGGTAATGCTAATCTATAACGTCTTTGCGGCCTTGTTGATTCCTTATCAGCAGTAGTAAAGAGGTTTGTATGAAGTTTCACAAAGACAGCCATTTCATAAATGTACAAGCAAGGTAAGGATAACAGATTGAGTTTTATAAACAGAGGCTTGCAAGATTCTCGTCTATCTACTCCACAAAGTGTTCTGATACATTTTTTTTGTGCCACAAAAGCACGATCGACGTCAACAGAGTTGCCCCACATGATAATTCCGTATCTCAGAATAGACATAATATAACCATGGTACGCTAGTAAAGCAGTTTTGAATGATACAGTCTGCTTTAGACGCCAGAGAGCGAAGAGGAATTTATTCACCTTTTTGCAAACTGTATTTACATGTTCCTTCCAGTTACAATGGCTATCCAGGGTTATTCCGAGAAATGTAGTGCTATTTACTTCTTCGATTTCGTTAAGGTCATGTTTAACTTTAACGTGATAGATTTTTGATTTATAAGATTTGAATAGCATAAATTTCGTTTTATCTACGTTTATTTGAAGGTTATTCAGATCAAGCCAGTTAATAACATCTCTCAAGGCTACATTTATGTCGCTCGCAAAGTTGACCATATTCCTACCCTTAATTATTAATGTCGTATCGTCGGCAAATAAAATGCATTCATGTTCAGTTGAACAAGGTAAATCATTAATATAAAGTAGGAACAAAAGGGGACCCAGGATACTTCCCTGAGGGACACCATAGTTATTGACTTTATAGCTAGAGTTGAACATAGAAAGGCTGTTATTAATTATTCTATCTATCTGTGTAGTTTGTTCTCTATTAAATAGGTAGCTCTCAACCCAGGAGTAAGCTGGCCCGCGAATTCCATATGTATAAATTTTTTTTAGAAGGCGTTTATGGCATACCGTATCAAACGCTTTTGACATGTCGAGGAACAGTACCCCCACCGGAGTACCTTTATCAATGCATTCTGTAATTATATTATTTAGTTTAAAACATGCTAAAGTAGTGGAATTATTTTTCCTAAAACCGTGTTGTTCCGATGTAAGTACATTATTTATAGTTAAGAAAGCATCTAATCTCTTATGGAAGGTCTTTTCGAATACTTTTGATAGGACAGGAATAAGAGTGATTGGCCTATAATTGCTAAGCTTGGTCTCTTATAAATCACTAGACACCACAATTAGCAAGAAAAAATAATTCCTGCACCCACCTAAAGCCGTATGTGACGCCGATCGGTGTCAAAAGTCAAATCAGCTTCTTCTTATGAAACATCAAAAAATTGTAATATTTATGAAACATCAATAATCTTAAGTACCCGAATCCGACGTGCGTGTATGACTCGATGTATGAATGTGGAAGAAGCGAAAGAAATTTTGTCAAGATCGTAGCAAGTGGAAAGAAGTGGTCTCTGCCTACCCCTCTGGGAAACAGGCGTGATTTAATGTATGTATGTATCAAAAATTTGTAGGGATTACTATCTTGTGACGTCACAATAAAACAGCGTCCTTATTGTTGGATTTTATGAATTTAAAAATCTTAAAATAGCAAACATAAATAAAAGATTGATGTTTTCCCAGTATTTTTATAATGTTTATCTGTTGTTAATGAAAAACTAATTTAATTTCACTCTTGTCAAATACCCTATTGGTCGCCGATCGGCTTCACCGGCATCCAAAATTGGATTAAGTAATAACAAAATATGTAACTTTTCTGTAAAACTGGCTACAACCAGTAGTTTTAATTAATAAAGATATAATTTAAAAATACCTACGGTATTTATTGACGGACATATTTCATGGAATTGTGTGAAAATTGACGCCGGTCGCAACAAGAAAGGCAAAATAAGAAGCTGATCGGCGTCATTGGCAATGAATGGGTTAACTTTAGTGTTTTCTCATGCTGTTTGTTATTTTTTTTTTGTTTAATTCTGCATCTAGCTAATTAATAAGGGATCAATGGTATACATCAATATTTTTATGTCTACATTTGTAGCTGTGTGGACTCCATAGGGTCTTAGTGAAAAAGAGTAGGTACAAGTCGACTTAACTCGTAATAAAAAAAAAAGAATAACATGAACGGGAGTATACGTACAGTCACGAAATTTAATTTGGTACCCACCTTAGGTACAGTCAACGTCAAAAGTAAGTGATCAAAATCAACATTTCAAAATATCTATTGTCATGGCATCCCAAATATAACATGTTATATTAAAGTGCTAAATTAATTGATGTTTTAATTAGTCAAAAGAAAGTGATCATAACAGCTGTGCAAAACAGAAGCCTGACATGACATTTCTATCAAAAGCGTCAAACGTGAATTGAATACCAAAATAACGACATTCGAACAATATCGGCAAAAGAAGGATTTATGGCAAATAATTCCAAGATGTAATAAAAACTTATTTTAAATCTTGGCGTAAGGGAGATTGCTATTTTGTCACTTCGCATGTTTTTCGACGAACATAACCGATATTAACCGAAGTACTCCGAGGTTGTCCCAAAACCAAGATTTTATAGTTAAAACTTTAATTCGAAATGTTCAACGATGACTTAAAATGTCATTGAGTTTTCAAAAATCGAAATAATGGTGATCACTTATTATGACACGTTATTGAGCTCATTTACTTTTGATCAACTACAATAGTCCGTAGCATTTGACTTAATGTATTGTATAGATAATTTTGGGACCCTATTTCATCAGTTTCTTTTGCTGTTGACTGTACAAAGTCAATCTGACATTCCACAACGACTTGACATCTCTAATGACACTGACGACTTCAAGCATATTTTATTTGAAATGGGTCCCAAATTAACGCTCGTGACCGTACGTGGTACTCCGTTTGTTTAGGTACTAAAAAAAACTAAACAATCCAAACCATCCCATTATTAAACAGCCAATCAAAACTGTTTTATCCCAATTTGACGTATCAGTATTCTGCTTCTATTGGTTGATGAACTATATCACGTGGTTGTTTTGCTAACATTTTTTTAAGGTACCTTAACAAACTGAGTATAGAGTTATACCCTTTTTCACTAAAACCGCTTTTCTAGTAACACCTTTATCGTATTTGTTCCAAATTAAATAATCTGAAAGTTGCAATTAACTTTCAGATTATGGAAAACTGTTAGACAGTGGTAAGTCATTGGGAACATCTCTGTAGTGTCAACGGATATGTCCATTCACCATTTTTATCTTGGGTCTTCCTTTTCTATTATTACCCTCTAGCCGCCACAAGTTCAAGATTAAAATAGCTTAGTCAATTACTCAAGTTGTAATTTGTATAACATAGGCAACATGTTTGGCGTGAGAGTGACACATTTTGTATTCGACGTTAGGCGTAATTACGGATTTCTAAGTAGAGCCCCTGGCGCGAAACCTTTATACCCTAACACAGTTAACACAACAACATCACAAGAATCTGGATAATTTTGTTCATCTCTATTACATACATACACATACATACATTAAATCACGCCTGTTTCCCAGAGGGGTAGGCAGAGACCACTTCTTTCCACTTGCTACGATCTTGACAAATTTATTTCGCTTCTTCCACATTCATACAGTCATGCACGCACGTCGGTTTCGGGTACTTAAGATTCGGCCCTTTTCTAGTATTCCTCCGATTTGAATCGAAAAAGTACGCGGCTCCTTTCGACCCTCCCACTCACTCGATCTGTATTATATTATATTTATTTGTATCTCTGTTATATTTTTAAAAATCTCGCAACACTTTCTCTAACGGGTTTGCTTTAATAAAAAAAACTTTAGTGGGTAAGTATAGCATACAAGCCTTAAGGTGCTTTTCCACTAGCGATACGAGACGAGAATTTAAAATTGTATTAAAAAAAAAAAACCGTTACCGATCAGAGGATCGATTGTCAGTATGTGAATCATTGTTGTCTGGTTCACGTACTGGCACATCGATCCAAGTAGCTTTATTTAATTATGTGCATAATAAAAACATTACTAACATTAGGTTTAATTTATTTTAATTTAATTTGTTTACTAACACTTTGTTATTATTATGGTCCAAAGATGGCTGAAATAAATGATTTTGATTTGATTTGATTTGATTTGAAACTGGGCGAGGGAATTGAAATTCTATCAATACAAATTTCAATTCTCGTCCCGCCTTGCCTCGGCGGTGGAACACTTTAAAGCCGGAATTCCCAATGTATGTAGGTAAACTCCCCAACAGCGGCGCACGCACGAAAACATGTCAGTGACACACTCTTTTTTTACTATTGGGTTTACAACACATATTAGACTATTTCTATTTCTATAATTGAATTTTTTTTTTGGGTCTTATTGACTGCCATAATTATTTTTAGTCATAATGTGTTTGAAGTCATAATTTTCGCAAGTCATAATGCATTTTTCTCAGGACACGGTTATATTTTCAGGATTTTTATAAAACTAACCTAACCTAACTAATCTACACGATAACCGTTTATTAAAAACTGTAACTTCAGCCTGAAAGAAGTTATGACAAAAAAAAGTATTAGTAACAATACATCGCATCTTTAGAATTATAGTGACCTAATTAGCAAATTTTGGATTTCGAGTTAGGTCTCTACAGTAATAAATTTATGACTCGAAGTCGAACGCTGAAAATTTTGAATTACCTACGTCCAACGATAAGTATGGCAGTCAAAGGGATGCGATTTTTTTTAACACTTGTATGAATAAAAGACGGATGGGCGGTTATTTTTGCCGCTAAGTATATGTTACCGCTTAGTACATAACTATGCTGTGCCTTATTTACGGATGGACTCAGGACTAAGTCGCAAAAGTCGCTTTTAGACTACATCATAAAATGACCGTGTCGCAAAATAACCACTCCGTTTGCGTTACTATTTAGGTTTCGTTCGTTAGGTAACTTCAATGCCCGAAGGGCAAACCGCCCAGGAATAGGAGCATCGCCATGCGGGGCTCTGTTAACTTTGCCAAGGGAGACAGATAAAAAAAATGAGGTTATTTTTCGATTTAGTCTTGAGATGTAGGCTACAACTACAATAATGGACATTTTGCGACCTCATTATACTACTAACCCTATAGTTATAATGGTTCATATATGTTTCTTGTTGCCTCCAGATCTGCCGATGCTAACCAACACCAGGTTGTTCCTGCTGCCGCTGCCGGCGCTAACGCTCGCGTACATCGCATCGCTTCTCATGGGGTTCAACCTCAGCCATATGCTGAAGAACTTCTATTTGTACAGAGTACTATAATATTCGTTATTAGGGTTAGGGTCGGAAATAAGAGGAATGAGAAATTTATGACGTTAGGATGGGATTGTTGAAAATGTGGGTTAAGAAGAGTGACATACCGTAATGTATAAATGACAAAGTTGCTTTTCTAATGTTACTAAAATAATTAACAATAGTGTCAGGCTTCCAATATGTCCATTTTGATGCATGGCCATGCGAGAGATGCCTGAATACTGCAAATATACAAAATGTTAAAGTTGTGATTGTGACTCAAGTTTTGTCAAATAAAATTTGATTAACTCGGCCGCCATTATTAAAGACCTATCATAACTATGACAATAATATAACATGTCAAAAACCATATGGTTTTACCGAGTACAATAGAGCCCTTGAAGATTTGTTCATTGCAATAATATCGCTCATTAATAACCTTAAAAAATATCATTGTACATAGTCAATATTTAATTATATCCTTAATAAATAACTTTTATAAGTACCTACAGTGTTATAATTATTTTCAGTTCGACCGAATTAAGAGAATTGTAAATCGAATACAATACTATAACGTTTCTCTCTGCTTAAGACTGCGCGGAGCAAACGCCGAGCGTCCAGTGGCGCCCTCATTACTATTATGGTGTTTTCTAATTAACTAAAGAATTTCCTTGCAATAAGACGATGCGTTTTTGTAGTGCAATTAAAAACACAATTTATGGGATACGTAACTAACTTCAATAACAATTACCCTTTGAGTAGTCAACTTAACGGGATAGGCCTTTTCCCGTTAAGATGATAACTCGAAGGTGAATCGTTATTAAACTATGTGATATACCCTATAAATTGTGTTTTCATTTGTAGTACAAAAACATACCGTCCAATTTCAAAATACTTTAGTTTATTAGAAAACGCAATAAAAGTAATGAGGGCGCCACTTTACATCCGGCGTACCGACATACGCAGTCTAAAGTTAGTCCGATTTTTACGATTTCTGAATATCAGAGGAAAAATATTTCTTGGAAAGGAACCACAAAAAAACAGAAACATACAGATCTAGATTTTTATGATAACTATAAAATATTCAAAAATCTTGAAAATTGGACTCGATTTGGTGTCGATTTTTACCAAACTGGAATAAGACTTACTCCGAGATTAGTCTATACAAATTCGGCGTTTAATCTAGGAATAAAACCTTATTCTCGTTTGGTCGAATCCACCCTAAGGGGGTTAGGAACGTTATCGCCCAGAGCTAACTTAGTATGGAACATTTTTGACATTTTTGACGCGATTTAAGCGACGAATAAATAATAGACAGCTCTTTGCTTATACGATGTTTACTTCACATTACACTACTAGAGAATACAATTTGATCAATGATTATATACGTAAACTTAATCTTACTACATAATTTAATCGTCATCCAACACTATTACTTCATCTGACGATATCTTAGGCTTCGGCCTGGCTTCTGGCTCACTGAAAAGCGCTTTTTTGGCCTCCAGTTTCCTCCCTTGAACAACAGGGGGTTTAGGAACAGCTGTTTTCGTTACCGTCAGAGATGAAGGCAATCTGCTTATTGACGCATTAATCTCGTGTGTGCTCACAGCTTTAGACATGGCAGGAAGATTTTTCTGCCGCTCAGCCAATTTTTCCTGCAAAGTTTTTCCAGGGCTGACTTGCTGATGTGGCATTGGGGGCTTAGTATGAATAGCCGCGTTCACTGTAGACGCGGTGGACATGTGTGCTTGGGTGGGTACAGAGTGGGTAGACTGAGTAGAGTGTGGCGCGTTGTAATTTGTAAGATTCGCGGTCATAGATGCTGGTAGAGAAGATAACACCGTCCCCATACTCGGAGCTAGGGGAGCAGACGTAGATTTTTTCAAGCTACTTGTTGATGTAGATGTACTGACGGATTTCGGCATCGGTGCAGTTGTAGTAAAAGATTTCGATAACTTCATGTGCGCACTGAGAGGGTTAGGCCGGGTTTGCTTCGGAGCGCGTTTTTGTTTCTTCACCGGGGGCACGTAGGAGTTGAAGCTTTGTCCCAAAAACTGCCTGTAGAACTCGGCTTGGAAAGAATTCTGAAGCGACGATTGGATTGAGGACTGAAGCGTGTTCTGTAGGGATGAATATCCCACTAGGGCATTGCTTAAGTATGACAAAGACAACGCAGCAGCCGTCTGCTGAGATAGTACAGGGTCGTTCAACATTGGCAAGTAATTTTGGAATGCAGCTGCCATTTCGTGCTGTGACATTTTAGGTAACCCTGTCGCTAGGTTAGGTAACGACGTTGGTGTCGATGCGGAGCTAGTAGGAACTTTAGGATCAACTTTCGGCAGACTAGTGGAGGTCTTTGCAATTTCAGTGGCTACTGCCATTTTAGCTGCTTGTTTTTTCTGCGCGTTTTGAGTTTTCTCTAGATTATCAAGATTGTTCAATTGTTTTAATGATGACCGTGCAATCGATTGGCAGTATTTAAGACTGATGTCGACAAGATTCATGTTTTCTGTTATAGGGGTGGTCGTTATAAGTTTGTAGGCATCAATGAGTAAGTTAATGAATTGCTTCGAGTTCGATTGCTTTTGGACTCGTTGGTAAGACTTGTGTATGTCCAGCATGAGGCTTTTAAGCGCCTGTTGTTCGATGTCGCTGCTCTTTAAGTCTGCTTGTTGACTGAACTTCAGCAGCTGCCCTTTGAGTGACTGGACAGACAGAGAAAATGCTTGCTGAGCTAATTCCTCTCGGTCAGCATCACGCAAATACGTTTTATCCGGCTCCGGGATCCTTTGCAATTGCAAACTTAGGTCAAGCAATGTTTTGTGGTCATCGATCTCTTTCAAAATCTCCATAGTAAGCAGGACACAACGATTCATGTGGAACGCGAATCCACCGGCCCTTTCAACTTCCATAACTGGTATTTTCCAAATGTTATTAAAGAAATTTGTCGTGCGCCTTTCACTAAAGAGACCTCCAATGGACAGGCCAAAACATGAGTTAAAATTAGACAGCATGAGATCCCGACACCGTTCAATATCCTTTCCTTTTTTGAAATAAAAGTGGTAGTGAGCTAATCTATAAATAGCTTTGTAGTGGGGTGGAAATCTGCTGGCGCAATCTTCTAAAGCGTATAAACAAGCCGATATTATCTTCATTATCTCTTCATCTGTTAATGCTTTAGATCCATTAGTGGATTTATTAGATGATTGACTGTCTCTACTAGAGTCACTACTACTGTCAGTTGTAGAATCACTAGAACTGGAATCTGATGAGGAAGATGATGAGCTACTACTTTCTTCCTTTTTCTCTGGATCTGACTTTTCTTTTTCTGTATTTTCAGCTACTCCTGGTTTCACTTCCGCTTCTTGAGTTTCAGGTATTATTTCTAGCTCTTTGGGTATTTTATTCGCATTATCTTTTTGCTCTGTCACTTCCTTATTTTCTTCTGTATCCTTTTTAGGTTCAGTTTCTCCCTTAGACGTTTGTTCGGAACTTTGTGCCGCTGAAGGCGTATTAGCTAGCCTCTCAGTGTCGTAGGAGGCTGATCGTCTAACCTTCGCCGCCGCTGCTTCCAGCTTCAGTCTTTTGGCCTCAATGTTATCTTCCTCGCCCGCGTCACTTACAGAACGCTTAAGTATATTAGCTGCATGAACTGGTTCATTCAGCTTAGCCTCAGCATTTTCGGAAACTAAGGCAGCCTCTTCACGATCCTTAGCAGATTTCCTTGAAAATGGACCTTTCCTCCACTCATCTATACACGCTTGGAATACCTTGCCGACTGACGCGGGAATTGGTTTGTTCTCGTGTTGTTCTATGTACTTTAATATAGACGCATGTATTCGATAATGCATCTCCAATACCTCAATACAAAGGTGTACTGGCGCATTATAACTTATTTTTAACGGATATATAGCTTCAGCCTCTTGAAGCATTTTTACCGCTTTTTCGTAATAATCCATGTAGATTCCCGGCGGTTTGTTTCTTTTCTCAGCAACTTTGCCCAACATATAAAAGTAAAGCCATGTGTCTTCGTTAGATTTATCTAGATCGCCACTATTGAGACTATCTGACACGACTGTGAAACATTTTTGTGTTGTATCTAGCATGTCTTCTTTTTGCTGCTCCAAAGACGCGAAATCTTCCATGCTAAGCGACTCGCTCGCTTGTTTCAAAGCACGAGCGCAAAATGAATGAACAACATAGACGAACATGCCATATTCGATCCACATGTTGCTGTGTGTAGGATCTAGTTGCAAGGATCGCTTGAAACATCTCACTACACATCGAGCAGGGTTTAAAAAGTCTTTCTCATTGTTCAAATTCTTACATGATTTCAATAAAATTTCTAGGATATTAGCTTTGGCCAAAGATATTTGTGCCCAGGACTCCAACCGATTGCTGTTAACGACGATGTCAAGCTGATTGAATTTGACAGCCATTTTGGATTCTTCTCTTTTAAAATAATGATCACCCAACAGAAAATATACATCCTTCATCTTGAACGGCAAAAGCTGAGGTACCAACGGAAGTTTCGTCTCGATACCTTTTATGTATTTTTCGATTTCTGGTACGTATTTTTGCGGGTCTAATTCTGGAGGTAACAATGCCAGTATACGATGAAAAAGCTGCTCGGTGTCTGCAGATATAGCTGACACCTTGCCCTCTAGCTCTGGAAGTGTTGCTGGTCTAAATATCTCATATAGCTGTTGAGCTCTATGCCAGTCCAATGAATAAGGAGTAACATTGTGGTCAGCTAAATACTTCACTTTACTCTTTCTGCTTGGATGACCAAATAAGCAGAAAACTACTTGTTCCATGAATTGCAAGAGTTGTTCAGATGATTTTGTTAATATTGGAGATCTTATCCTCGGCACAATTGTATCAAGGATGAAGTACAGCAATTTTCCATCAGATTTACAACACCAGCCCCTGCTGCCTAATTGTTGATGGCCAATAAACAGCACCATCAAGGGATTAGGAACATCATCATTGTCTCCTTTGTCATCATCAGGCACTACTGCGACGCGTCCCTGATCTTCTTCTCTTTGTAGGATAAAATGTATTATAATCCATGGAATAATAGTGCCAAAAGGCATTTCAGTAGCATTAGTCTCAACTTGATGACCAATTATTCTAATAAGGTCTTCTAAGCCTTGACTAATCTCTTTCGGCGAAGCCGCATCAAGACACGACAAGCCTTCCGTAGTAAGTATATGCTCCATACAACAAAGTATTTTGACCACAGCAAGTGTCCACTTGTTGTAATCTTCTGATCCAGATGTAAAACGGAAATAATGTTTGAGAGCTTCATGCAAACATGTTAAAGACCATTTGAAGCATTCATTCGCTTTACCCAAAGCCCAATAAGTGTCCAAAATTAGAGATAGTTGCACAGCAAAATCTAAAGACATCTCTTCTTCTTGTTGCTTGGCCATGGTCTTACAGTGTTCAAATGAATCAATTATTATAGATAACACTTCTTCATAATTGCCATGGTCATATAGATCCATAACCGTTGACAACTTCTTATTTCTTTCCAAGAATTTAATATAATTATCTATTTCATCCATATTTATAATGGGTTTAAAAGTAAAATTAACATTTTCAATGCTATATGTATCATTTTGCTCTCCTATGGCCTCAAATTCACATGATAGATGGTAGAGGCTGTCTAGGGCAAATTCATCGTATTTGTTCAATATGTTGATATGGACTTTTAACCAGAGATTCCGTAATGTGTATTCTAAGCAGTCTATTCCCGAGAAAATGTGCGGTTTTTGGGTGAGTATTATACTAATTGATTCAGCAACATCAAGATCATGAGTTTGCTTATCTTCAGTTGCATTCAATTTTTTATTGACTAGAAATTCTTCAACCAGTAGATTAACTGCTGTGTAGTGTATCAACTCTTCATGATTGTCACCAGTGCATGATGGTACATCAATATGATTCTTGTAGCATTTGTTGCAATCACCAAATGCAGTTGACAGTGCCTCAGGCCATTTTTCTCTCCACTTTGCAGCTAAAATATTTAAGTAGTCATTTAAAATATCAATAATATCTTTCTTATTCTCAATGTACTTTGTAATAAATTGTTGGACATCATTATTTTCTTTCTCTGTCCCAAAATATTTATCAGATTCTTTAACATGCTGTTCCTTTTCATCAAAGAGTTTGTCCAAGTCTGCAACATCTGGAGATGATTCTCTTACCTCAGATGTTTTTTTTTCTGATGCATCTGTGGTCAATCCAACAGGCATCATTCTCCTTAAAGTGTCATAGATATTGTCATTAAGTCTGTCTGGCTTGTTGGTCGTTTTTTTTCTACCAGAGCGTCGTTTGGTGCACCACTCCCATTGCTGTAAGAAGCTTAGAGCACTCCCTCGTCTTCGGACAGGCTGCTTCTTTTGAGTTTTAGCCTCCAGTTGTGGTTCTGTCATAGGATCTGTAGCAACTATTTCTATGTCGCTCTCAATTTTCTCAGTATCTGTGGTAGCTTTATCTTTGTCTGACATTTCATTGTCATTTTCAGACACAATATCATTATTTTTATCACTTTCAGCATTTTCTTCTGTCTTTTCTGGAATATCCAGTACTTTAGGCTCTTCAATAATTTCCATACATTCTTCTTTATTTTCTTTCTCATATATAATAACGATGGGACAAGCGTGACTATAGAAATTATCTGTCATATAATGGTGCATGTGAACCAAAGAGTCACCAACAGAACTCCAAGTTAAATCATTAATAGGCTTCTGCAATTTTAAATGAGGCAGAACATATTTAAACTTCTCAGCTCTTTGTTGTCCTAAGAACTCTTCCTGGATTTCTTCAGCCTCTTTAATAAATTTGTCTACATCTTCATCGTCAATTGGATCATCTTCTTTTTCATTCCATTTATACATTGGGTTAAGATATTCCAAGAATTCTCTTATGTATGGGTACTTAGTGAATATGTTTTTTCTGTAGGCTAAGCCCCTTAAATAACCGGGATCAAGTTGTAGGGCATCATAGATGGTAGAAATGCACTCTTCTTTGAAGTCAAGTGCGAATAAAAGAGTGATTATTCTGTCGAGACATGGCCAATGGCGAGGATTGCAGTCAGCGCCACGTTGGAAAGCATGGAGGGACATCTCATACCGTTTAGCGCGCAAACAAAGCAGCCCGAGGCGATGCCACAGCGTGACATCAGTGTCATCCAGTTCGGACGCCGCGCACAAACAATCAATGGCCGCGTCAACATCTGAACTGCTTAAAATCGATGCTAAGTTTTTATAGCACAAGTATTTCAAATTAAGTAAAGGCCCAGATATTTTCTCACCTTGCGCTGGCTTCTTGATATCATACAGAAGCTCCGTGTCCAGCAAGTCTTTTAGAAGCTGAGTAGCGTCCTTTTCGTTGCCTTTTCTTTGTAACTCAAGAGCTTTAGAATACTGCTGTAACGCGATCTGTTCCAAAGCTTCCTTTGTGACTTCTTCCTCCGAACCACTTTCTTCTTCGGACTCATTGTTTAAAGCGGCTATTTTAATCATGATTTAGACAAATTTTAGCATTATTTTGATAATTATCTCCCGGCGCTCACCATTACAACATTCACCACAGATCAGATTGCAATTAATAAAAATGATAACTGTCAAATATAATAAAGGCCCTCACAGACATTGTAGTCATTTTGCAACAGTTTTAATGTTAACTCAAATAGAAATGACAGATTTTAAAAAAACATGGTGGTCAAATGTCAGTCAACATACCCTATAATCTGTGGTCAGTCAGGCAAATTCCGTCGCTTGTGTCATCCGTGACCGTCAAGAGTACGATCAAAGTAATCCGACCATATTTGTATTAAAACACTTGTTTTCTAATCGTTTACAAAATGTCGCGACCAGGAGACAGACCGAATCAAGCACAGACGTACAAGCTAGTCGTCGTAGGAGGCGGCGGTGTTGGAAAAAGTGCTATTACCATACAGTTTATCCAGGTATCGTCCTCAATAGGTTAATCAACGTCTCCAAACTAGATATTTACTATTCTTAGAAATAGTATAGCATATTTCCTTCTCCACCTTCAATTGTAACGTTTAACTAAACATAATTTGCTCTCATTTTCGTAGTTATGACATAAAGTGTATGTCAAGGTCTGTTCCCAAAGACGCCGCCCACTGCACAAGTGGTTTAAAATGTCTCGATTTTTTTTAGAGCTACTTTGTTACGGACTACGACCCTACGATCGAGGACAGTTACACGAAGCAATGCGTGATAGACGATATTCCCGCGAAATTGGACAGTAAGTTTTTCAAAATATTTATGGCCAGTTTGTTTTCTTTGCATTGTGTTTGGGCGGGCAACGGCAGTGTGTCATGGCTGTTGTCAATTTTTGCAACTATTTTTGTGGGTAGACTTTAAACCTGTGATTTATGGTTTACTTATGGCACTAATGATTTACTATTGACTAATGATTGATGATTGTGGTTGATTGTTAATTTGTACAGTTCACTCCTTAATCCTAATCTCTCATGTGGGGCACTAAATTGAAATGGTTGTGCCACCGTATTGATACCTTGCTTTATTGCACATTAAGACTTAAGGTATCTATTTAACATCCTCATCCCACGCATACCTAGTTCCTACACCTCACCATCGGACAATACCTAACAGTGTCAACGCACCAGAAATAAATTATGTTCTAATTAGTTGTTGGGTTTGTATACTTAATAATATTTTAAATTTGAACGTTAGTTTGTTCCGTTTTCACTAACAAACAGAGGCCAACATTTTATTTCACGCCTAAGAAAACGTGCCATGTTGTGAATGTTTACAAAACTGGATAATTTTAGAAAAACACAATTTTATGATTAGAATCAGATATAGAATCAGCTTTTATGGTAAAAAAAGACATGGAAACTGGTAATGCAGTGGTAATTTGAGCAACGAATTCGTATTTTAAAAATACAATACAAAAATAGTGGTCATATTCATAATAAAATAAAAAGAGAGACCTAGTTGATAATTAACATGAGAATTATTATTTTAATAACTCCATTTAAACAGCTTGTTTCTTCACACAGACAAGACATACATTACGTAAATTATTCAACTTCCATTTTAATAATCAAATGACATAATAAAACTGTGTACAGACAGTGACTTATTTATAGATTAAATTATCTCAATGCATTCAACATGATAACAGTATCTCTCTCCGTTGTAAAGTTAAGATGACTGATACCCTGTTATCAGACTGCTCTAAAATAAATGCTTACTTGTTCTCTATTACCAACTGTTTCGTTGCGGAACCGTACAAAACTTTCCATTACAATTTATCTTATTTACTAAAAGATTAAAAATAAATACTAGAAAAGGGCCGAATCTTATGTACCCGAAACCGAAATGCGTGCATGACTTGATGTATGAATGTGGAAGAAGCAAAAGAAATTTGTCAAGATCGTAGCAAGTGGAAAGAATTGGTCTCTGCCTACCCCTTTGGGAAACAGGCGTGATTTAATGTATGCATGTATGTATGTACAGTCAACAGCATAAATAAGTGATCATTTCTGTACCTTGTCGCTTTCAATCGTTTCACAATTTTGTATAACATTTCAAACACGACGTTAAAGTGACAAGGTACATAAATGATCACTTATTTATGCTGTTGACTGTACTAAAAGATAAGAGTGAACAGTCTTAAAACTGGATTCTGATTACATCTTATGGGACAATTTATTGAACTTAGCGAAAATAGTTCTAACAAGAGTGACCATTGGGTCCAATACGCTACTTACTGAGTTCAAGTATAATTCTTAATCTTGATGGTTTTAATATTTAACGTAGTGTACAACATTTTATCAACAATAGTCAATAATGGCGTTGGTGGCTTAGGGGCAGGTACCACGTTCAAAGCACTGCGGTCACCAGGTACCAATGAGCTTTTCTAACTTAATTACACTTCCCAATGCTCTTACGGTAAAAGAAAATCATCATAAGGAAACCTGCACATTCGAACAACTGATTGTGTAAGAGGGTAATTGCACAAAAGATCCTAAAAGGGTTGAAGTACCTATATCCAAAAGTGCCTATCTATAAGATAAGATAAGATAAGATAACAATAGCCCCTGCCTGCCTAGAATCCTCGTAGACGAGTCATATCCGCGAGTAATTAAAGCCTTTGTTTCTCGTAACTTTATTTGGTCATACATAATGTGTTTATTTACTTACATAATTATTAAGCCATATTTTTTATCGCCTATTCAGAATTCCTTAAATATCTAACGTGTAGGTAAGGTTAGGTTAGATTAGATAGAAAAGTCGTAAGTTTTTTAAAAATACCCTACAATAGTTACGACCTAAAACACCTAGTGACAAAAAAAACAAGGTAGACAATGACCCGTATCAGGAGCTCTGGTTTGAGCCACAAATTGACCTTTCAGGTCAGCACTTGTTAGAGCGTCTATTCGCTAACGTCCCAAGTACACTCAGCCACTTTTCTAAATATGGCAAGTAAACTACTAATAATGAAAAACATGCAGTAAATGAATGTTTTTAAATAAAAGCTATTTTATTTGTAAACACAAATCATACGAACTGTTTCTATATGTTTATTATAGTTGTAACAAAAATATAGAAACAGGGTAATTTAAAAAAGCATTGTTTACATTTTCTGTTAACTTTCACCACGAAAAAACTCAACTGTCAGTTTCCTTCCTCTAAAGCATAATGGATAGTAAACCTTTTCCCCATACTATAAGGCGGCCAACGCTAAAGGTCAATGAACGAAATTCTTCGTCATCGGCTCCCACGCTTAAAAAAAAAGTCATCATTAGGGTGTTTAATTTTTCACACTTTGAAAATGTATAATGATTTTGCTTGAATTCTTAGTTCTACTTCTTTAAAAAGTGGTTAAAAAGATTAATTGCATTGTTTGACAACATTTTGAATTATTCATGTTTATGCAATTCTCTGAAGCCACAGCAGCTGTCAAAAATGGCGATGATGGTCGATATCGTTAGTGTTTGACATGAAAAGTTAGTTATAATTTGTTGTTTTTGGTAAATTAATAAACATTCCAAAATCTGCTTTACATAAGTAGTCAATTTCTGCAATGTCTACCATCACCTTGAAACTAGACATTATAATTTTTTACATTACAAGTTAGGGCGCAAGTAGAGTCTGCAGATAACGTGTTATTTTTTCCACTCCAATGTGAAACACCCTACTAATCATCCCTGGAGGGCTAGCACATGTCCGCGACTGGTGTGTCGCTCGGATCTCCCTTTATCTAACGATATAGACGCACTGAGCGACAAGCGAGAAAATACAACTTTTTTTTTATGGCATAGAGAAGACAAACGAGCACACAGGCCACCTGATGGTAAGTGGAAACTGTGACCCATAGACATTCGCATTCACAAGACTGCAATGCAATCCTAAGACTGCAAACGCGTTGCCAACCCTGAGGACTAAGATGGAATGCCTCTATGGTAGTCATTTCAACTTGTGCTACCCGTGCTGGATCGCTTGCTTTTTCCACAGTCCTGGACACAGCAGGCCAGGAAGAGTTCTCAGCGATGCGCGAGCAGTACATGCGCTCCGGCGAGGGCTTCCTGCTGGTGTTCTCCGTGGCCGAACACGCCAGCTTCGACGAGCTCTACAAGTTCCACAAGCAGATCCTGCGCGTGAAGGACCGGGACGAGTTCCCCATGCTCGTGGTCGGAAACAAGGCTGACCTGGAGGCGCAGAGGGTGGTGAGTACTTTTTGTCTATCTAATGTATCTGCGGGCCTGGTGTGGCTGCGTTTATATCGCGTGGCAAATGTGGATTCAAAATTCAAAATTCAAAATTTTTATTCAGTAAATACGCCACATGAGGGCTCTTTAACACGTCGGTAATATATGGTGAGTCTACCAGCGCTTCGGACGAGACCATCATTGCGGAGAAGAAGCGCCGCAAGAAACTCCAGCTGAAGGTCATTTTTTCAATCCGTCACTCAGATAAAGCATCCGTTACTCTCGTACTTATTTAGGTGTCAGAAGGTGACGGATGCCTTATCCAAACTGTCACGCGATAAACGCAACCATATTAGGGCCCCTGGTGACTGTTGTGGTTTATGAAAGGGTTTTTCGAAAATCGACCCCCGACGGGAAGAAACGCTCGACACCGTATCAGCTCAAAGGCCCGTATTAATAAACGAATCTCAACTCTAATGCTCGTCTCGAGATGCGTCAAAAATGATAGTGTTCTATGGTTTGACGTTTACTTTGACGTATCTTGTGACGGGCCTCTCAACCAAGATGAGTTTATTAATACGGGCCTAAATGTATCTGCGGGCCTAGCATCCGTCACTCTCGTACTTACTTAGGTGTCAGAAGGTGACGGATGCCTTATCCAAACTTTGTCACGCGATATTTATATATTTACTTTGCACATCGATATTTGGGTCACAGGACTACACCATCCTACCAAATTTAACCTGAATTGGTTCAGTAGATTCGGAGCAAACTGGCTGTGACAGGCGGGGGGGGGGGGGGGAGAGGGGGGGGGGCAGACAGGCAGACGCACGAGTGATCCTATAAGGGTTCCGTTTTTCATTTTTTGTACGGAACCCTAAAAATGGTCAAGCGTGAGATGCTCTCCCGCTGATTTGACTTGAAATCGAATATACACGGTGTTTTTTTTTTGGTGATCAGGAACCAATTTTTCTAATTCAGTTATTAATGGCGATCATGTTTAAGTCGCAGTTACATGAAACAAAACTTATTTTTTTATGTAAAAGAAATATTTTGAAACGACCTTTTAATTGAAATAATTGTCACCCTAATAATGGTTTAGTCTTTTGAGAAGTTTATTGACGTAATATCTGTCAAATTTCCCGCCAAAGCGATGGCACTTGACGTGTCTACTACTTCACTTCAATAATTAATGTAGGATGTCCATGTATCCAGTGGTGATTGGTTTTAACAATATCATTAACTTAAATAAATTAAACAGTGAGTTAATTGTTTGAGACATCAACCATTAAATTCCATGTTTGTTGCTTATTAATAAATTTGAACTCCTGATCACCGATAAAAAATCACCGTGTATTGATACCTACTTTGTGTCGGTACGGAACCCTCAGTGCTTGAGTCCGGCTCGCACTTGACTGTTTTTTTTTCAATTCTTGCTTATCACAGCTATGATTAGAGATTCTGAGAACCAAACCGAATGGATTTAAGTACTAATAACAATACGTATCGTGACTAATATTCCAGAATTATAAACAAATTTCGCCACGTGACCACAATAACGACCGTTTTCCCGTTGATGCGGCCGCGGATACGTCATTTTAATACCGAATGAGTCAGTATTACATGACCAGTGGGGTTATTATGACCTATCTGTGCCATTCATTTTACGCTGAGAGAAAAGGACAGACTTATGTAACTGCCGTAGCTCCGTCCTGTACGCTCACCGTAAAATGAACTGCATAGCTATGTCATAATAACCCCCCAGTGTGTCTACAATAGTCTACATGACGCGGCAACGTGCCTTTCTAACTTATGTTCCTTAAAAACGGGACCCAATGACCAAGACTCCGCTGTCCGTCTGTCTATCTGTCACCAGGTATCTCATGAACCGTGGTAGCTAGACAGTTGAAATTTTTATACATACATACATACATAAACTCACGCCTTTATTCCCAGAGTGGGGTTGGCACAGCTTCAGAATTACCAACAACTCTAAAACTTGTTGATAATTCTGTAACCACATTTTGCACAAAAAGGCTAAGATATGGCAAAAGAGTTTGGACTAACTACCTCCCTTATACTTTAAACAATTTCCCTAGAAATGTTGTTCAAAATATTGAAATGAAACCTAAACTAATTAAAAATACAATTAAGAAAACATTAATGCATAGGAATAAGTAATACCTATTTAAAGTAAGCTGTGGAGTAGGGTAACCCCTTCTTAGTTAATATAATCTTAAAAATTGTAAAGATTGCAACTAGAAGTAATTGTAATAACGTTATTTTTATTTTTGAAATAAAAAGTTTAAATTTTAAAAAAAATTAAATGTTTACCAGTGTATTAGTGACAGGTTGCAAGCGCATCGCCTAACAGTACTATACGCCTTTATTCCCTTAGCCGTCTCTTACGACATCCACGGGATGACACGAAGTGGCACTATTCTAACCCGGCAACCACATGGTTTTAAATTTTTATAGATGATGTATTTCTCTTGGCGTTATAACAACAAATTGGTACTAAAAACGGAAAAAAATAATATTGGGGGGGGGGGGGCTTCCATACAATTATGCCCGATATAAATAACGGCAACACGTAGACGCTTGATATTCATAGAACATAACTTGTATATTTACTTTTAAATTAATATATAATACATGTTTAAGGATCGCTCCCATATAACAAACGTGATTTTTATAGATAATGGTACGGAACCCTTCGTGCGAGAGTTCGACTCACACTTGGCCGGTTTTTTTCGACGTCCCGTGGTGATGTGGGGAGGCCCTTAAAATATGCGGGAGAAGAGAGTTGAGAGAGATGCTATTTTAAAACATACATAGGGTAAATCGCCTATTACTGGCCACCCTTCGGTAAGTGGCCACTTCGCAATAAAATGTGTAAAGCAAGAGATTTTCTCACATTTTTGCGATTGAACTAAAATACCTAGATCACGAGTTATTACCCGGAGTATTTTCCAAGTGTGTTTACTAACAGCGTCAGCAAGAAATTCGATGGCTAGTAACTAAATGACACTTTCTAAAGTGGCTAGTTATTGACGATTTACCTACATACCTTCACGCCTGTTATCCCAGAGTGGGGTAGACGGAGCTACAGAATTACATTCAACTTAAAAAACTTGTTGATAATTTAGTAACCACATTTTGCACAAACAGGCTATGATGTTTACCAGCGTATTAGTGACAGGTTGCAAGCCCATCGTCTAACAGTGCTACGGTCACAAGCGTTAATTTGAGACCCATTTCAAGAAAAATATACTTGAAGTCGTCAATGTCATTAAATGTCAAGTCATTTGTAACTTTTAGGAAACTCAACCTTATTGTTGTAGAATGTCAGATTGACATTGGACCTAAGGTGGGTACCAAATTTTAACTCGTGACTGTACAAGACAAGCCCCCGTGTGGTTGCCAGGTTAGAATAGTGCCACACTATATCTCCGTGGATGTTGTAAGAGGAATGTAGGCTATTGTAATCATTCATGCATATTCCCTATTAACACCGACTTTATATGCTTATGCAGATTCACTTCTATAGAGTAGAAATTGGCTCTGAATAACTGCAATAGGTCGATAACTGGGTCAATAGCATTCCTCCATTGTGATGAGTAACGCTTGATGAGTCGGCAACGGACTGTACCCAGGTGACGACCTTCGTTTGGACAACAGATCCCCTACCATGAGTTACAATTACCGTACTCGCTAGCGAGTAGAATGCTCTGTCCCTCGCACTCTATAAGAATACTCCGAGGTCTGCGAGCGACAGAGCATTCGAGCCCTCATTTTCTTAGCTCTTGATTCAGTTCTTCAAGGGATATATACTTCGTGTCAATATATCGGGCTACGTTTTTTCCTTTTGTAAACCCCATGTGTTTGTTCAAATACTATTCGTTTGCCTTAAGTAATCCCCTTGACGTCATTTCTCGTGAAGGAACGGACACCTTGGTCACAATAACTGTATTCCTGTTTACGAGTTTTATTTATTTATTCCTTGTTTTTGTATTTATTCAATTATTTAATGACTTGATTGTTATATTCAGTCAGTATACATTATTATACTTACTAGTGGCCAAAATGAAAAAAAAAAATAGGTCACACCCAGGGCTACCAAAAACACCCCCATGTATGTTCAGCCATTTTCAGTACTTTTATAATGTCCATGTTACGAAAAACTCATGTTGATGTATTTTTTTTTTTTTTTTGTGGTTTCTTACATGGTTAGAATCATTATGAACTTAGAATATTTTTAAAAGTAGCAATCCGTGTTTTAGGATCCATATCCTAAAACCACGGATTGCTACCAAAAGTCCTAATCCTAGTTATATTTATTATATTTCAGGCTAAATAGTAACAGGTTCTCAAAAAAATACGTTAACTTGCTTGTAATGTAAACGGTTTCGTGTTGAGGCACAAATTTAAATTTAAATACAGGCATGAAAATATTGGCAGGTTAAGTTAAGTTCATTATTATTGTCTTATACTTCTCGACACCACCTACCTCTTGACATAGCGTTCTCGTATAACACTATGTTCACCGCAACACCCCGAAGATTAACCACCGAAGACAAAAGCAATTCACCTGCTAGAAATTTTCGTAAAGCTGACTTCTTAAGTCTTTACTATAAATTAATCGATACTGATTGGTCCCTTTTAAGCAATTTTGAATCAGTGAATGACTGCGTTCAGTACTTCTACTCGATTCTGAATACCGTCATTTCAAAGTGCGTTCCGTTAAAAAAAGGTCATACCAATAAATCGAATTACCCGGAATGGTTCAGTGCCGAAGTTATATACCTTAATAAATTGAAAAATATGTATCACAAAACGTACAAACAAACAGGTGACCAATTATACTATGCATTTTTTTCATACTACAGAAAAATGGTACATACTAAATCTGAGGAATGTATGTCTAAATTTGTTCACAAACTCCAATGCAACATAGCTCGTGACCCATCATCTTTCTGGGCATTCGTTAAGCGAAATCGAAAGTCACAGCAACCTGCATCTTTTGGGGATATGACATGTCAGGAGGTGGTAAATGCCTTTGCAACTTTTTTCAAGAGCGTGTTTCTGCCGGCAACACCAATACTTGACGTGTCAGCCGCGAGCGCTGCAGCTACTGCCGACGGGCCTCACACAGATCTCCATGTCACTATGGGTTATATAAATGAGGATGACGTCCGCAGAGCCATCAAGAAATTATCGCCCAAACCGACACAGGGTCCAGATGGAGTGCCCCAGTTTATAGTCAAAGACTGCTGTGAGGTGTTCGTACAGCCTTTGCAAGTTATTTTTAATCTTGCGATGAAAACTACTACGTATCCCTCTGTGTGGAAAATAACCAAAGTCCATGCCATACATAAGTCCGGTCCTAAATCTAATGTCGCAAACTATAGGCCGATAGCTGTGCTATCTGTATTTGGAAAGGTATTTGAAACCATCATCTACTCTCACATTTACTCTCAACTGCGAGGCTGGTTTTGCTACCAACAGCACGGATTCTTGCCCAAACGCTCAACCACATCAAATTTGATAAACATTGTCACATTGGTTGAGAATAATTTGGACAAAAGAATTCAAGTTGATGTAGCATACTTTGACTTTCGCAAGGCATTTGATAAAGTAAACAATGATGTCTTGCTATGGAAAATGGCTACTGCTGGTTTTTCTTCACCTCTTCTGCTACTCTTTGCTTCTTACTTAACTGATCGACAGCAGTACGTTCAGTACAAGCTCTCAAGATCTGACTTGTATCCAGTAACGTCTGGGATTGGGCAGGGTAGCAGTCTTGGACCCTTATTGTTTTTAATATTAATTAACGACCTGCCAGCCTCAATAAGGTTTTCGTCATGCCTCATGTTCGCTGATGACGTTAAGTTGGCTTGCCCTGTGAGCAGTTCGGATGACTGTGTTAAACTACAATACGATATCGACCGCGTATGTAGTTGGAGTGTTAGAAATAGCCTCGCACTTAACGAGGATAAATGTTCAGTGATGTCGTATACGCGCGCGCGCACTCCTATACTTTTCAGTTACCTCATCGAGAGTGATCTCTTGCAACGTGTCTCCTTGGTTTGCGATCTTGGTACCTGGTTCGATCCTCATCTTACTTTTAATTATAATATCGTAAAGACTTGTGATGCGGCGAGAAAATGTTTAGGCTTTGTAATCCGGCAGTCTAGGTCTTTCAATAGTCGGAGCGCCATCAGCATCTTGTTTAACGCGTTTGTACGTTCTAGACTAGAAATGAATGCTGTAATTTGGAGTCCACATGAGCACCAATATGTCCTTATCTTGGAAAGAGTACAGAAATCTTTCATTCGATTTATGTATAGCAAAATGTACGGATATTACCCATATCTCTATCCCACCCTTTATATACTGGGTATGGTCAACTACACATCGCTTGAGACCAGAAGGAATGTGTACCTTGTTAAATACTTCTTCCAGCTGATACGTGGGTACATAAACAACCCCCCACTGTTGGCTGTTATTCCCTGGCACGTTCCTCCTGTAGCCAACATCCAGCTCCGCCCGCGTCGCCGCCCTCTGTTCGCCACCCCGCCGGCGCGCACGCGGGCCCTCTCGCACTCGCCACTGCACCGCGCGCTGACACTTCTCAACGACATTATGGACAGCGATAGCACAGTGGACATATTTTTCAACTCTGAGTCTAGATTCCTTGCTTTAGCCAGTCGTTACTTAGAGTCTATTGTCGCATCAAGCTCAGTTTGTATCTAGTGTTTGTATTAACTTGTACTTAGTTTTTAGTAAATATTGTTTCTCCATGATTTTATTAACATGTGTGGCTTGACTGTTAGTGTTAATTATATGGTCAATAAATAAATAAATAAATAAATAAATAACTTCTAAAAACAGAATTCATTCGATAGGTAATAAGAACTTATTGTGTAGGTACTGAGTTCATCTATATGTAAATACTCTCCCTATTATATCCTGAGGGGAGAAGCGAATGCAATGTATGCTGTCTAGCAAAATCAGTCCGTGGGTCCACGGAAGACCAGCGTCGCACTTCCACTAGGTCGTACGACATAAAGCTGAGTGGATACCATTTTCGCAGCACTACTTTTCACACACTGTAATAATTTATAATTAAGCGAAATAAATGTTTTACTATTCTATTCTAATTGTGACCAAAAATGGTAGGCAATATAGACCCACAAAGTCCCTTCCTTCTTCCAGGTGACCTTAGACGAGGCTCAAGCTCTCTCCCGCCAACTCAAGGTCCCGTACATCGAGTGCAGCGCCAAAGCCCGCATGAACGTGGACCAGGCGTTCCACGAGCTGGTCCGGCTGGTGAGGCGGTTCCAGGAGGCGGAGCGGGTCCACATCAAGGCTGAGAGCGGCAGGAAGAAACGGACCTGCGTTGTTTTGTAACCTATGTAAGTGGTTCATCGGGTTCACATATGTTTTACCAACGTCATTTGGCATTTGGTAAAGTCAGCAGTGGTCAACCAGAACCCCGTAGTCGGCCTTTGCCTATACTTTGTATGAGTGGGAAGAGTACTAAAGATATATTTCCCACTCTTCGCACTTATATGAGGTCGAGTACTGGTCTCTGGCAGACCACCAGCGAGTTTACCCTATATCATTTTTCAAATTTTCATTTCGCTCCATTTTTCAATTTTATGTGGTCAAAATAACCTAACCTTACTAATATTTAATGGGTTAAGCACACGTTGATGCGGAATGAAGGTTTGTCAAATGATACGTTGTTGGTCAAACGTACTTTTGGTCAAATGAACGGACCCTGGTTTTTCGTGTTCAGGGTCTGCTGTTAGGTCTTTGCCAGTCTATTGTTACCTTTGTGACCAGCCTTACTCAAGAGATAATTATGACGTTTGCGAAGCTTGTTTCCATACAAAATGCGATAACGTCCGATTTTTACGATTTTTGAACATGTTATAGATATTATGAAAAACTATATCTGAACGTTTTCCTTCCCAACACAATATTTCTTGGATAGAAAAGAAACGGAAGCGTACAAATATAGATTTTCATAGTTACTGTGGGCGTCCTCTTAGAAATCCAATGTAATTGCTTTCGTTCACGATAACATGGGAAAATAATAACGAGTGATAATTAAAAGAAACTTAGACATGGCAATGACGGTTGACAGTAGACCGGAGTAGTTAAAAACTGAGTTTAGCTATATTGGACTAGTAATGCTCCGCAACCTGTTTCGGATGCATCTGTGAAAACTTGTGAAACAAGATACACGTGAATTAGGTCTTTATGTAGCTAAACTGAGTGAAACCATAGATTGTGTTGTCTATGTGTGGACTGAACACGTGTGAGATATTCTATCACAATATTTTATTTTATGTTCTGCGAGATTATGGTACCCTTCCCATCTTTTTAACATAGACTAATTTGGTCTATGCTTAAGGTATTTATTTTTTGTTTAGGTTGTTTTTAAGCTTTACTATTGGTTAGTTATTTTTTTTTATAAATACGTGAAAGCAGACGCTTTTATTTATTAAATTATGATGTCATTATAATCTAGATGTCGCAATGTTTGCTTTTTTTTTATGTTGTTTTTTTTTCTGGTGCTTTATTAACTAGTGCCATACTTCAAACTTTTATACTGAGTAAATAAGAACACCAAATATCGCTTTAAATGTAAGGCTTTAATTTCCCTGTTCTTTTTATATTGTATGTATACGTCCCTTCTGTTATTTTAATACTTGTAATACTTGTATACATTTTTAAATTAATTTCCGTTAGCGTAATGACTGATAGAGATTGCCTTTAGGCATTAAGTCCGCCAATTGTATTTTTTAGATTTATTTGTATTGTAAAAAGATATATACTTACTGATTCTTGGACGTTTACATACAATAGATAGCGCAATATTGCAAGGTGCTATATCAACATTTTTGGGGAAGGTATATGGGATAAAATCCCTGAGGTGTAAATGGGTTCAAAAACTGTCAAGTAGCTTGAAACGTGAAAGCTTGAATCATGCCAGTTCTTTGTCAAGCTGTTTGACTGTCTCCGAGCCGTTTCAAATTCTACACTCGCGAGCAAAAATAACTGGTCGGTTCGATCGATCGATTAATTTTGATCGTGAGTGTATTTTAAATCAATAGAAATAAGATTGCGTTTAATACTGCCAATAATAAGGATTTTTAAGAGAAATAAATCGTTATTTCAAGAATTTTGCCACCAAAAAGGAGCTAAACTGAAAACGGAAAACGTATCCAAGTGAATATAAAAACACGACCAGTGCGAGTTAAACTCGTGTTGAGAGGGTTCGTCGATGAAACTGTGAAACCGTGTAAGTAATATTTTTAATAAATTGGCTATTTACGCGGTTTAGCTGTATCACCGACGAAATGAGATAATTATTGTTTCTCTTATGAATACTGTCCTCATAAGCCAAAAGGTCGTATCTCAAATGTATTATCCAAAGCAAATTCAATCCTCTCTTATTAGAAATAAAGTTGCATTTGCTACAGGAGTTTTGTTTGGCATACCGCTATTTGTCTTAGCAGGGCGAAATAGTATGTACTATAAACACTGTAAAAGGTCGGAAGATGTCCGGCGTTTTTGTAAACCAAATACTAATTTATATATATTTTATTAACATTTGGTGTTTAATATTAATTAGCTGTAGTGTTATTATGTACGATTGAATAGATAGTGACACTATACACTCGAATATTGATTTAAAAAAAAAGTGACATGCGTGGACGTAATGCAAAATGACTGCCTGTGTGCATGCACACGTAAACTGGCGTACGTGTTGTGGCTTGACGCGTTGTCTTACCTATTGTATCGGTGTGCGTGCGGTAAGTCGTGTATAACGAACAAAAGTGCCGACTTTGCATACTTCACACCTTTTTAGTGCAACGTTGCGTCCGTTTTTTTAGGTCCGTGGTCACAGGTTGAAATTAATATATGACACCCGGTGAATTTACTAGCATATAGGCATTCCATCTTAGTCCTCAGGGTTGTCAACGCCTTTGCAGACTTAGGATTGCAGTCTTAAGATTGTAATTTTGAGAATGAGAATGTCCACGAGTCTCTCTGTGTGCTAAATTACCACCACTTTGGTGTTAAAATAAATAAACAAAAGAACCATAGCGAAAGAATGCAAAGCAATAGTGTCACTTTCAATTCAAATCGGCAAATACATAACAAGGTCATATAGAAAGCACACTGTAGTGTACATTACTTTGTAAAGAGATATACTATATATTTTTATATCGTGGTATTGGTTCTTACGCCTTTTTGCTACGTGAAATTTTGTGGTGCACAAGTTTTGATACACTTTTACAATGATTTTAATATGTCGTAAGGTTTTACTGTTTATAATGAGAATGGATATATCGAGTAGCTTAATAAATGTATGTATGAACAAAATTAGGATTTCTTTTTCATATTTTTGTTGCCGCTGCACTGAATTGTACAGTACGTGTAGTGAAGCAAGCTTTAAAAGAGTCTCGGGTAAAATTGTTGGAGTCTAATTTATGACCCACGAGAGCGAGCGAGAAGGCACTATGAAACCGAAAGCCTATTATGCTCTTGTTGCACTTTACGTGTAACTTTTGTTCCTGACTTGAGGAATGATAACAGTTCTAACTGCACTGTAATAAGCTTTAACAAGCCTGTATCAGTGTTAGTTTTGTGTGCGTATATGGCTTGATTTACTGTCATTAAGTACAAAAAGAAATTCGTCCACTTGAATTGACCATTTGGAATTTTGACCAAAGTGTAAATCTGATAAAATGTAATTATGACCAAATTTATTTTCGGTAAAAATGAATTAAGTCTGAAATGAATTATGTCCATTATAAAAAATGTGCAAAATTTAATACGCACAAAGTGAATATTGTCTAATTTTATTTGAGACCGTAATGTAAATTTAAGTACAAGTATTTCAAATGGTAATACTTCCAAGTGAACATAAATACAAATGGTTATTATTTCTGTCGGCCTATATTAAGTTTGGACAATTTTACCAGAGGACATGATTCTATTTTGGACAATATTCTGGATGGAAAACTATCCTAATAGTTATATTTCAATTTAGCATTTTTTCCGATTTGACGACTAATTCTCTGTGGACGAATTTCTTTTTGTACTTAATGACAGTAAATCTATGGCTTTTCATATCATGTGACATTATACAAGCAAATCACTGCCATTGACGATGCATGTATCATATCAATGCAGCGTAAAGAGTACGTATGACGCCTTTTACTAGCAATAAATACTTTTACACTAAAAAAGAACAAGTTCAATAATAATAATTTATATTTGTATCAATTATTTTATTACCGGTCTTATTAGACTGCATTTAGCGTAATTAAATGTATATTGATTTTAATGCCGATAAAATGGACGTAACTGACATTGCGTCCATTTTGTGTCCCAGTTTTGTTTATGCGTAATTTTATTAGTTAACATTATTTATAATTGGTTAAGTTAACAGTGTATTTATACTTAGGGTAGTGAGGTCTCCATACTTATTATAACTAAATCAATAGAAGATGGACGTAAGTGTGGATGCCTCGTTATACCAGTATTTTTCTTTGTTGTGATTTACTCAATACCTTTATTTTAATATAAGTACAATATACGCATTTCTGTATCCAGTGCAATAATTCACAAGACATACCCTGACTAGAGTAATGCCGTGAAGGTTCAATAGGTGGTACAACGTGGTATAAAACTTAACACTGAAACGGAATTAAAAAGCATTGAGGCCATTTACCTACCTCTGTTGTTAATAATTGTCATTTTGCCATTGTTTTTATTTAAATTTGAACAGTTTTAGGTATCCTATGTCAACCGCGATGGTGAAAGGACATCAGCTCAGGCGTTTAGAAGTTATGGTGGAATAAATAATTGTACATACATAGGTACATGAACCCTGAACACATTACGCTCCTTTTTTTGGGCAGTCTTGTAAAAATAACATCTAGGTACCTAATACTTTGATAACTGTTAATTCTAAAATCGCATATGAATTCGACTAATTCTATATTTAATTTCAAAAGTATCATTACCAATTCTTCACTTGAAATATCTGAATACTAATCGTCCCTTTACTTACTCAATCTCGTATCAAATCGAATAGTTAGATAGGAAAGTAGTCTATTCTTTAGGGAACATGAGTGCTTTTCCTATCTAACTATTCAATCAGATACGATTTTGAGGAATATAGTAGAGCTCATTTACAGTTTGCAGAACGATACCTGCGTCGCTATTGCCTAACGCACTCGCAATTTCAATTGGCTTCAAAGCGGAACAATTGTTTTCATTTTGTATGCAGACAAGCCTTCGATTTTCAAAATGAAAACAATTGCAATAGCTGCTCTGGTCCGTGTCAAGTTTTATACCAATGTTTTTTTAAATGTAATTCGATCCTAAATGTGTAATAATAATAAAAACGCGACGCCACTAATGAATTGTACAGCTAATGTATCGTACGTCTAATAAACACGGTAACATCCACGTTTGTATCATTTTATTTTACCCATATTGTATTTATTTTCAATCCACGATCCACGAATACGTCCCACCATGTAGGAAGAGGGATTTTTCTGCAAATTTTAGCTTTAAGCCTGGTTAAATGTCTATCTTTTATTCAGAAAGAAAGTATGTATGTATGTAAACTCTTTATTGCATATAAACAATTAGGTACAAGACATGTTGGTGTGGTTGGAAAGTTGGTGTTTTAATATTTTGAAACTTCTTTTCTCAGACCATATTTAAGGCCCTAAGGGCTGTACGTAATAATAAACTGAGGCCTTACTTTGAAAATGTATACATATTTTCCTTTACTCAAATCTTACTTTGCATTTAAGATTTAAGGTATATGTTAATTTGTATGTAAATAAAACGGCTGTACCATGTGGATAGGAAGACATGCGGACTTGGTAAAATCAGGGATTGAAAACCGGTTTATTTTCCGTAGCGGTTAAAGCCACACTATTAGAGCCTAACCCATAATAAAGGTTACGCTCACAGGGAGCGAAATGCATTTACCGGTTAGAGAGCGCTCCTTCCGTGTGAGCCGGCCGAGACAAGGGTGAATGACGGAAGCTCTCTAACCGGTTATAACCGGTAAATGCATTTCGCTCCCTGTGAGCGTAACCAATTCGTTGGAACGTAACCCAAATAATTAACCGGTTTAACCTAAATAAATACCGGTTTATTTGTAACCGGTTACAATCCCTGGGTAAAATTATTACGTTTTTTTTCTTACTTGACTATGAAAAAGTAAATAAAAATGCTGCTTTGTAAATTGATTCATTTAATTCAACGATTAAATTACAATTTACTTACAATATTTTTTATTTATAGTTACTTAATCTTAACTTTTCAACGAAAACACACTTTTAATACTTAGAATCTTTTAATCTTCAAAAAGCTTGTAAAAGATGGTTTATATTAATCATGAGCTATCGTCAAATTTGGTCCTAACTTATCCTGAAATTCCTGATCCACATTTTCCATTCGAGGAAAAAGTTTCAGGAATGTACTTAAGCGTAAGTAAAATATGAAATACATATTGGGTACCTTAATTAACTTATACCTATTACTTTTTCTGCGTCAGAGACGGACATTTAATTAAGTCTAAAACAACTTGTAAATATCCATTGACATAGTTTAAGTGATCTTTAAAGTCTCTGCCTACTACGCCGTACCGAAAAATTACCGTACAGCAGAACACAACCGATATGGCGTGTCGTGAATCTTCGTTCGCGCAGACACGGACAACGATTCCGATGATTTCCGACAGCACGATAAAACCCACGATCAGACTTGTACGTAATAGTTATAAGGTGCAAATTAAATTGCATCTATTTTTCCATCTCACTCACGCACGTTAGACAGCTGACTGAATGACACGAGGGCGCGCGTCAAAATGGCCACTCTAATAACCAATAATAGCACAGAATACCTACAACCAAGCAACGCTGATTGGTTCCCGCGCTTCGAAAAAATGTCATCTGCGCAGGTAACATCGGTAAGCCATATCGTTTGTGTTTTACCAATGAACGTATCAGGCACGGAAGGTAATACCTATAATTAAAATGTTGGTCGATGCCGGAACGGTTTAGTGGGTATAGCCTGATACTTTTCAATACCTACAAATTTTTTTTTTTGACTGACACGGTCCTATTATGGTCACAGTACAGGGGATCCCCTTGACTGCCATACATATCGTTGGTCATAATGTCATACTTTACTTATAGTCATACTTTTTTTTGTCATAACTTCTTTCAGGCTTAAGTTACAGTTTTTGATAAACGTTTATCGTGTAGATTAGTTAGGTTAGGTTAGGTTAGTTTTATAAAAATCCTGAAAAAATAACCGTGTCCTGAGAAAAATGCATTATGACCTGCGAAAATTATGACTTGAAACACATTATGACTAAAAATAATTATGGCAGTCAATAGAGACCCCAGTACAGTCATGGTATGATACGGTGTAGTGGGCAGAGCTTAGACCTATTAACTTAGAACTTTACTTAATGCTTATTTTAGCAGATTTAAGGAAGCTTAGTGCCACAGAACAGGGCCGAGATTCTAGCCGTAAAAACCATATCGTCTTTGACCTGTTATCGTATTGTCAACGTACAGCTCTTATTTACTTGACAGTAATGGCGCCCAAGTTACAAACAATATCATAACAGGTCAAAGACGATATGATATTTACCGCCTAGAATACAGGCCCAGTAGTACCTACCTACATCTTCAAATAAACATGCAGTTTACATGTGTGCGTACTTCGACCGTACGCACCGCACGACAAACCACCACATTCACCACAAACAAATTCAACAGGACCACAGAATAAATAATAGTGCCTATAAGTACCGTCTCCGTGTTTAGTTAGTCTGAGCACAGCTACGGTCGTATTTTTTTTACAACTTATTATATTTGTTTCTGATCTTTGGCATTATTTAACAATTTATGTAGGTACCTTTGTGTACTATAATTTGAATCGGTGACACTATTATTTCGAACACCCTGTCTCAATCATAACACAATCCAGAGTAAGGGTAGATTCACAATGTAGACACGCTCGCATGAAAATTGTGCGTCCTCACCACAAGCATCTTCATTGGGAATCCACCTAAAAGGTAGGTAAGAGGGATGACACGCGAGCATTACCTGTGAAATCCATGTTGAAATCACAGCGTTGCGACACTTGCGACCCAACGCACTGGTAACGTTCGAATGGCATTGCTCTAACAGAACTCAGTCTCTAGATAAATCGACTTCTTCGATCTCTTGCTTTTCTTTCTTCTTCTGGCATTGAAGGATGATAGCAGCAGACATGCTGATGAGAAAGGAGCCGGCCGCGAGACCGGCGCTCGTGTAGCCCACTGTTGGGACAAACTGGGAGCTGTGCCAAAGACATCTCCGCCCTCGGAAACTAGCGCACGTGGAGTCTGAAAAAAAAACAAGTAAACGATGGGCATGAGATCTACAGACACTTTAAACCATCGAATAACTACTTTAATGAAATAAAATGTTTTTTTATGAAAACTAAAAACCAAGAGTGATCTAGGTGAGCTCCTCAGCCACAGACTTGTCTGACAATATTATAGTCAGTAGACTAACCACTGAACATTAGGTACCATTGATTCACGCGTGACCACCGAAAAATGTGAAAAAGTGATACAGTCTACTACAGAGAGCCTCACTTTGTAACGGGATCCTCTTGAATCACCGACAGTCATTTGATCGAATGTATAATTTCATTGAAAGTTAACTTCCGATGAAACCTTATTGATTTTAGGTTATCTTAGACATGGGTTAAGAGTAGGTTAGGTTAGGTTAGACCTGGGGGGTTATTATGACATAGTAATGCAGTTCTGTTTACGCTGAGAGAAAATGACAGAGCTAATTATAAGATATCGTACATTTTTGTAAACCGTGTATTTTCATTAATAAAGTTATTCTTATTCTTATTCTTATACAGGGTGTTTGGCAGTCGGGTGTAGGGGTTTTAAGGGATGATAGTAAGGGTCATTCTGAACATTTTTGACCACATTTACTATTATGCTAAGTTTCACGGTTTCCGAGATATTGATCATTTTAATAGGATTTTTTGTCATTTTTCCTTATGTCCGTGATACGAAGAACCCCTTAATTCAAGTATTAATTTAAAAAAAAACCAGTGTTTTCTTGCATGACTTGAATCAATATGAAATAAGGAAGTTTTAAAGCTACATGCCATTTTTTTTTCTTTACAACTTTTTGAGTAAACGCGCAAGAGTTACTTTCTCCATACTAAGAGAACCCCGCGTTTGTTTTTCACCAAGTATGGAAAAAACAATTTTGTGAGGTTACTCAAAAAGTTGTAAGGAAAAAAAAATGGCATGTAGCTTTAAAACTTCCTTATTTCATAGTGATTCAAGTCATGCAAGAAAACACTGTTTTTTTTAAAAATTAATACTTGAATTAAGGGGTTTTTCGTATCACGGACATAAGGAAAAATGACAAAAAATCCTATTCAAATGATCAATATCTCGGAAACCGTGAAACTTAGCATAATAGTAAATGTGGTCAAAAATGTTCAGAATGACCCTTACTATCATCCCTTAAAACCCCTACACCCGACTGCCAAACACCCTGTATAACTGCCAGAGCTCTGTCCCTTACACTCACCGTAAAATGAACTGCATAGTTATGTCATAATAACCCCCCTGATACCATAAAAAAATGATAACACCTGCACATGTAAAAAATGCCTGTCGATAAAATGAAAATTCGGAGAAGTAAAAAATTATATGTAATGAGTGTCGGTGTTTCAAGGGTAAACCACTTTGACACCTTACTATTTTGTAATAAGGTTCATAAGCGGATACATCTCTTTATTGTCGACTGTACACAGACTTGTCTGACCACTGTTTTTTTTTTTTTTTTTTTATTTTTATTTATTTATTGAGGAAACCAACAGCCGTACATTTGATAGTTAGTAGTACAATCATTAGAAACTTAAAATAGGCCAATAATAGGTTTCCCTATAATTTACAGAACATTATACACTGAGAGTAGGGACTAAATTAGAAAACAAAAAATACAGTAGAATATTAACTCAAAAAAGTCACTATGGTGACCATTATGACTGTATACATACTGACTAAACACTGATCCACTGATACGACACGTGAGCTTCAGCGAAAGTGAAGCATGATACAGTCCCCGAGGGTAACCAGCAACCGAACACTGACTGACTCATCAGGGTGTGATTCTCTCAAAAACGAGTTCAATTAGGCAGCCTTATATCTACGTTCGATCTCATCGACAGAAGCGATGCTGCCAAATTGAGAATGCACGCGCTACTTAAACTCGCCGCTGTGACACGACATTCACTCGTTCGTTCGACCGACCGCGTCTTCAAGAGAATCACCCCATAACACTGACTCACCATTGATCCACATGTATAACGCGTGACCTCCGACGAAGGCGAAGAGAGATATGATGCCTGACGCAATTCCCACGGCCACAGACTTGTCTCGTCTGTCCACTGATTCCAACATCACCGTGCCTTGCCATGTTAACCCAAGAACTGAAAGTAAAGATATTATAAATGCGAAAGTTTGGATGTCATTAGTCTACCTACTACAGGGGGGTTATTATGACATGGCAGTTCATTTTACGATGAGCGTAAAAGACGGAGCTATAGTAGTTACATAAGTCTGTCCTTTTCTCTCAGCGTAAAATGAATTGCACAGATAATAACCCCACAGAACGGCTATGCAGACATGGCTAGGCTATTTTATCTCGGAAAAATGTAAACCAAGAACTTTTATTAGTAGAGTTGCCGCCAATACTCGCTATTATTCGGTATTCGGCATTACTCGTAATTTTTTTGATATTCGTCGAAATACCGAATTATAGTATTATACGGCATTCGGCGAATAGTCGTTTAAAATAAACTTTTATCGAACAAAAAAACGAATGAGTTAAAAATAATCATTTTTAGGGTTCCGTAGCCGAATGGCAAAAAACGGAACCCTTATGGATTCGTCATGTCTGTCCGTCCGTCCGTCCGTCCGTCTGTCCGTCCGTATGTCACAGCCACTTTTTTCCGTAACTATAAGAGCTATACTGTGGAAACTTTGTAAGTAGATGTATTCGGTGAACCGCTTTAAGATTTTCATACAAAAATAGAAAAAAAACAATAAATTTTTGGGGTTCCCCATACTTGGAACTGAAACTCAATTATTTTTTTTTGATCAAACCCATACGTGTGGGGTATCTATGGATAGGTCTTCAAAAATGATATTGAGGTATCTAAAATAGTTTTTTTCTAAACTGAATAATTTGCGCGAGAGACGCTTCCAAAGTGGAAAAATGTGTGTCGCCCCCCCGTAACTTCTAAAATAAGGGAATGATAAAATTAAATGTAAAAATAATATATGATGTACATTAGCATGCAAACTTCCACCGAAAATTGGTTTGAACGAGATCTAATAATTAGTTCTTTTTAATACGTTAAATAATATAGTGGTACGGAACCCTACATGCGCGAGTCCGACTCGCACTTGGCCGCTTTTATTTAATTATTTTCCCTAATAA
This sequence comes from Acleris laterana, assembly GCA_963966035.1. Classification (NCBI taxonomy): domain Eukaryota; kingdom Metazoa; phylum Arthropoda; class Insecta; order Lepidoptera; family Tortricidae; genus Acleris; species Acleris laterana. The sequence goes on along the minus strand of OZ014459.1, from coordinate 13,744,610 downwards.
AACAATACACAATTTCAATTATTATCTGTAATATGTGCCTGTGCCTATCATATTCATGAAATTAAATTAGTTTGGCTTTTTAATTAATATTTAAAAACAAAACGGGGTATTCCCCGTAAACTATGTAGGTACAAGAAAAGGGTTGCCACTTGCCAGCATTTAAAAATTGAACATGAAATTTACTACATACCTACATGTAGGTATGTATAACATGAAACAGATTCTTTAACTTTATTGTTTTCTTTTGCTCACAACCTTAGAAGAAATTAGAAATATTTTTAATGTGTTTTTTTTTATGTCGAAGTTATTCAACTATTCGCCAAAGTGAATGGCGATTAATCGGTATTCGACTATTCGCTATAACCACTATTCGCGGCAACTCTAATTATTACATACATACATACATAAACTCACGCCTTTATTCCCAGAGTGGGGTAGGCAGAGTTACAGAATTACCAACAACTACGAAAAATTGTTTATAATTCTGTAACCACATTTTGCGCTTTTAGGCTAAGATGTTCACCAGTGTAGGTATTAGTGACAGGTTGCAAGCCCATCGCCTAACAGTACTATGTATACGCCTTTATTCCCTTAGCCGTCTCTTACGACATCCACGGGAAGATATGGAGTGGCACTATAAATTCTAACCCGGTAACCACACGGGCAAAAACTCTAATTATTAGACTATCTTAAAGACTCACTAGCGGCTAGCGCGACACAAGTAAAGAACAGCGTGTGCAGCGCGTGCGCAGCGCCGCAGGAGCCGTCGCCGCACGCGCCCGCCGTGGCTCGCCCGCCCGCCGCGCACGAGCAGTTCGAGTAGAACCTGCAGGGAAAATAATAACTTGAAACGAAAGAATAAAAAGTGTAACAGCACTTATCTTAATATATAAAAGGAGAAACTGACTGACTGACTAACATATCAACGCACAGCCTAAACGGCTAAACGTAGGCACTTGAAATTTGGAAGGGACGTAGCTTAGGTACCGTAGAGGTGCACTAAGACATTCCCACGGGAACGGGAATTAGCGGGAAAATCCTTTTGTATGAAAAATCTAAACCGAAGCGAAGCGAGGGCGGGTCGCTAGTTTATTATACAACCGCATTAGTCAATTCTGCAGCTCTGTGATGCCACAGACTGACAGACCAAGTAGTCGAACAAAAATTTTTTTATTGAATAGTGACATTATTGCGGTTAACAAGAATTAACCTTTATATGAATTTATTTTTTGCATAATTTCACTGTTGGATATAACGTGCTTTCTTAATTGGCATATTGATGGGTACTGAAGTTAATTGAGAAAGCTAAATAAATACTTACGAACATATCCGACAAAAAACGATGGGAAAGGATTATTCACTACATCCGTTATTGTACAAACAAAAGAGATACCTAAACATTATAAAATGTTAACAGACATGTACAAATGCGAACTTATGCCTTCAAGAGGGTGCAGGTGTGTTCTCAGAGGTGCCGAAGTTTAGCTTCTTTCGGGAAAAAGTGGCCACTTTTTTCCGTTAAGCTGATAACTTAAAGATAAGTTGTTATTAAACTATGTGATATACTCTTAAAGTTGTATTTTCATTTGTAGTATACAAACACATCGTCCAATTTCAAGAAAATACTTTAGTTTATTAGAAAACACAATAATAGTAATGAGGGCGCCACTGCACATCCGGCGTACGCTCGGCGCAGTCTTAATGCTGCCATTTAACCCTTTAAAGATCAATTTTAAAACCTGGTACTAAAAATGACCACTTACAACTGATACTTTTTGTATTTTTTAATGTAAGAATTTTGTTCGACAAGGAGAAATCTAATGAGGCTAGAATTCAGGTCTATTTTTAGTTTTGCCCTATAAAGGGTTAAGTCAGTGCTGGTCTTCCGTTGGAACCACAAGTTGGAACCATTTTCACGGTTTTGTCTCCTTTCTCGTAGTCTGGAAATAAATACAGTTTTCTTACTGTACTTCCCCCGCGGTCTCGACCGAGCCGCAGCCAGCGTGGCACGGCGAGAAGTACGTCATCATCCCGTCAGGGTCACACACCGGGGAGAAAGAGGTCCAAGGGCGATCACAACTGGAAAAATATGTCATACATTTATCCCCCCTTACCCATAAACGTTGAATAACGGTGGTATATAGCTATACAATGTTTTGTCCTTATCTGTCATTGTGACATTTGAATTTGACAGATAAGGACAAAACATTGTATAGCTACCAGCGCTACTCAACGTTTATTAGTGAGGGGGTTAGTCTACAACCTATAGAAAATTGCATAATCATTGCCTATTTAAAACGCGCTGAAAACTGAGGACTATGTGCCAGCGCAGTTAATCATTCAAGTATGCGTTGTACCTTTCAGTCAAATGGAAATGTCACAATGATAGAAAAGAACACATTTCAAGCACACTTAGGCTATTTTACGTATATAAATAAGACGGTAAATGCATAAAACTGAAACAAATAAAAAACAAAACAAAGAGTAAGTGAGAATTGCAGTTTTCCAAAATATTATTATTTTTTATTCAAATCAAATACCAATTTTTCGAAAATGTCCACCCGCATTTTGTCTTAACCATTTACTTGAGTGAGTATTCATTAGATTAAATCAATCAATATCAATTTGACGTCATTACGACTAAAAGGCGCAATGGATTGACACGAGTGACTAATGTACCACTTCGTTAAATGCAAGTTAACGATTAACAAATGGAAGCACTCAGTTACTTCGCTACGGCGTACAACACGGTGTAAACTCGTTTATTCCCATTAAAATGATGAAAAACTACTTGTACTACACGTTTATTTTCTGCAAATTTGCCGAAACCACGCTGCACAGTTACGAGCCTCTACAGACTCAAGAAATTGACAAGTGCGTACTGGAAATCATACGACGAACCGAACATAAAAATGTCACAGACATCACCTTGATCAATATAGATGATGCCCTCGGGAAGTTACTTTACAATTCACTGTCAGATCCTGTGAGGTTTATTTCAAGAACGTTTTACTGGCCGAACGATACATTGTTTAACGATATTTACGTTATTCATTTTATGGATGCTTTTCAGTTTGTTTTTGGAATGGAATTTGTGCAACGCGACCCGTTTTGGAACCCCAGAGCCAAGTTTGTAATTATCATCGAGGAGCTGTATAATTTAGAAGAAATTTCAACTTTGATGGTCAAGAATTTGATATTCGATGTTGCTGTCGTTGCTTATGACGACGAAGACCGTGTTGCGGTGTACACGTTCGGCTTAAAGCGGGACGAATGTGATCGGCCTACAGTGAAGACGCTGACACTGTTGTCCCGTTGTTCAGAACTCCGGAAAACAGACAATGTTTATGTAGCAGCTAGAAAAACAAGTCTCCAAGGATGCCACGTTAAATTTATCTCGCATGACTACTGGCCTTTCGTATCATTCCAAGGGAAATTGGCAGTTGAGCAGTTCTTAGTGTCACTGGTGCAAGAGTATGAGAACATCACGGTTGAGCTAGTGAACCACGGGCTGGTGGAAAAGTTTGGAACGTGCCAGCCCAACTTCACGTGTTCCGGTATGTTGAACGAGATAAAAATGTACAACGTCGAAGGCGCTGTAGGTGGATATGTATTGAATCTAAACCGCATGGAAAATCTGGACTTTATAAATCCATATATGGTGGATCATTACAAAATGATAATAGCGCGCGCGGAACGAATTGGCAAATGGCCGACTGTTTTAAAACAGCTGGGAATTATTCATATCTTCATTATGTTTGTTACCTTCTGCGTGTGTTGCACTGTGGCCATATTTATGAAGACCTTTCGGAGGAAGGAGTGGGACATAGGCCGAGAATTGCTGATTGTCTATGGTTACTTTCTCGGTAATGTTACCCAGCAGAAGGACGTACAATCTGGACTGCCCCACAGGCTTCTACTGTTAAACATACTTCTGTATGTGTTTATAGTGACATGCGCTACTCAAGCTTCTCTGCTGAGCGCAAACCAGAAACCTTACCGAGACTCTGAACCCAATACTCTAGATGAAGTATCATCTAATTACCAACTTATACTAAGTTCAAGCCTCAACGCGTATCTCAAAAAGAATCCAGTAATAAATACAACAGATTCAAAACCAATATGCAAAGTGACATTTGATTGTATAACAAAAGTAATGAATAATGGTGACAAGTTGTATTATACTTTAGCGTCTGATATATTTCACGAGAGTTACATTTGGAAATTCGCTGACGAGCAAGGTGAATTGAGGATAAAGAAAATAGGCGGATCAGTGGAGACTTTGCTGCAGACGATGTATCTTCGTCGAGGGTCCTCGTTGGCTATTCCACTTAACAGGCTGTTCTTGCGGGCAGCCGCTGGAGGCTTTATTGAGCAGTTCTTTGATGAAATCCAGTACAGAGAGAGGATAAAATACTCTTTTTCAGGCCCTGTGCATACGCCTCAGACGCTCAAAGGCATGTTTGGAACGTATAAGTTATTAATAGCAGGTTACCTAATATCTTCAATTTCGTTCGTTTTGGAGTTGTGCATAGATATAAGAAAACAACGTCGTCCGTAAGTGTATAGGTAGGTTTTTCTTTTACTTTTTAACGGCTTACGACGATTACCAGATGCGTCACTCACGCGCCGAACATGTTTGCTATGCTATGCAAATTACAACTTAATTTATACGAGACAAAGTCTCTTTTAATCATGGATTGTGACGGCTGTAGCCGTCGTGGCGTCAGTGGCACTGCTTTCAAATGTCGACCACAGCCGCCTGTGGCAGTCAAAAGGTTAAACGCGAAGTTCACGATATAAAACATGTATACATGATAACTAACATTACATTGACGACATTATCCAAACCGCATTTTTGGTTTTCTAAAGCTCCTCCTCTTTCGGTACTCTGGTAAAAATTAATAAACTAATCGTCTCTAAAATATTTGAGTACTGCTGTAAGTACGTACCTACACCGCAGCCCACAAGCAGGCTGGTTGTAGGTCGTCTCCCCCATGCCAGCCAGAGGTCCCTTGAAGCAGTTGACGGCCCTGGTCATCATCACGAACAGAATCACGCAGAAGACGGCCATGCGCGCAGCGTTGCGCAGAGCGCGCTTCTTTTTGAACACTGGCATCACTGGAGACGTGTAGAGGAAGCCGGATAGCTGGGAAAATCATCCTTAACCTTACTAATCCTTCCTGATATTATTAATGGAAAGTGTTTGTTGGTTTGTTAGTGAACTTCACGGTTCATCATCGGTTAACGTTCAATGTTAAATTGGAACAGAGGTACTTTCCGTCTGTCCCACTAGTCGCATTGACTTGTCCCATTATTGGACAACTGAGACGATTTCATCCCAGTAGTTAGTCCCAATCTATAGGACGAGTGGTACTAATATTTATATTTTATTTTTGTCCCAAAAACCCATCGCCGTTGGATAGTTGGATAAGGCTCTTTTACACGTCAAATATAGAGAAAATCTACCAGCGCTTCGAACAAGCCTGCCATTGCAGAGAAGAAGCACCGCAAGAAACATAATTTTTTAAGCCATTAAATTATACTAAATAGTACGTAGATCATCAGAATCAGAAGGTAATAAAGTAATAAATAATCACTTTACACACTTAAATTAATTTAGAAAAAAAGAACGAAAATAAAAACTTCTGTTGAACCATCAACGAATATAATATACCTTGTATTTAAATAATAATTGTAGGTCTTACTATCAGGAAAAGGAGAGTTAATATAATAACGTCAATCTTGCAGATAATGGTATTGGTCACATGAGGGCCCAGACAAGATGCACTACGCTAGCTAACGTTTCTCTTCGTTTAGTTTTTAAACCAATCGCGTCACTGGTAGATGACGTGATACGAAAAGTCACGTGATGTGCCAGTGACGCGATTGGTTCAAAACTAAACGAATAGAAACGATAGCGTAATGCATCTTGTCTGGGCCCTCTGGTTGGGTACCTACTCGTAACCTATCATTTTATCAAATTTCACTTCATCGTTTGTATCATTTCATTGGATTTTATTTCATCGATCGCTATTTTCTGCTGAGGTTAGATTTGAAACTGGCAAAAAGAAAAAACTTATGCGGCTAGAAATTGATGAAATGAAAATTCAGCGTAATGATACATTTTGTTGAAAACTGTTTCGATAAAATAATAGGTTGGTTTATACCACTTTCAAAATGAAAAGGCATTAAGCACCCATGGACGTCATACTAATATACTATCTTTTGACGGTAGTGCAGACTGTGAACTGTTGAACGGTGATACTTACAATGACAGTGGTGATGATGAACAGGCCCCGGATCGATCCCCCCATGTCCCAGATCATCCCCTCCCCGGCCACGATGTGGAACTTCGCCTGACAACAAATAAAGGGTTCAAATGCTTTTCCACCGGTAAGACGAGTCGAGATGAAGCTAGATGAGAGTTGAAAGGGCATTGGGTAAAGGAGGATGCCCAGATTCATATGGACTCTGGCCTAAAAACCAATAATGACAAGCCATATGTCATTTGAAAGGTTTTTTCATAGTCTAAAACTTTTTGTATGGCGGCAAATCTTAAATCACTGTGTGAAATATTAAAAAATCTGGAACATCGAGACGCCTACATACGACATACGACGACTTTAGCATAATTACCTACTTTGAAAAACCGCTGTCTTTGCATGGCGATAACTTTTTTCACACAAAGATTTCGAACCACCTGCCATAGTAATAGTTTTACAATTTAGAATTACCTATCCGGGGACATATCGCTTGTCCTTATTGGTCAATAGGCCAATTTGACCATCCTCCTTTGTTTGAAGAATATAGTCATTCTTTTTTTCAGCGGCCACGGATGATTTTTACATAGTTATTTAGAGGACCTCGAAATACACATAGATATGTATAATTTATGGCGTTTAATAATATCGGAGCCGAGATATTTAAGATTTAAGTGTACAGTTTTTGGTACGAGAAGTACGCCCAGGTAAGAATATTAAATATCTCGGCTCCAATGCACTTCAGAGTATTACATTTATAACAAAACATGTTTATTTTGAATTATTCTATCATAGAGGTAATTTACCACTTCACCTTGATAATGTATGACCTTTACAAATGACAACACTTTTACCCAAACCAACATAACCAAAACAAAAAAAAACCTCGTCTCGCATCTTCGGTAGAAATGGTAATCTACTCGTAATATAACGTTGACGCGCCATCATTGCTTCACGTTAGCTTCAGCAGTTTTGAAATAAATACTTACGAGTAACTAAATAAATATCAAGGGATATTCTAGAGATAACCTTGTACTAATGGCACTAAATAGGGATAAAATCCATACTAATATTATAAAGCTGAAGAGTTTGTGTTTGTTTGCTTGATCGCGATCTCAGGAACTACTGGTCCGATTTGAAAAATTCTTTCAGTGTTAGATAGCCCATTAATTGAGGACGGCTATAGGCTATATATCATAGTCACATAAACCGAAGCGAAGCGAGGGCGGGTCACTAGTTACATATATAAAAAAATACATACTTGAATATATGGAAAACCTCCAAGACTTAGGAACAAACTCCCGTTAATCACACAAATATTTGCTTCTACCGGGATTGAACCAAGAACTGTTAGCTTCGTAGGCAACTACCAACTAGGCTAACATGTTGAATTCGATAACATAGCTAAGAACCTTCCGGATCATATTGGCTCATACTTTGAGCTACGCTCTTGTCGGTAGAGTATTCGCTTTTCTCTATTTGCAGGTATTTCACCTCCTGTTTCAAAGTAAATATTTTAGCATTCCTCTCTTCGTTCTCTGTCTACGTCTTTTTCTTCCTCTTTCCCCTTTGCTATCAAATCACTACATAGTATAAAACAAAGTCGCTTTCCGCTGTCTGTCCCTATGTATGCTTAGATCTTTAAAACTACGCAACGGATTTTGATGCGGTTTTATTTTATAGATAGAGGGATTCAAAAGGAAGGTTTACATGTATAATAAATGTTTTTTTTATGAACGGGTGTTACAGAAAACTCATATAAATCGAAGCGAAGCGAGGGCGGGTCGCTAGTTAGCTATAAAACTAAAAAAAACTACATTACGATCTGTCTATTTGGTTGGTACTTGCTGCAGCAGCTATGCCAGAGGGCGATATAGATACAAGACAGACATCTAAATTCAAATAGTTTATTCCGTAAATTACTCTAATCGTCTCTTTTACTATGGTGGGTACCAGATATAATTACGAGGGAAACCTGGTGGCGTTGCACAAAAGTCCTGAGAAAAAATGCCTCAAGAAACTCAAGTAGAAAGTCGAGAGCATTTTTTTTGTCGACTGCCAAATAGCATAGTTTCTAAAAAAAAAACTATTTCTACGCACACAAAGATAGGGGCAATAGCTAGTATACTATGAATGTAAATGTAACTGTTTGTTACACTTTCACGACTAACACTCCAAACTGAATTCATTCAACATTGTTCAGTTCCTGAGAGAGTAGCGATAAATAACTTCTAAGCGGACGGTCTCGGTAATCTTGATTGTTATCTAAACAAGTGCGAATACTTATATTTGCGGTGAGACTTGTATAGATCAGTGTTAGTAATCATTTGTTTTTGACGATACAGTGATTAATGCTAGGGAGTGTTTGTATGAAAATAAATTGCAATGAGTTATCTTATCGTCACAAAATCAATAATGGCCGAAAATCTTTTTAGTTAACCTAGGTATATGATTATCATTAAACAAACTGCCACTTTAGATAATGGATGTTGTATTTAAACAGAACTGAAGCAAAGTCAAGAAGATAGTACCAAAATTTTACAAAGGTTTTTATTATGTAATGGGTTAGACTCAGTGTGTTATAAGGAAAAGGAAAATTGGAAGTTAAGTAGTTTAGTTTAGTTTAGTTTATTTATTCATCAATGTAATATTACAATATTAGTTGCATTGCATGTCAAAAAATACGAAATTACATTGAGGTCGTCTAACATAAATACTAATAATCAAAGAATACAAAAATTAAAAATAATTATAACAACATCAATTACATATCTAATAAATGGTCTCTCGTCCGATGTCAATATAATGTAGGTACAGTCGACGCCATAAATATGTTTACACTTTAGTACCTCGTCACTTTACCCGCTATGACAATTAAAATGGCAGTTTAATTAAACATAACGCTAAATAGAGAAGGTACTAAAGTGTAAACATATTTATGGCGTCGACTGTATAAGAATTAATAAAGTCAACACAATAATAAATTAACATTTCCAGTTACATTTATATTCATCCACGGAGTATAATGGATTATCCAATAAAAGGTTTCTCAGCTGATGCTTAAATGCTTCGTCGGATTGTACATCTTTATCTAAAGGGACCGATCAAGTGCGAGTTGGGCTCGCGCACTGAGGGTTCCTTACCGCCGCTGAGTAGGTATTATTATATTCCGATTTAAATCGGATTTAGAATCAAATCAGCATGGGTTCAACTCACGCTTGACCATTTTTTAGTATTTTTCGTTTTTTTTCAGGGTAATTACTTACTATAATCATACCAAATTGGACGCTTGTATGTTTTACCGTTTTTACGACAGCCAAAATAAAAAAGTTGAAGAAATATCGTTTCTAACGTTATTACCTCACTTTCAAAAAATGTTCGGTAATCCGCAGTCTGACCAGCATCCAAAAAAAAATATCGCTATCTATATATGTTCAAAACATATAGCTCTTTAAAGTTAAGACAGACAGACAAATGAACAGCGTAGGCCTAGTAGGTAATTGGGTTCCGTTGGACCCCCTTCGGGTATGGAATCCTCAGTGCTTTTACTATGCCCTTCAAAAAAGAAAAAAGGGCGCAAGTTTCATATAACCGGGTATGTATAAGTGACCTTACTGCTTAAGATAACGGGTTAAATTTGCTTTGACACTTAGTCTTACCTTGGTAAAATTAACCTCCTGGCTCCCGAAGCCCCACACTGCCGCAGAGAGGAGCGACATGGCCAGCATCTGGCTCACAGCCAGCTTGCTCTGGAGCACGCGACCCACGCTGCGGAGCAAGGCTGCAGAAAGGTCTCTGTTAATATATAGGTAACTACAGTCACAGCATTGGGATTGTTGAGCCACTTGTCACTTCGTATTTTGGCCGTGTAATGCTAATCGGTCTTAATCGGTTATACTCAAGCATTGTGCGTAATTTTGCAGTCAGTGATGTGCTGTTTATCAATAATATTGGCTTTAAGTTGTGTTGTTGAAAAAGGTGGTACGCTTGACTTTTGGCTACACGGGATCTATGTTTTCCTACATCTATTATGAGTATGTATTACTCGGCTAAATTATGAAGTTTAGGAAGTCATTTAACATTTCCGTGCTACGATTATGACATGACTGTACAGTTTACAGAACGATGATAATATTGTCAACCAGCCTCCGGATTACGGTCGTCTTTACCGTGGTGCATAGAGTGTCGGTCACTGTCGTACTTACTATTGGACAAAAAGTGCCATCTCATATCCATGTATTTATCTACATCAATAAATCAATAAACTCGACCTTAAACGTCCTGATAGACTTGAGCCTTTAAAAGAGTATTCTAGCGAATCATCATCATCATCATCGTCATCGTCATCGTCATCGTCATAGTCATCGCCATCGTCACTCGACATTCATCAACCTCTTCGCATTCTTCAGTCTCTGTAATTTGCGATGCACTGAATGAGGGCCAAATCAAAATCACCTGCAACTAAAGTACTCACATCTGTCGCTCCCAAATCTCTTGTCCACCGCAGGCGGAACCACAGGGAAGGTGTGGAGCTTCAGCAGCACCAGGAGGAACTTGATGACGATGGCCAACGTCTGCAGCCAGGTCTTCGTCAGCGTGATGGAGCCGACCAAGTGCGTGCCAACGTGCAATATCACCACACGGACGAGTAAGAAGATCCCTGGGAAAAGTATGGTAAACGACCAGTAAATGAATAGTGCCAGTGAATGAACAAAGTAAAGAGCATGGGATACACCTCGCCTCGTATCAATTCATGAATCTCTCATACAAAATAGTCCTGATGATTCGGATCGTGCCCGTCTCCTCGCTGTCTCAGCAGGCGAATCAGGTCACTGGCTCAATGCTCTTCCTTCCCGCAATATAGGCACAGTCTTGGACTCAAGCTGCTTGCGCATTGCAATAAGCTTGCGGCTTGGAGCTAGAATATGTGAACCTCATACTTGCTCGTGCGGGAAGGGAGTGAGTGAGCTGGGTCGACATGGCCTTTCATGCTCTAGAAGTGCCGGCCGTTTGTACCGCCACGGCACAATTAATGATCTGATCCGTCGTTCGCTTGCCACTGCCTCTGTACCAGCTGTCCTGGAACCAGCAGGTTTGCATAGAGACGATGGCAAGCGACCAGACGGAGCTACTTTAGTGCCGTGGAAACTAGGTAGGGCACTGGTGTGGGACGCGACATGTGTTGACACATTCGCCCTTTCCCACGTACAGTCAACCCGTAATCGAGCCGGTGCAGCAGCTGATCAGGCCCAAACAATCAAGCGCCGCAAATATTCATCTTTATTAAATAATTACGAATTTATGGCGCTGCTTACTTGCAGTAGAGACTATGGGACCTTGGTCAGCCGATATGAAAAGTTTTATAAAGGCCCTATCATCCCGGCTCATAGACGCCTCCGGAGATCCTAGAGCTGGTTCTTACCTCTCCCAAAGGATTGGGCTAGCTATCCAGAGAGGTAATGCAGCCAGTGTTATAGGGACTATGCCGCGCGCGGACCTGCTAGAGGGGGTATTCTTTTTGTAGTGGTGATTTTTATTTTAATCTTTAATTTTTCAGTAGCTTAGTTTTATTTTAATTAAAATAAGTTTAGTTTTTAAATTTGAATTGTAGATACGATTGTATTGTAACAAAGTAAGTATATTTTCGCAAAATCGGAATAGAACCCGAGACCGCTAGGTTTGTAGGCGTTCCAGCGTTACCATCTGTGGTGTTCATCATCAATTCCACTTCACCAAATGATACTTTCTGAAAATACTAAAATCGCTATAATGTATGCCTATTATATTTGAGGAGTTCCTTGATTCCTCACGGATCCCCTCATCAAACACCGGTTTGATGACAAAGCCACCATCTCAAAGTGCACGCTATCAAACAAAAAGATAATATTCAAAATTGGACCACAATCGACGGAGAAATCAATGGACAAACAAAAAAAAAACATACAGCCGAACAATAACTTCCACATTTATGGAAATCAGTTAAAAATAACACGTAGTCAAACTAACAGTTTTTGTACATCATCATGAAACGAGTTCCTCACCCAGGTTCATGTGCGTGTTCCCCGAAGGCTGGTCCTCGTCGAGGTAGGCCAGCGCATGCGCCGTGATCGCTTGCCGGCCGAGTGCGCAGGAGATCCCGGCCAGCACCAGGATGGAGAGCCGCACCGCCGCCCGCGGCGAGATGTCGGACGGGAGGAAACGGTACTGCATGGTGCAGAGAGCTGGTGACCAAGTTATTACAAATTATTAGTTGCTGTTTTTTGTATTATTAAGACTGCGACGAGCGTACGCCGGATGTACAGTGGCGCCCTCATTACTAATGTTGTGTTTTCTAATAAACTAAAGTATTTTCTTAAAATTGAGCGGTAGTTTTTTGTACTACAAATGAAAACACAACTTATATCACATAGTTTAATAACAATTCACCTTCGAGTTATCAACTTAACGGAAAATAGTGGCCACCTTTTCCCGTTAAAGTGACTAGGTACTCAAAGGGTAATTGTTATTAAAGTTTGTTACGTATCCCATAAATTGTGTTTATTCTTGGTATACAAAAACGTATCGTAATGAGGGCGCCACTGGACGCTCGGCATTAGCTCGGTGCAGTCTTAACTCCCGACGCAAAATGAGAGGTGTTATAAATTTGATTGTAATGTGTGTGTGTGTTATTTTTTATTTTAAATCAATTATTCTTGCGGTGGTTCTTAAGTACAATAGATGAAAATCGGTTTGGACGCGGCGCTTCAAAATACTCTTAATCATGCCCTCACCAGTGTCTGCCTCAGTCAAGGGACTTGGGATTCCAAAGACAGGCAGGATGCAGACCAGCGCGATGAGGACCCACATGACCATGATGGTGCGGCGCCGGTTGGACCCGAGCCAGCCGATGACGGGGCCCAGGAAGAACTCCAACGTCGATATGCTGATGATGAGCACGTCTGGAAGAAAGCGAGAGCATTACACTATGAAGAGAAGGCACACTACCAAGGAGTGGAATGCTCTCCCTGCGTCTGCATCCTCGGACCTTGTCCTTGGACCTTCGTTTATTCATGTCTTCACTCAGCCATTTGAGCAGTGCTACCAGTTCAGACCTGTAAAAATGTTACTTGTAGCTTCCTAAAACGTGCCCTACTAGTCAACGTTTCTACTAGCTCATACCCGTCATGTAGGTTGGCAGTTCCCCTAGTAGCGCGCTCTGACGCAGCAGGATGTGGATGGTGAGTTCCACCAGGGCCATGGCCAACAGCGCCATCTGTGCCGTGCCACGGAAACCCTCCGCGTCGAAGCCATCGGGATTGAAGTACTTCCGCACGCGGTCTCGAACTGAAATAGAAACGAGAGGATTCTGTGGCGCTACGATCTCATCCAAGATCAAAGGGTCCAGTCAAGATGCATGACGATGTTAACAATTTTCGAAAATCGACATGTTAACGTAAGCTGATGACAGATCACATCGACCGTTAATGTCAACTTCATTTCTACTCGATATATAACAGAGGCCTGACTTTGAAAATCGAAGCTCTAAGTTACGTTGGTTCAATCCCTTTCTCAGTGACAGGAATGAAGGTAACGTAACTTCGAACTTTAATATTCAAAGACAGGCCTCTGTTTTCTATCGACTAGAAATGAAGTTGACTTTAGCGGTCGATGCGATCTGTCATCAGCTTACGTTAACAATTTGTCGATTTTCGAAAATTGTTAACAGCGTTATGCATCTTGACTGGACCCTTTGATCTGATGAGATCCCCGTCTAAGGCTGCATTTCCATCGAGGCGGAGACGAGCGGGGCTGTGCCAATTGTAACCAATCGAAGGCACATGCGTATGTAACACTGCATAACACTGCACCATTAATATTAAAGTAATTCTGTACGGAACCATGATTAATATTGCAATCCGATAGGGTTTTCTTATTAGTTTTTGTGTATTACCGCTGCGGCACGGACTCCTATGATGCTGACAACGCGAAACACTCCGAAGATGCCCGAGCGACTAGCGGCTTGCGTTCGGTTTTCTCTAGCGACACACCGCTTTGAGCTCTCGACTTGGACCTACGTCGCTTTCTGATAGCATTTACCGTTCTCATGGTTACGTTTAAATACCTATAACTGCCTTCTTTAATTTATTAAAATATTATACAAGTGAAGTGTTGATCCCGCTGGGGATCATTCTACGCTTTAACCGGCCTTGAGGAGTAAGAGCCGCTCGTGCACGCTGGCCGCTCGAGCAGATGCACTGAGGAGTCGATCCAGCCACAAGACAACACCTACCTACCTACTTGTCCTACTGCAGCCGGTCACCTTGTCAGGCCAGTGATCTTATAATCAGTGCGCGTACTACCTAGTGCTATTTAGGAACGGACATTATATTAATAGTTAATATAACCTGTGGTTTCATTGACCTACGACCCTACCCTGCAGCTAACCCCGCTAGCAAATCGCGGCAGTGGCGCCCTTTCCGTGGTTGTCTGGTTCCAATAGCACAAGGTTTTACGTACTTATTTAGGTTATAGTGCTCAACTTGGTCACTCTATCCCTGGCAATTGTGAACGAGGAGGTGTCTACGGCAGCAAACTGGTACGTCTCACTTTTTATTTAACATTTTGCATCTAATCTACCTTCTTATTGTAAACTGTTAAAAAAAAAAACATACCTTTCAATTATAAGTTTTGTAAATGTTTTTAATATTTGAGAATATGGGTACTGTCATTATAAGTAATTACAGTAAGTGAGAACCTACGTAACAGTTTGCAATAAATTCCATTTAGGTGATTTTCATTCAAACCAATTCATTATTCATAAATATTTTTTTTATCCGTAGTAATTGTAACCGAATCGTAATAGTTAGGTTTCATTACATGCATTAATAACTAGCACAACATAAGACCATCTCATGTTAATCGTTCACTATTCACTGTAACTAAATCACTTATTTAAATTAATTCGCACGCGTTGCAACTAGCGCTTCTAGCATTAATATTGATTGTACTTTGGAGGTGGTATTGTATACCTAAAATGGGAACTCACCCTGTAAAACATATTATGCTAAATAAGAACGAGTTAACTTATGAGGTTCTCATCAGGGGTGAAGAACCTGCTTCTACCGTGTTAGGGTTACGCAAACAAATTACTAAACTTGCTCTTTTAATTCCTACTGATGAAATTCTCGATTCCGGTGTTGACTCTAAAGAAGATTGCGTAGGTGTACGTAGTTCCATAAATGAGCTATCTTCAAAGATCAGTACCCTACAGGTAAAGTACGATTATAACTTATTTCAACGTACAAACGCATTGCATAATCATATTTACCACCGGTTAAACAGAATCGATACTACGGATGCGTCGACTACTACCACTATTAAAGCACTAAAAAACGAATTCAGTTTGCTTTCAAAGCAATTCAACACTATAAGTAAGGATAACAGTGATCAAAGTGCTACATCCGAGCACACGGAATGTGCACAATCTTCATCGACACTCGACGGCCAGGCTATTGTATCGGTGCACTGCAACCACACACAACCTAGCGATATAAAAATAAAATATGACGGCAAAAGCTGCGTACACGCGTTTGTACAAAGAATTAAGGAGTACCAAACCACTAGGAATCTACCCTCAAATAAATTATTAATGTACGCTTCGGAAATATTTACAGGTAACGCACTGCACTGGTACCGGGGTGTGCGCGTTGCAGTTCAAGACTGGGATGACTTAATTGCGCAACTGGTTTTGGA
Source organism: Acleris laterana (assembly GCA_963966035.1). Taxonomy (NCBI): domain Eukaryota; kingdom Metazoa; phylum Arthropoda; class Insecta; order Lepidoptera; family Tortricidae; genus Acleris; species Acleris laterana. Next base: position 13,728,615 of record OZ014459.1, on the reverse strand, counting down.
CTTTAGCCCATTTGATTACGACTACAAACTAAAGTCAGAGATCCGTAATAGAACGCAGGGAGAACAGGAAAATATTACAATTTATTTATCGATCATGTCAGAATTATTCTCAAGGTTGACGGAACCTTTTATTGAGAAAGATAAACTAGAAATTCTATTGCACAATATACGCCCATGCTATTCGACGGTTTTGGCATCTTGTATTTCGGATATCGATACTATTGCGACACTCCGAAAACTCTGCTTAAATTATGAAAAAATTCAATGTCTTTCTTCGCAGTTTCGCGAACCACCAAAACCAACTAATAGCACCTTAGCTCCAGACTTGGCATATGTCAGATCAGAACCAAAACCACATTTTTATAAAAACAATTACCAGCCTAGCTACCGTAAGAATTATTACAATTCTTATAATCGCGATTCAACGCCAAGCACGAGTAACGCGAACATGATCGGGGCCGGCGTGGCAGCTATAGAACAAGGACCCAATGACTCGACTAGGAAAGCCGCATTTTGTCCGCGCTGCCGTAGTAGTGATCACTCGTTAAGTCAGTGTACACAAGACCGCTATCCGATATGTTTTAAGTGTGGTCTTAAGGACGTTACCTTTCTCACTTGTCCTACATGTCACCCTGCCAAGGAACAAAAAAACTAGTTACAGAAGGTTGTTGCACTAGAACTAAAATTAATAATAACAGTAATTTCAACCCAAATGAATGGCAAAAATGGCTAAACACAATCAAAGTTTATTTTTCTACCTACTCTATTGCAACAATCTTCGATAAAAAACCGTCTGGGGATCTGCGGCCCTATGTAACTGTCAACGTGGGAAGTCATTCTATGAGGGGATTATTGGACTCCGGGTCAGCTGTAACCATACTCGGAAATAATGCGCATCAGAACCTAGTAGCATCCACCGGTCTAACGCTTTGCGACAGTGACGACTCTAAATCGTTTATAACTGCAGGCGGCCACAGGATGGCAACCCTTGGCTATATAAACCTACCCGTGACCTTCCAAGAGCAATTTCACATCCTAAAAACCTATATTATACCTGCTGTGACTTCACCACTGATCCTAGGAGTCGACTTTTGGCAGAAATTTAACCTTTTTCCTAAATTTTGCGACACCATTTCACTGTCAATTAACGATAATCAGATTTCAACTGTACATGAAGAATCGGTTATGCTTCATTCCTTTGACGAGCTAAGCGATATTGAGCAAGCTACCGCCAAGAACGTTATTACAGAGTTCGAATCAATTTCCACTGGGGTGGCAGGTTTAGGCCGTACACATTTGGCGGAGCACAATATCGATACCGGAGACTCGCCACCTATACGACAGCGCTATTACCGATTGCCACCTGAAAAGTTGCGAATTATATGCCAGGAACTCGATGAAATGATTCAATTAGGTGTCGTTGAGCCATGTGAGAGCCCTTGGTCATCACCGATTCTACTCATTCCTAAGAAAGATGGGAAACTGCGGTTCTGCCTCGATAGTCGGAAGCTTAACTCTATCACTCGCAAGGATGCATATAAACTACCATATGTATCCGAAATCCTGGACAACCTCAAAAACGCAAAATATTTAAGTAGTATAGATTTGTCTAAGGCTTTTTGGCAGATACCGATTGCGAAACATGACCGTGACAAAACTGCATTTTATGTTCCTACCCGCGCCGCGGTACGTTTCGATTTGTCACTATGCCTTTCGGGCTTACCAATGCACCGGCGACACAACAGAGGTTAGTGGATCAATTATTCTACGGACCAGAATTTGAAAACTCAGTGTTTGTTTTCTTAGACGACATTATTCTAGTGTCACCGGACTTCCAAAGTCATATTGCCTTACTTCACAAAGTTCATAGCAAACTACGATTAGCTAAATTGACTATTAATTTAGAAAAATCATCATTTTTCCGGAACGAGCTCAAATACCTAGGTTACGTTGTTAATTCTAAAGGACTACACGTGGACCCTGGTAAAGTCGAGGCTATCCTTAATTTTCCTGCCATGCCCCTACAAATAAAAAAGAAGTCAAGAGGTTTTTAGGTACTGCTTCGTGGTACCGGAGATTCATACCCAAATTCAGTTCTACAGCCGGTCCACTCAACAAATTAACGTCTACTAGCAAAAAAAACATTCCCTTTGTTTGGTCAAAGGAAGCGGAAGACGCTTTCAACGCATTGAAGGAATGTCTCATATCTGCTCCTATTCTATCTTGCCCGGATTATGACAAGGACTTCGAGGTCCACACCGATGCGAGTGATTACGGCGTCGGAGCCTTACTTACTCAAACTGTCGACGGTGTGGAATTTCCTATAGCCTACATGAGCAAGGCCCTTTCTAGTGCTGAAAAAAATTATAGTATTACGGAACGAGAGGCCCTAGCCGTACTCGTGGCTATTGAGCATTGGAGGTGTTACCTTGACAATGGCAGGAAGTTCACAGTCTATACTGATCACTCTGCATTAAAATGGTTCCTGAATTTAAGTAACCCAACCGGTCGTCTCGCTCGCTGGGGCGTACGACTTTCTGCGTTTAATTTTGAAGTTAAGCATCGCCGCGGTTCTGATAACATTATACCAGACGCATTATCTCGCATATGCCATGTGGCTGCCATTGACAATGTCATCAACTCAACCGAGACTACTGATCAGTGGTATCACAATATATTTAATGGTTGCCAGACTTCACCAACATCATTTCCAAATTATATTATTAAAAATCAAAAGCTATATAGATTAATGAAAAGTAGATGCACCTTGCGTGAAGAGTTTGACTGGAAAGAGGTGATACCTACTGAAAATAGACACTCGGTAATCGAGGAAAACCATTCGGAACCGACCGCTGGACATTTAGGCATCTTTAAAACATATAAACGACTTACACTCCGCTACTATTGGCCGGGAATGCATTCAGATGTTGTAAGATTTATTTCCTCCTGCGATGCTTGTACTGCGCATAAACATATTAACCATGCTCCCCTAGGAGAAATGGGTCGCCCTAAGGTATGTTCTAGGCCATTTCAGACGATTAGTATTGACCTCGTAGGACCACTGCCAGTGTCAAGGAAACAAAACTCCTATATATTTGTTGTCACTTGCTGCTTCAGCAAATACTGCATGTTATTTCCCATTAGACGCGCTACTACCGATATTGTTACTAAATTACTTGAAGATAATGTATTCTTGATCCATGGTGTTCCTTCTACTATAATTTTAGATAACGGGAAACAATTCATAAGTGCCACACTAAAGAAAATGCTAGCTAAATACAAGGTTCCAAATGTGCACTATACTCCCAAATATTCTCCACACATTAATACAGTCGAACGATATAATAAAACGATTATGACTGCAGTGTCTACATTTATTCACGAGGATCATCGTACATGGGATCAGTTGATAGCACAGATTCAATTTGCGATCAACAGTTCGGTAAACGAGGTAACCGGATATACTCCTTCATTTCTCGTGTATGGCCGTGAATTGGTTGTGTGTGGTTCGCATTATGTCGACGTTGAGTGTGGGGATGAAATTTATCAACCCAGAGATAGTTACGCAGAAAATCTTGGCGCGCTGTCTGGGGTATTTAACAAGGTTCAGGTAGCATTGTTACAGGCTCATTCGAGAAATTCTCAACAGTATAATCTGCGTCGTAAACCTGCTGAGTTTAAAGTCGGAGACGTGGTCTGGAAGAGGACTTTTTACCAAAGTGATAAAGATAAACGATTTTGCAAGAAGTTAGCACCTAAGTTTATTAAGTGCAAAATTATTGGAAAAAAGTCACCTCTCGTATACGAACTTTCTGATGAGTCTGGCCACCTCTTAGGTAATTGGCATATAAAAGACTTTAAACTTATTAATTACAAAGAATAGTAGGTAGACGGATTTTGGTTTAGGACGCGAAATCCTTCTATTTGAAGCGGGGTACTGTAACACTGCATAACACTGCACCATTAATATTAAAGTAATTCTGTACGGAACCATGATTAATATTGCAATCCGATAGGGTTTTCTTATTAGTTTTTGTGTATTACCGCTGCGGCACGGACTCCTATGATGCTGACAACGCGAAACACTCCGAAGATGCCCGAGCGACTAGCGGCTTGCGTTCGGTTTTCTCTAGCGACACACCGCTTTGAGCTCTCGACTTGGACCTACGTCGCTTTCTGATAGCATTTACCGTTCTCATGGTTACGTTTAAATACCTATAACTGCCTTCTTTAATTTATTAAAATATTATACAAGTGAAGTGTTGATCCCGCTGGGGATCATTCTACGCTTTAACCGGCCTTGAGGAGTAAGAGCCGCTCGTGCACGCTGGCCGCTCGAGCAGATGCACTGAGGAGTCGATCCAGCCACAAGACAACACCTACCTACCTACTTGTCCTACTGCAGCCGGTCACCTTGTCAGGCCAGTGATCTTATAATCAGTGCGCGTACTACCTAGTGCTATTTAGGAACGGACATTATATTAATAGTTAATATAACCTGTGGTTTCATTGACCTACGACCCTACCCTGCAGCTAACCCCGCTAGCAAATCGCGGCACGTATGCGCACTTTAGTTTAGCTCTACTAACAACAAGTTTTTAAAGTTGTTGGTAAGTCTGTAGCTCTGTCTACCCCACTCTGGGAATGAAGCCGTGAGTGAATGTATGTATTGTTGTCGAGTAGGTACCCATTAGTACAAGTGGTACAGTCAAGGTTAAAAATAAATATCCGCACATAGTTGCAAAAATATGTACACCTTATTGACAAAGTAATAAGGTCTGTGTACAGTCAACCAATTTGATTCCTAGGCCACTATGGACTTTGTCAACGTGACGTTGTAAACCAAATCACAGGGAGTCTCTTACGTTTTGGTTGAGAACGTCACTTTAACATAGTCCAAAGTGGCCTAGAAATCAAATTGGTTGACTGTACATATTTTGTGGTGTATACATATTGGTGACCTTGACTGTACAAGCCTAGAGCTAAGTTTGGGACTAGTTAATTTAAGTGAAATTATCCAGTGATATTTTTCATTTTACTTTATTCTCATTTTAGGTGTTAAACATGTGTGATTTGTTTTGACAAATGTTAGGTTAGGTTTCAACGTTTGAACCATGATCAATATAAAAAATAACGTGTTGCCTCGATTTATTTTGTCTTTTTGTCCAATATAGAGTTGTAACTAACTAAATAAAAATAAATAAATAAATATAAGTGGACAATCTTACACCAATTGACCTAGTCCCAAACTAAGCTCTAGGCTTGTACTATGGGTACTAGACAACGATACAAATACTTATATAGAGAGATATATATACTTAAATACATAGAAAACATCCATGACTCAGGAACAAATATTTGAGCTCATCACACAAATATCAGCCCTTACCGGATTCGAACCCAAGACCACTAGCTTCGGTAGGCAGGGTCACTACCCTTCGTTACCCGTGTTACTATCCATCTTACTACCAGTAGTAACAAGGATATTTTATTTGCCCGTACCCACTAGGCTAGCGCTAACTGTCCCTATCTTGTGGAATATATGCATTAGCCCCACCCTTTGATACTGACTGATACTGAATCGATATACAGTGTGTTACCAGCACCCAGGCTTTTTTTAAAGTATGTTAAAATAACGTATACCTGTAACGTAACTAAAACATTAATTTAACTAATAAACAATTTTTCAGGCTTTGTTAACTTTCTAACAAAATTTTAATTGCCAGCAATGTAAAGCCTGTGCAATTCGACAAGTGTAAATGACAGTCGACGGCTACTTTGATTGTTATGATTTGCCCCCGTACCACGACAAGCCTTGTACTAAGCAACGGCGATACTGATGGCGATGAACACGCAGCCGTGCACTATAATAAAAATGGACAGTATCTAAGAAAATTAATTATGAGGTTATTTTAATTAATTTTTAATTGATAATACTTGCAAACAGTTGCTGACACAGCGTATTATCGGCAGTTTTAATAAATGCCCGCATGCCGGTAACACACTGTAGACATTGGGATTATTTCCGAATCAGGAACATTATTACTATCAGCACTTACATCGACACGATAACAGCTCATCACTACATAGTATAAAACAAAGTCGCTTTCCGCTGGCTGTCCCTATGTATGCTTAGATCTTTAAAACTACGCAACGGATTTTGATACGGTTTTTTTTAAAAGATAGAGCGATTCAAAAGGAAGGTTTACATGTATAATAAATGATTTTTTTATGAACGGGTGTTACAGAAAACTCATATAAACCGAAGCGAAGCGAGGGCGGGTCGCTAGTTGATATTATTTTACGAAACTAGCGTCCCTACATAATTTATTTTTCGCGCAAACTAAAATGGTAGGATGCAGCTTCTTATTGGTCTTCATAGATTGAAAACAGAAATTACTCATTTTGTATAACAGGAGGAGTTATACTAGAGCTAATCTATACTAATATTATAAAGCTGAAGAGTTTGTTTGTTTGTTTGTTTGCTTGAACGTGCTAATCTCAGGAACTACTGTTCCGACTTGAAAAATTATTTCAGTGTTAAATAGCCCATTTATCGAGGAAGGAATACTCACATAAACCGAAGCGAAGCGAGGGCGGTTCGCTAGTTTGCAATAAATTTGCCCCAGTTAACTGGGGGTCTACTGTCACTGGTTTTTTTTAACTTTTATTTATTAAGTATTTTTAAAAAAAATCGTCTGTTATCTAAAACTGTCGATTGTGAAAAAATACTTCTCTCTGGGAACTGACAGTGCATTTTTTTAATAACTGACAAAAAAGCAAATGCGTTTCTAGATCAAATGACTTGTCGTATCACGTGATCTGCCAGTGACGCGATTGGTTTAAAAACTAAACGAATAGCAACGCTAGTGAGCGTAGTGCACGTACACACAGGCCACCTGATGGTAAGCGGGATCTGTGACTCATAGACATTTGCAGTCCCAAGACTAAAATCTGAAGACCGCAATCCTAACACCGCAAATGTTATCAACGTTGATCAACAGCATCATGAGTAGCGAGCTACAAATGTTGACCATACATACTACATTACGTACGTATACAGCTGTTTGACAGCCGGGATTAAGTAACAATTAAGTACAAACTTACACTTCGTTCGTTCAAATAGATTGCATGCTTTGATGTGCCGCTACAATTGCTACAAAAAAGGCGCCGCGGCGCGCACAAAGCGGTGTCGGCGACTTCAAAGGGTTATCTACCCAAGTAACACAAAACACCATTATAAAAAACATACAACAGCACGAACTGACGCGCAAAGCATTATATGAAAATCCTATATCAGCTGTATTTACTTTTCTACAGCTTTTTTAAGAGCAATTTGGGCCCCAAATTATACAGCATTGAGCTTTATAAAGGCTGCTTAGTAGCATTACAATGATTGCACAAAGTTATTATTGAAGTCGGTAAAGAACAAATCACTAGACTTAAAGCATTTATTGCGACCACAGTACAGCCAATATACACCTTATTAATATACAATCTCTAAATGGGAACATATTCAAATGCTAATTGTTTTATTTCAGAAGAATTTCTCAATAGATTTAAAAAAAGTTATGGTTACATTTAGTATTTATTGCGAGTTTGAGTGAAGATTCGCGAGTATTGTAAATAATTGTGAAAAATAATATTGAATGGTAAGTAAACTTTATTTTCTTTAATGGGTGAAATTCAGCTGCGGATGTCAGTTTACTGTGAAAACATGTTAAGTTTTGTGGTAATATTTCCACGCGCCCTCGTGATAATGCTTTTTATCACAAAAATATAGAAAATTATAATCGACTCTGAATATGTTTTGTAAAATTATAAGCTCTTAGCTTAATTTTAATGAATAGAGTTGATTTTATAGGCACCGCGCATAAAGTAAAATTATAGAAAGTGCTCTTTTAATCAGATTTTAGTCACTTTTAATCATTTTAATTGTTTCCGTAACAAGGGGAAACAGAAAGCAAATGGCGTCAGATAATATAAATGCTTTACGCATTCAACGAAAGTATAATAATGCTGTTAATCTTACTATAGCTAACCAAAATACTTTGAGCCTGTTTACCAAAGTATAAGACACTCAATAATAGTATTCAGGTATATTGCAACACTTCATAAGAACATTATAATGTTTGCTGCCATTATACACCATAGTGATTAGTTTCTATCGTGTTTGTTTGTAATACATTTCTTTATTATCAATATACGACTAAAAGCTTTATTGAAGAGACAGATTAGGAAGAAAACGGAGTTAAGATTTTATTCATTGTTTAGTGAATGTTACTATAGGACTAGCATTAAATGAACACAAACACAGATCATTAAAAAGTTTTTAATGTTAAAAAATTGCCACTACAGCTCTGTGCAGGATAAAATATTTCGTTAATGCTTATTTAATGTATTGGGCTTTTCAAATTACTATTATAAGACTTTAACCTTTGTGTAAGTGTAAAAGCTATTTAAGTAGCTGTATATTATAAATACCTGATGCTTTGGTAGGAGTTTAATCTTTATTTAAGAGTATAGTATAGCTTTAAGCATTTCGAAACGAACCAAATGCTACTAAAAACTATTTTATCTTTGCCGATGCCAATTAAAAGTGTTATTCGGACTTTTGGACATAAATCCATATCCATTTTGGTTAATATATAGGTTACGTGTTACTTGGGTACACATTATTTAAGCAAACATAATTAACTAAACTACTAAACTAAATAACTAACTAACTAACTAACTAACTATATTGAACTAAATTATAAAAAAACCGTCTGCATTAAAAATATCAACTGAAAAGAAAAACAAGCTCTATCTGTATAAGCTATAGAAAATTGTAAGAGCAACGTACTTATAAGTCTAATTTGAATATTAGAGAAGGTCTGCTTCGGGCAGTCGGGTAAGTATTGGAATGCTCTTCCTACGTGTTTTCAAGGCAAGAGTGAAAAGCCGAGTGTTTTTTTCCTGTCTATCCCACTAGTCTCATTAAGTTATCCCATTAAGACGACGCCCAACGACAACTGAGACGATTTCGTCCCGGTAGTCCCATGTGAGTCAGAAAAGGGAACTCCGCCATAGCGGAGCTCCGTCGATACTATCCAATTGATTTCTGGATTAGAGAAGAATGCGAAAACACGACAATTACAGAAAAAAAACTATACTTATATGGTTTTTTGGGACTAAAATAAAATATTAATATTAGTGTCACTATCGTCACATGTGACAACTGTGACGAAATCGACACAGTAGTCCCATAAATAAATAAATAGAATAAATATCAGGGGACAATGTAACACCAATTGACCTAGTCCCAAACTAAGCTCAAGGCTTGTACTCGTATTATGGGTACTAGACAATGATATAAATACTTACATAGAGAAATATATACTTAAATATATAGAAAACACCCACGACTCAGGAACAAACATTCGCGCATCACACTAATATCTGCCCTTACCGGGATTTGAACTCAGGACCGCTAGCTTCGTAGGCAGGATCACTACCAACTAAGCCAGCGCGTCATCAGGGTATATAATAATGGGTAACTCAATGAGGCTAGTGCACAGACCACTTACCCTATAGACTCCGCTTCGGAACAGTTTGTCTAGTATCTCATTAAGCCAAAATGGCGGGGCGCGGGGGGCGGAAAGTGCACCGTGATTGGCTAGTTCAAAGTCAACGAATAATCAAGTGTGCGCGTCGTGGTGCGCGCCAATAGAACCATGGCAACCAATTAGTGTTCTATGAGCATAAGCATGGCTTACGGGGGCGCCTTTGTATGCGGAGTCTATTGGGTAAGTGGTCTGTGGGCTAGTGGGATAGACTTAATTTTTCAGGGTAAGCGTACATCCTCGGGTTCGCCGTGACTTAACATCAGGTACCTAAGACTGAGGTCAAGCGCAAACCCATATTGGATTAAAAAAAACTAGAAATAAATACCTTTTATATTTCTAATGTTTCCTAACAGTCCTGCTGTCTGTCCGTGTATGTTATCTATTGTAAATATTCTCTCACTTATAATTACTATAACAGTAGGTATATCAAGCGTGTGACTTTAATCACTAAGGAGAAATGACCACAATTTTTTAACCGATAAATAGATTAATATAGCCAAATACCACCATCGATACACTAGTCTAAACGACTCGATTAAAGCAGCGACCAAACCAATGCTTAAAAAACGGTGTCGGTACGGAATCGCAGTGACGCGTCGTATTAGCACCGTTTTTGACGCACGCTCCCCACACCGCTGCTTAACGTTGCGAATATCACGGCACGTCAAAATTGACGCCATGTTATTACTATGACACATTCTTTTGTTTACGCACCGTCTGTGAATTTTGAGCACCGGTGTGGAGAGCATGCGTCAAAAACGGTGCTAATACGACGCGTCACTGCGATTTCGTACCGACACCGTTTTTTAAGCATTGGTGTGGTCGCTGCTTAAAGTGTTTTAGTTTATATATAATATCCTAGTGAATTAATGATAACGATAATTAGTATGATACACAAAACTAGCCTGAATTTGCGTCATTTTGTTCGAATTGGTTAATTTTTGGGGTTCTGTAATAAGATGCATTTTCTTCGAATTTTCACTCTCAAATTCAAACTAACAACATGTATTTGACAAATGTGGTTTCACGATATCAATTGTTATTTTATTACATACATAAATTGTTTTAATGCTTAATTCTCATTTTTATTGTATAATTTTCAATTTGGACTGACTCTAGGTACCTACATACAAATTTTTTTGCCAAATGAGTAAATAACTTTAATTTGATTTTACAATGTTCAATAGTACATTGTGTATTAAGGGTGGTAAAGAAAGAATTACAAACGAGAGTCTGTTAGAAGCCCGAAGCCGTAGGCTGAGGGCTTTAATGACTCGAGCTTTGTATTTCCTTTACCACCCGTGTAACATACAATGTTTTTCATCACAATTGCGAGGAAATGAAATAAAATCAGACAAAAGATCATATTTTTAACTTATTAGCGGCAGACTACATCATTGTCTGTGGCTTACCACAGATAATGTCAAACGTGTTCGGAGTCCGATTCTAGTGACATATGAGATCAATAGTTTATTATGCGAGATTGTTAGGAAATAGTATTCAACTGACATTTCATCTCGAATGAAACTTCATATCGAATGGCACAAGAATTGGGGTCCTGACGTATTGTGATAGTTTGAGTCCACGTATAATATTTAAAAAAAAAGCTATTACGCACTTAAGTAACGTAATGGTAAAAAAAAGGCCGGGGGTATTATTTTGGATTTACGGTCGATTTTTCTAGCATGTTAGGACACTATTTACGAGCAAGTGTGATGAAAAATATGTTACTTACTTGATAGACAGCAAAAGTTATTTCTTGGGATACAGCACAAGGTGTCGACAAACTTGCTGGTAGGTGATTCTTTTAACCAACTTGCTTTACTCGGCGGGTCGATAATTAATCGACGATTTAGGGAGTACATTATCAAAAGGTAGCTTTGATCTCGCTTGCGATCGATCGACTATTCGATAACAAGTCGCAATGTTGCCAGAGGCCCTGCCAAGATGCACTACGCTAGCTAGCGTTTCTATTCAAATTCAAATTCAAATTACATTATTTCACAAAAATTCAGGTAGATACATAAGATGACATAAATATAATTTAATTTTGGTATCACTAAAATTTGCCATACACGGCATGCGAAATTGAATGCTTAACTCTATTTACATTTCTAATAATAATTATATTTATATCTTAATTATAATTTAAATATTATTCGTTTCGTTTTTAAACCAATCGCGTCACTGTTAGATCACGTGATACGAAGAGTCACGTGATCTACCAGTGACGCGATTGGTTACAAAACTAAACGAATAATATTTAAATTATAATTAAGATATAAACATATTATTCTGTGTTTCATTAATTGACAATATTATGTAGATTGTATACATACAATAAAATAAAATAATCCAAATATTTAATATTAATCTAATTTACAAAAATCGTGAGAGTTTTTCTATCAACCGCACTCGAGAAACTAGGGGTTTTTAAATACATCTAGGGGGAAAAACATCTGGCAACACTATTTTGAGAGTATGTCGTTTTGGTTTGTATATAAGTGCTAAATATATTGCTTTTGATGTACATTTAGATCGTCCACTGTTACGTATAAAATTTAAGCGTTTCTTTTTAACTTTTTTTTCGAGCTAGCGGGTCGCCTGATGTAAAGTGACTGCGGCCATGGACACATATGTATTCAAATTATTATCATGTAATTTCTTGAATATCTGCCAATTAATTAGGTCATATCGTTACTAATTTGGAAAAAACGCGTATCTAACTTTTCAAGATGTATGAGTTGGACCTTAATGCTTTTCACGTTTAAGTTTAAAATGGTACGTCCTGAAATATGAGATACGAGGTGTTTTCAAAGCATTGGCGATATGTGGTACTGATTCAGTATTCTCATGTTACAAGTGCAACACGGCGTGGGTGTGTTGACAGTTAACACTGTTGACTGTCACATCTGTTATTTTTTAAATATCACGTTTCTATTGGTGAGAACTTTTTACATTTTTTTCTGTAAAAAAAAGTGAAGGTAAATCTGCCGTAAGTAATTATAGGTTATATTCTCAAAATAATATCAAAAGATCTCTTTGAATTAAAAGGACGCACGGACATAGTAGCCATATTAAGTTTTGGGCTCGAAACCTCGAAAAAGTAGGTAAAATACCTTTTTTTGATTAAGTATCTTTCTCCTAAAAGAATAGTAGGTACAATTACGAGTAATATTAATATACCTATGTATTAAAAAAAACAAGTAAACTAAAACATAGGTTTCCCATGTTTTATGTTTCATCTAAAGGTTGACTGGTAGAGAACGATTGTATTAATTTTGTATTAAATAAATAAATACGTATATACGGAATTAATATTCGTAATCGGATATGATTTCATCGATAAATATAAATAACGGTGTTAGATAGATCTCGGAGAAATTGACAAGTAAATAGATTATCCATTGTTAAGTAAAGATAAAATGATTTTAAAATTAGCGATGTGCTGGATCATACATAGATTAGATACAGTTACTAGGTACATACATACATACATACATTAAATCACGCCTGTTTCCCAGAGGGGTAGGCAGAGACCACTTCTTTCCACTTGCTACGATCTTGACAAATTTCTTTCGCTTCTTCCACATTCATACATCGAGTCATGCACGCACGTCGGTTTCGGGTACTTAAGATTCGGTCCTTTTCCAGTATTTCTCCGAATTGAGTCGAAAAAGTAGGGCGGCCCCTTCCGACCCGTCCACTCACTTTCGATCTGTATATCTCTTTCGTCAATCTTCTTTCATCCATCCTTTCCAAATGACCGAACCATCGAAGCATGCCCTTTTCAATCTTAGTCACTACATCTTTTATTCCACATTTCCTTCTGACTTTTTCATTCCTTACGAATAGAAACGATAGTTAGCGTAGTGCATGCAATGCGTTCAAATCTCGGTAAGGGCAGATATTTGTGTGATGAGCGCGAATATTTGTTACTGAGTATTGGATGTTTTCTATGTATTAATACGTATTTCTCTATATAAGCACGTTTACCGTTATCTAGTAGGTATCCATAGCACAAGCCGGAAGCCTAGTTAGGGACTAGGTCAATTGGTGTGAGATTGTTCCCTAATAAAAAAAAAACAGGGTGGAAAAAACAAACGTCACAGGGAAATAGAAAATTCTATGTAAAGGAGACGTATTTTTAATATATTACCGTAAAACGGGTTGAGTAGGGACACTAACTAAATAAGTCATAACTTGTTACAAATAAGAACAAGTATTAAATGGTCAATAACGTTACGTCTATTGGAAATAATTTCAGTCTTATAATTAGTAACATATGCTTTATTTTAGGTTGTGACCTTACTCACCTCTTAATCCCTACTTGACCCGTTTTACGATACCATACTGCCTTCATGTTTTATTAACAAATCGTCTACTTTAACCGAGAATCGAAATGGTAAAGAACACCATAAAGTCTGGTTTAACACGGTCTTTAATTTAGTTTAAACGTGTATGTGTTGTAGATATAAATTATCACTATCGATGACCCTTTCGATCTGTATCGTATAAATATAAAACATAAAGATTAGTATCAATAAATTACTAATATTAAAGTTTAATCAGCTATAGATTATTATGATCGCAATTTGATAATGATCACTATCTTTTTTGTTTTTATTGCATTACTAAAACCCGTGTGAAAAACTAAAATAATACTAAAGACTTACCTTTACGCAAGATAGTCATTTTCTCAATAATATCTGTTGTCATCACTTTAATTAACTAATGAATATACAATTAACGGACCAACTCGGTACACGATATTGTCTGCACATCTGTGTATATTTAAAACTTTATTGTAACACAACATGAACACTATTTAACGGCAACTCGAACATCTGTACTTATACAAAAACAACACAAAGTTATTCGTGCACGTGGAACACAACGAAAGGACACTTAAATGCCGATTTTTACAGCTACACACCGACGCTTGCGACATTGGTGCTGAAAGCGTTTTGGCGCGATAAGATTTTCTCGTGTTGTGGGTATATTACTGGCGATAACAATAGCTATCTGTTAAGGTGTCAGTCAAATGAAAATAATCTGCAAATTCGAATAGAACTGTAGGTAGAGACAGAAGTTGAAAGTTATATTATTAAAGTAGGTATAAAAATATATACAGTGTGTTACCGGCATGCGGGCATTTATTAAAACTGCCGATAATATTATGCTGCTTTAGCAATTGTTTGCAAGTATTATCAATTAAAAAATAATTAAAATAACTTCACAATTAATTTTCTTAGATACTGTCCATTTTAAATGTAGTGCATGTGCTGCGTGTTCATCGTTATCAGTATCGCTGTTGCTTGGTACAAGGCACGTCGTGGTACGGGGGCAAATCATAAATAATCAAAGTATCCGTCGACTGTCATTTGCACTTGTCAATTTGCTGTGCTTTACATTGCTGGCAATTAAAATTTTGTTAGAAAGTTAAAAAAGCCTGAAAATGTGTTTATTAATTAAATTAATGTCATAGTTACGTTACAAATAGATATACGTTATTTTAACCTACTTTAAAAAAAGCCCGGGTGCTGGTAACACACTGTATACATTTCTTTTTGGTGATCAGGAACCAATTTATCTAATTCAGTTATTAATGGCGATCACGTTTAAGTCGCAGTTACATGAAACAATTCTTTTTTTTATGTAAAAAAAATATTTTGAAACTAACTTTTAATTGAAATTAATTGTCACCTTACTAATTGTTTAGTCTATGAGTTAACAACACTTAACTGATAAGTTTATTCACGTAATATCTGTCAAATTTCCCGCCAAAGCGATGGCACTTGAGGTATCTACTTCACTTCAATAATTAATGTAGGATGTCCATGTATCCAGTGGTGATTGGTTTTAACAATATCATTAACTTAAATAAATTAAACAGTGAGTTAATTGTTTGAGACATCAACCATTAAATTCCATTTTTGTTGCTTATTAATAATTTTCAACTCCTGATCACCGATAAAAAATCACCGTGTATATATAAAGGTCGTCGGTGGCGTTAGGGGGTCGACTCGTGATCGTAAGGTACCGAGTTCGAACGCCCGCGGTCACCATGTACCAATGAGTTTTTCTAAATTAAGTACACCGATGCTCTTACGGTGAAGGGTAAACATTGTGAGGAAACCTGAACATTCGAGCAGCTGAGTGTGTAAGAGGGTAATTGCACAAAAGATCCTAAGGGTCGACGTGTATCCGAAAGGGCTCATCTGTAAGATAAGATAAGATTAGTAGGTATAAATGGCGGACATAATGCCTTAAGACCTTCCCTACCAGTTAACCAATGGGCTTAACAGAAACAATTTAAGGTGTAAGGTTAAAGTGTATGCAAATCCATCCATACTAATATTATAAATGCGAAAATGTGTCTGTCTGTCTGTTACCTCTACACGCTTAAACCGCTTAACCGATTTAGGTGTAATTTGGTGCAAAGATAGTTTGAAACCTGGGAAAGGACATAGGATAGTTTTTTTCCCGAAATTCATCCCCTAAGGGACAAACTTGAATAATAATTCGACTTCGAGTTATCAACTTAACGGAAAAGAGTGGCCACCTTTTCCCGTTAAGCTGACTACTCAAAGGGTAATTGTTATTCAAGTTTGTTTTGTATCCCATAAATTGTGTTTTTACTTGCGCTACAAAAACGTATCGTCTGATTCCAAGGGAATTCTTTAGTTAATTAGAAAACACAATAAAAGTAATGAGGGCGCCACTGGACACTCGACGCTTACTCGGTGCAGTTTTAAGTATGTATTTTTCTCTATATAAGTCGGCTTATCGTTGTCTAGTACCCATAGTACAAGCATAGACCTTAGTTTAAAACTGTTTCACAATTATTAAAATAAAATAAAGTAAATTAAACTAAAGTCATATTTCAAAATAAACTAAATAAAGGAGGGTGGGCTAATTGGCCTAATGACCAATAAGGACAAGCGATATGTCCCCGAATAGGTAATTCTAAGTTGTAAAACTATTACTATGACTGGTGGTTCGAAATCTTTGTGTGAAAAAAGTTATTGCCATGCAAAGATCGCGCTTTTTCCAAGTAATTAATCTAACGTCGTCTATGTAGGCGTCCCGATGTTCCAGATTTTTAAATATTTCACACAGCGATTTAAGATTTCCCGCCATACAACAAATGCCAGTTGTAGAATATGAAAAGATCTTTCAAAGGACATATTATGGCTTGTCAATATGAGTTTTTAGGCCAGTGTCCATACAAAACTGACCATCATCCTTTTAGTTTTGTTTATCCTTAAGTTTGTGTGTAACGTTAACACCGGAGATATCCTCTTATATTATATTTAATTAAATTGGTTTAGCGGTTAATAAATGCATAAATGAAGGTGGCAATACTGAAGGTCAAAATTAAAGTGGTATGTATTATAATAATAAGTAAATAACGACTCCATGAATGAATGAATGAATGATATTTATTTTCCAAAGTAAGTCACAGTATACATTGCATGTTATGTCAAAAGTACTAGAAATTACATTGGAATCGTCAACAATATACATAAATTTTAATATAATCAAAATAGAAATAAGAAGTCAGGATAACAATAACAATACAGAACTAAGAAGTTACTCGTATCACCGTTAAGGATCGTCTCAAAATAAGTCAAAACATTAAGTACAAATAATAAAAAACAACAAAACATATTAAATCAAAACAAATTAAAAATCAAGGTCCATAAACTCTTTAACTGAGTATAATGGATTTTCCAATAAAAGGTTTTTCAGCCGGCGTCCAAATGCTTCGTCGGATGGTTCATCTCTGAGATTGGAGGGTAGACGTTCGTAAAAGGTGGGCCCAATTACGCGCGGGTTCTTCCCTGCAAGTGCCATGCGACGGGGAACGGTTCTCAAACACCCCGAGTGGCGGAGCTGCTTGCCAACTGCGTGCACGCGGGCGAACATGTCAATATTTTTCCTTACAAACATTATAACCTCGTGAATGTAAAGTGAGTAGTGCGTCATGATGCAGTGCGTCACAAAGAGGTCCCTGCACGAGTGTCTAGGTTACACTCCAACTAATGTACGTACAGCACGTTTTTGTATCAGCATAACTCTGTTGGCATCCGTGGAGTTTCCCCATATAAGAGTACCGTACGACATTAGGGAGTGAAAATGAGCAAAATATACTTGCTTCAGTGCGTCATCACAGATAAGGATCTTTAGCTTTCGCAACGCAAAAACCGCACCACTCAGTCTACCACACAGTTCATCAACATGGCCCTTCCAGTTAAGGTTCGAATCCAGAGTGAAACCAAGAATAACCAAGATGGATTCGAGAACGTTGATGTGCCACCAAAAGTCTTAACACATAGCCTGATTTTTTATATCGATTTTAAAGATTATTATTAGGGTTAGGACTTTTGGTGGCATATCGTGGTTCTAGAATCCATGGAGTAGCTACTTCCTTTTTATTATAATACGAACCACTTTGATTTTGACCTTCATTATTGTAATATTTCAAAGTTCATTTATTCATTAAACCGCTAAACTAATTTTAATTAATTGTGGTATGGAAGATATCCCTGCTGTGAAAGCGTTAAAACAAGCAAATGTTTGTAGGTATATATGAACCGAACTAAACATGTAAGTATTTAGTTTATTTTGAAATATGACAATACTGAAGGTCAAAATCAAACTGTCATGTATTATAATAATTAGGAAATAGCGACGATATGCTACCAAAAGTC
Source organism: Acleris laterana (assembly GCA_963966035.1). Classification (NCBI taxonomy): domain Eukaryota; kingdom Metazoa; phylum Arthropoda; class Insecta; order Lepidoptera; family Tortricidae; genus Acleris; species Acleris laterana. The sequence continues at coordinate 13,710,290 of OZ014459.1, read as the reverse complement.
CTAACCTTAATTATTATTATTATTTATTTATTTGATGGCGTCTACATAATAACGTAATATTACCAATGTCAAGTACATATAAGCAACGTTGTACGGTGATCCTGTCCTATCGTCGAAGTCTTCCAGTCATAGTCGTTATGACCCTTGAAGATGGCGAGCACCCACTTCAATGGCTTCGTGTGATCTTGACCGCTAACTCATTTGGAACCATCTTTTCACTGTTATTTTATTCAATGTAAGTTCTTCAATGTTACAAGTTGTCCCACAAAACTGCCCTGGATTTGCGAACCAAAATCAACGATAAAAGAATTTTCAAAAAAATCAATAATTGGACAGATGTTTTCAGAATTACAGCCAGTCATAGACCGATTTTAAAGATACAGCTTAAAGTTAGAACAGACGGACGGACAGACAGCGTAGGCTTAGTGAAACGGTCACGTGAAACCCCTTTTTTTTCTGTAGCAGTTGTTACGGTTCGCTGTAATCGTATTTGACTAGTAACAAAAATAAGAACTATAAGAACGTCATAAAATTGCCAGAGTATTTCCAGAATTGTGACGTCGATTCAACAACACTTAAAGAGAAACACATAATATCTGTTGAAAACCTATGTGATAAGAATTCGGATGTGTTTCACATTCTAGGTAGACAGATAAACTATAAAGATTCACAGATAAACTATCTGTTATAGATACTTCATAAACAACACAAGATTATACCTTGATCCTTGGAACACATAACCTTACAGATTTCCGCATTCCGAAAAATATCCGAGAGTGATAAAAGCGTTCGATCTCAAAAAAATCATGCTTATAGAAGTTTATCTCAAAAGCATAGAATTTTATTATTATTATTAAAGCTGAAAAATAAGAATATTATCAGCAGTGATCGGAATAGGTAGAGCTAATTTGCCTAAACTTGATGCACCTTCATTCAATAATTATTCCCATTTCGCTCACGCATGAATGAATATGCGTCAAGTTTAGGCAAATTAGCTCACCTATTTCCGATCACTGATTATCAGTGTTAGCTACAGCTTTGGAATTGTGGTCGGAATGTCGTAATTGGGTTTGTTCATATTTTTACAATTACCTACTCTAATTCGAAAACCATTTCGAGGAATAGGGTTTTAAAGCCGTTCTGCATTATTAAGTTTTTGAAATATTTATCTATTTTGGATATTTCGACTTAAGTATAATTTAACCTTTGTTTGACTTTCGTTTTCGGCTTGCATTTTCGGATGGCATTTTCTAATAAATTACAACAGTTAAATGATATCCAATGAAAAAAAGTGATTGTAATAGTGAGTTAAAATATACTATTTCAACCTGTTTTCGCCTAACCCGTAAGATACGCCCTACTTAGGTGTATCTTACGGGTGTATTTTAAAACAGGTTGAAATAGTATATTTTAACTTAGTATTAAAAAAACAAAAAAAAAAACAAATTTATAATAATCATATTGTCATCCATAAAATGTCTGCTAAATAAATAAAAATAGTAAAACAAAACTATTGGATCAAATACAAAATTAATGAAATTGGTGTCTGATTTCCTTGGAGTCAGACGAAATGTTTTTTTAGTGCAAGTAAAAACAGAATGAAAAGGCGGCCACTTTTTCCGTTAAGTTAATAACTCGAAGGTGAATTGTTATTAAACTATGTGATATACCCTATAAGTTGTGTTTTTATTTGTAGTACAAAAACATTTCTTCCAATAACAAGAAAATACTTTAGTTTATTAGAAAACACAATAAAAGTAATGAGGGCGCGACTGTACATCCGGCGTACGCTCGGCGCAGTCTTAATAGTCTCGCTTGCTAGGAGATACGAAGTAGTTTTAATACGTCATTGTATCTGTGGAATAAGTAGCAGCCTCCCATTGTATTTGTTTTGTTATTATGTCTCCTTTAAACCATTTGACAGGATAGAAGAATGACGTTGTTCAAATACCTGAATAGATGGCGTAAACTGTATATTAGATCGCACAAGCGTTTGGTTCCCTCAGATTGTATATATATGTATAAACTTATGATTTCCTAGTAAAACAAACCTTATCAACCTACAAGTGGTTTCATTCAAGTAGATAATCAAATCTGCAGTACAGAGGTGTACAGTGTATTATTTTCTATTATGTACCCTTGTGATGTATGTGTCGAATAAACGTTTCTTTTCTATTCTATTTTCGCAGTAAATTATGAACGAAAAAATATAGTAATGTAGATATGCCTTTTTTCAGAACACCTTTTATGCCCGGTTCCTATATTCAAGAAACGAATCGTTTTCCTTACGTCTCGTTAAAATTTGACACATTTTGTATGTAGCAAATTTAATGTCAAATTTTGACGAGACGTAAGGAAAACGATTCGTTTCTTGAATATAGGAACCGGGCATTAAAAAGTTCCTGTTGTCGTTCAACTATTGAACGTGTATCATAGAAACATGTCAATATTTTTTCTTTCTTTCTTTTAAAGCGAATGGTCAAGCCCAGTTCTTTTGTTACGTAAAATACCTAGTTATTTTTGTAGGTTACTTTTTAAGGTATGAGTGCCGAGGCTCGCAAGCTCAGGGTTTAATGACAAGCACGAGTACCTTAAGAGCTAATTATGTACACTCAACCAATTTGATTCCTAGGCCACTATGGACTTTGTCAACGTGACGTTGTAAACCAAATCATAGGAAGTCTCTTACGTTTTGGATGACAACGTCACTTTAACATAGTCCAAAGTGGCCTAGAAATCAAATTGGTTGAGTGTACCGTTGCATACATAACTTTATCTACTATCATATCGTTAATTTCGAATTATAAACTTCAAAACAAAATATTGGCATACTTTATAAACACCATACCGAAATAAAATAAAAAAACACTTTATGACATTATTTCTCTAACAAAATTATGTCATAAAGTAATTTTTATACCATTACGATACAAGTTAATCCAAAAAGTTAATGTCACCAACGAGGTTCCATATCAATTACTTTTTTATAATGGAACGCACATGCGGTCCGCGTCATTTTTACAGCATTACAAAAAGTTTTCATTCCAATTTTACTTGTCTGTGACAGCTCCCGCTTTAACGCATGTGCGGTGATGTGCTTGGTTTTGGCGCCATTCATTGAATACGTTTTGGTGTAATGTATGAAAGTAGATAAAGTAGTGTATGAAACTGCACATAACTAGGTATTAAAACACTCGTGTGATACTATTAAAAACCTCGCCTAGCGGCTCGGTTCTTAAACGCACACTCGTGTTTTAATACCCCTCATTATGCAACAATTTCATAAACTACTATTTTCTACAAGCTTAAGGGCTGATTTTTGAATCTCCAGATAACACTATCTGTGAGGTAAATTGTAGCTCTGTCCTTATCTTTCTTATGACAAAGAAAAGGACAGAGCTACACTAAAAATTTCCCCTAAGGAAACTAAAAAGTTTGTTTGACTAAACCCGATTTTCATTACACGGCTAAAGTCAGTCAAGTGACATATCGAGTTTATACTATGCTCGCCGTCAGTCGTATCTTATCGGAGATGTTCGCGAACTGTCAAATTTCCTTATCCACATGTAGTAGTTTTAAATTCATAATTATAAGAACTAGTTTTGTTTGTTGTATTAACCAAAGTTGAAGTGGGTACTTGAGGGCATGAGATAGCTTGACTTGATGCAAGTAAGTACAGATGTATTGAATATTCCTTTCCTATCGTTTTTTGTCGGATTAGTTCGTATTTATCTTGCTTTCTCAGTTGGCTTATTGACGGGTCCTGAAGCTAATTGAGAAAGTATGATAAATACGAGTTTACCCGACAAAAAACGATGGGAAAGCATTATTCACTACATCTGTACAGTGTGATAACTCTTAGAAGGAGCTGCGGGTTTGTACTGGTCTCAAACTCGCTCTTAATACGAGCGTATGAGAGTGAGTGAGAGAGAAATACAAACCCGAAGCACCTTCTAAGTACATTGTACAATAACTATCTCACTTATTTGGAAAAAATCTATAAGATATGTCACTTGACTGACTTTAGCCGTGTAATGAAATTCGGGTTTAGTCAAACAAACTTTTTAGTTTCCTTAAGGCAAATTTTTCAATCTCCAGTTCAGGCTATCTGTCAGGTAAATCGTAGCTATGTCCTTTTCTTTGTCATAAGAAAGATAAGGACAGACCTACAATTTACCTAACAGTGTTATCTGGAGATTCAAACATCAGCCCTTAAACTTGTAGAAAATAGTAGTTTATGAAATTGTTGCATAATGAGGGGTACAAAGATAACAAAAGGATATAAATAAAAAATAAAATTAAAGAAATTATTTATTTTATTCAACAAAAGGTGGTATTTTTACATAGTAGTTCCTCATAGTAGGTATGAAATGTACCCATATCAGGAGTTTATACACTTCCAAAACCAGTATTTTTTTTTAAATTACTTTAATTTAAACATTTAATTGTTATTCATGTCTAAACCAAATTTGCTCTTTTTTTTATTAATTAATATTCTAACTTCGCAGCAACACAACAGCAACAGCAGTGTTCGCATTGTTGTGTTCCGGTTTAGGGATAAGACAGCCGGTGAAATGACTAGCATAGAGGCATTCCATCTTAGTCCTCAGGGTTGGCAACGCATTTGCAGTCTTAGGATTGTATTGCAGTCTTGTGAATGCGAATGTCTATGGGTCACAGTTTCCACTTACCATCAGATAGCCTGTGTGCTCGTTCGTTTTCTATATGCCATAAAAAAAATGGTTTATTTTGCATCTATGGAGAAGGGGAGGAGAATGTTTAGGTATATCTACCTAGTTATTTTAATGTGGTCGTTGTAATTAAAATTTGTTAATTTTATTTATTGTTTATTATTTATATTGGGGCTCTGTTCTTCTAACTCTTTCTCGATACGGATTGACATACATACATACATTAAATCACGCCTGTTTCCCAGAAGACAGAGACCACTTCTTTCCACTTGCTACGATCTTGACAAATTTCTTTCGCTTCTTCCACATTGATACATCGAGTCATGCACGCACGTCGTTTTCGGGTACTTAAGATTCGGCCCTTTTCCAGTATTTCTCCGATTTGACTCGAAAAAATACGCCTAGGGCGGCCCCTTCCGACCCGTCCAAGGACAAATTAATGTTTTTGGCTTTAGTGAGTACAAATTAGTTTCTTTACACTAATGTACAGTCGACGCCATAAATATGTTTACACTTTAGTACCTCGTCACTTTACCCGCTATGACGATTTCAAATGGCAGTTTAAACATGAGTAACATGACGCTAAATAGACAAGGTACTAAAGTGTAAACATATTTATGGCGTCGACTGTACCTCTGCGTATATGTGTACAGGGCGTCCCACGGCTATGCAACATGAAGGGGAAGTACCTTAAATATTGTAGATAGAGGATTTTGCTTTAAGAAGACATTATTTCATTTCAAAAAATTCAAAGATTTTTGAAAAACTGCTTGCCTCACCTGGGAGTCGAACAGAACAAGTCTCCTACGGACCATATTTAAGGTACTTCATGTGGCATAGCCGCGGGACACCCGGTATATACTTTTTACTGTATAAGAATAAAAAAGAAATAAGTAGGTACCAAACACAGGCAATATAACAAAAAAAAACAAATACAAAGGCGAACTTATCCCTTTCACTATATACGAAAGAAATTATGAAGACTAGACCCATTTTAGTGTTGTTGGTGATTTTTTTTATAATTTGAAATGTATTTATTCGAAAGTACTTGATATATGTAAAGGTATCGCTTCGACAATCGAAATACGGAACCCTGAAAACGATTTTAGGGTTCGATTCCCGGTATTCGCAAATACTTGTGTGATGAGCGAGTATTTGTGGTATTCTTGGATGTTTTCAATGTATTAAAGTATGTATATCTCTAAATAAGTTTTTTTATCGTTGTGTTAAACAGTCGACTAAAAATAGATGTATTCACTTTTTCACGGGTGTGTCTCAGAATCCTTAACAACGTTTGTCGTTACACATCGTTTGCTCGAATTTTTATTTACCCTAAACTGGTTGTCGGATGAGAAAGGCAACTTTTTAAATGTTTAAAATTTTATTCCTATTTTTTTATCGAGCTTCAAAACAAGTACAAATTTTACATTTAAAAAACACCTCATACAGCACTTAAGAGTTTGTGCGAGGATAGAACGCCCTAAAGTACAATAAATATATGTCCAACAATTATAACACAAGTACAAGTACACTTCTACCGACAAACATTACAGTTTATTGACAAAGGGCGATTATAGTTTATACTTAATATTTTTACGAGTTAAGTCATCTCTAAAGGAGGGTGGGCTAATTGGCCTAATGACCAATAAGGACAAGCGATATGTCCCCGAATAGGTAATTCTAAGTTGTAAAACTATTACTATGACAGGTGTTCGAAATCTTTGTGTGAAAAAAGTTATTGCCATGCAAAGACCGCGGTTTTTCCAAGTAATTATTCTAACGTCGTCTATGTAGGCGTCCCGATGTTCCAGATTTTTAAATATTTCACACAGCGATTTAAGATTTCCCGCCATACAAAAAGTTGTAGAATATGAAAAAATCTTTCAAAGGACATAATGGCTTGTCATTATTGGTTTTTAGGCCAGTGTCCATACAAAACTGACCATCATCCTTTAACATCAAGGTCATTTATAACGCTGGTTCTCTGTCCATAGACCTGTGTATCCAGGAGTGGCTATTTTTTTTATTTACAACTGCTCGAGTGAGTTTAATGTTCGATTTAAGGGTTTGAAAAGTTGTGTCAAAAAAAATATCCTTAAGTAGGTTAAATTGGACTTTTTGGTGGATTGGGAAAATTAATTTGGAATTATATCTGCGGTTCGGTAAGGTTAGGGTTGTAGTATAACAACACTAAAAAGTTTTAAAATTTGAGCGGAAATGGCTGATAAACGAAAATTCGGACAAACGACGAATTAGGACAAATGACGACTAGGGATTCCATAGTCACCTTATTGCATTGTAATAAGGTTCAAAAGTGGATACATCTCTAGCCTAGTTTAATTTGGGACTAGATCAATATGTATGAGATCGTTCCCTGATATTTGATATACATTTAGACCATTCAATCGATCCATTATCGAACAAGATAGGTTACATCGAAGATGAAACGATCTCTAAAAACTGATTAAATGTAACGTATGGAGTGGACTAGACATACGCTTCGTGATCACGAGGCTCTCCGGCAGATTACATCAATCATACATTTTCGACAAAGATAACGTTGGCATGTATCTTGTCTAATACACATCTAGTTCATTTATATCCTAGCGCCATCTACCGGTAACGGGACTCAGTCTCTAGATAAATCGATTTCTTCGATCGCTTGCTTTTCTTTTTTCTGGCGATCAAGAATGACGGCAGCTATGATGGTGATCACCAGAGAAGCGCTGACGAGGCCGATCGTCGTGAAGCCCACTAGTGGGACGAACCAGGAGCCCTGGAAGAGGCACCTGTTGCCTTGGAAGACAGCGCACGTGTCGTCTGAAATAAAATATAAACCTAAGTACTGATGTAGTGTATTGACATGGATAAAACTCAGTAACGATAGATTAAGAGGACTATGAAGCTATTGTTATTGGAGAATAAAGTTTTGAAAAATAAAACAAGTTTGATAACTAAAGAACAAGGGCCTTTGCCAAGATGCAATACCCTAACTAGCGTTTCTATTCGTTTCGTTTTGAAACCAATCGCGTCACTGGTAGATCACGTGACTTTTCGTATCATGTCATCTACCAGTGACGCGATTGGTTTAAAAACTAAAGAGCTAATATATTTCGAACACAAAGGTGTTCTAAATGGTTTTATCATTTAGAGTAATTTCTGACTATGTTTTGTCCCTAATATTGGGCCGCACATGCAAATTCGCTTTCTGAAGCTGGGTACAGATTATGCGTGGCAGCCGCGCGAGCCAGCGTTCCCGTGAGCATTTGCTCGCGCGGCAAATGTTCGATGGAATTTAGGTAGACCGCGGCGGCTGCGCGAGGCCAGCGATCCAGCTCAATCAGCGCGTGAAAAAATATATTTAAATCACATAACCGTTCAAACTGCGCGCGCTAGCGACTGAAGTATCTTTGATGCGGGCTCTAAAACCGACAGCGCTCGGATCGCCGCGCGGCACGGTCGAGCGCGGCAATGTTCGAGATGCATTGCGCGCGGCCGCCCTGCCCTCATAAGCCAAAAGGCAGTAACTCAAATACAATAACCAAAGCAAATTCAATCCTTTACCGATAGCAATAAGGTTGCATTTTCTACAGGAGTTTTGTCTGAGATACCGCGATTTGTCTTAGCAGGGCAGCGCCGCGCGATCCAATGTTCGAGTGATTGCCGCGCATAATCTGTACGCGCCTTGAGAATGGCCGAAATGCATTTTTGTTTCACAAGCTGCGAAATGTCGTAATTTTAGTAAGTTGCGATTATCTCGAAAACCGTAAGGCTTTGACTAAAGTCGAAACCATAATCCGTGAGAAAACTTTCGCAAGTCATTCCTCACTTCAAGGAAGTAAATTACTAGTGATTGGTCACTTACAACTGAACCACTTATACATATAACATACACACATACTCATACTTAGTGCCTGACGCGACATCAATGACCATAGATTAAACACTGACTTACCACTGACCAAAATTTATACGAGTAATGGCTTGCTCCTCGAAGCAAGCCCAATCAATGGTCACAAACTTCTCTCACACCTGACTCATTAAGTATTGAACACTGACTCACAACTGAACCACTTGTATAACGCGTGACCTCCGACAAACGTGAACAGTGACACAGTCCCTGACGCGAGCCCGATGGCCACAGACTTGTCTCGTCTGTCCACTGATTCCAGCAGCACTGTGCTTTGCCAGGTCATCGCCAGAACTGGAAATAAAGTTTGAATGTAAGTTTTTGAAATGTTCAGCTTATGTAAAAAATAGGTAAGTATGACTAAGGAAGGGATCCACTGAAAATCAGCATTGCAATACCTGTGCCGCAACACATGCTGTTTGGGCCCCTAATTGGCGACAAGGTGCAGCTCCACCAAATGGTTGTTATGTTAAGTTTCTTATGTTTAAGATCATTCATTTTTATCATCTTTCATATGTAGCTACAGTTAAACAATTAAATATTTTGATTTTGATTTTGTTTTTGATTAAGTTGGTGCAGGTGCTCTTTGATTCAATTCTTTAATATTTTTTTATTTCGTTAAAAGTGGAAAGGTGTTTATTTAACCTGATACCACTGCTGAGAAGAAACGCCGCATGAAACTCAACAGTCAGTCGCTTTTCAATGACCATAATAATACTTACTTGCTTAACCTACATACATACATACATACATAAGCTCACGCCTTTATTCCCCGAGTGGGGTAGGCAGAGCTACAGAATTACTAACAACTCTAAAAACTTGTTAATAATTCTGTAACCACATTTTGCACAATTAGGCTAAGATATTTACCAGTGTATTAGTGACAGGTTGCAAGCCCATCGCCTAACAGTACTACACAGCCTTTATTCCCTTAGTCGTCTCTTACGACATCCACGGGAGGACATAGAGTGGCACTATTCTTACCCAGCAACCACGCGGGGAAACCTACTTAACCTTACCTTACTTAACCTAGCATTACATAAAAAAATATCACTTGAGCAGGAAAATGTGTCAAGAGATAGGGTAAACCCTCCAGTGAATGAACCCCTCCCAGTGAATGAACAAAATCACATTTTTTGCCTAAAATAAGAAATATAGGCATTTCTACCACTTCTCGTATTTTTTTTCTTATTAGCAACTCGGTTTCCTATGTAATGGCAGCACTAGATAAATTTATAATCTACCAATTTCAACATGGCCGGCGTTTGAAGTTAACGTGTTTCTGTTTTTGACGTGTTGTATGGAGAAATTAGATACCAGGTAAGAACAGTGCATATTTGGAGTAACATTAGAAGTGCTTATTTGAAGTATAACAGTAGAAAGTTTAGTTATTTGGTAAGAATAAGATTTAAACCTTCTATAAATGTACACTTTGATGACTGTTTTTGCGATAAAGTCGTTATTTTTAGGTGTTCCATTACTGGCTTATCAAATGTTCTAAAACCAATAAATGAACAGTGTGTTCATTTACTGGTGGTGACTCTATTTTGATTTTCTTCTAAATTTAAATGTAAACGTAATCGTTTTAAGGTTGTTTTTTGAGATTCTGCATAGAAAACGATTCTGATTCTTTGAGCCAGTATTGGAACACTAGTGTTCATTCATAGGCATGAAAAATCTAGTGAATGGACTATAGAAGTTTGGCTTTGTTCATTTACTAGATACCTTGTAATCCTATGTATGAATAACGTAACGACAAAGTTGTTTTTGTCCATTTTATAAGTTTTAGTTCCTAAATTGGGCTTGTTAATAAAAAATCTTCCTCTTGTTCTTAAATTAATTATTTTAAGCATGATTTGCTGAGCTAGACCCTATTTTACCAAAAATTGTTTTTGATAAGATGATTGATTTTTTGATTGGTGTTACTGTGTTACTGGTGACTAACATTCATTCTATTCCAATCTGTTTTAGATCAATATGGACGGAAAAAAAAGTTATAAACGCTTCCGCTATACTCAAAAAGACTTGGAAACAGCTTTACATGCTATTTCTAATGGCTTAATGACATTAAACAAAGCAAGCGCTGGCCTAGTGGGTAGTGAGCCTGCCTACGAAGCTAGCGGTGCTGAGTTCAAATCCCGGTAAGGGCAGATATTTGTGTGATGAGCGCGAATATTTGTTCCTGAGTCATGGATGTTTTCTATATATTTAAGTATATATTTCTCTATATAAGTATTTATATCGTTGTCTAGTACCCATAATACAAGACTTGAGCTTAGTTTGGGACTAGGTCAATTGGTGTGACATTGTCCCCTGATATTTATTTATTTATTTTATAAGTATACGGTTTAATATGCCCAAATCTACTCTTCACAATAAAATCACCCACAAAGTTCCATGGGAGAGAAAAATGGGACCGCCGACTGAACTCTCTAGTCTTGAAGAAGCAGAACTAGTTCAATGGATAATAAATAAAGCCAAATTATTAAATTATTTTATATGATAAATGATAATTCATAATTATTGAAGAAAGACTAAATTTTATTATTTGATTAAAAAGATCTAAATAATGTTTATTCACTGAGTTTTACTACCTATATTAATTTATTAGTTTTTGTTCATTTACTGGGTTACACTATGTTCATTCATTAGATTTTTTGTTCATTTACTGGGTTTTAGGGTACTTTTTCATAAACTCTCCTATAACTCAAATACTATAAACGTAATAAAAAATCACAGAAATTACTTTCTAGCTTATTAAATGAAGATTGATTCAATTCCTTGAAACCATAACAATTATTGATAAATACAGAGTAATAAATTTTCAAAGTTGAAAAAATGCTTAAGTGTTCATTCACTGGAGGGTTTACCCTACTGCTTATTTGCTTAAGAGGATAGTATGACAGTGTAAGACCACCATATTAAAAAGAGTTGTCCTACAGAAACCACGTCCCCTAGACAAGATACAATGTTTACATTTCTTTAAATCCTTACCAGCACAGAACATGACACAAGTGAAGAGTAGCGTGTGCAGCGCGTACGCAGCGCTACACGCGCCGTCCTCGCACGCGCCGACCGTGACGCGCGCGCCGCCCGCGCACGTGCAGTTAGAGTAGAACCTGCAGATAAGTAAAAAGTAAAAAAAATATTCAGAACCTCGGCCTGCCTCTATTCTTAAACATGTTGTATTAAGGTGCGCTCACACCGGAGCTTAACGGTGCGTGGTGTCTTTGCCTAAACAAAAGAATGGGCCATAGTAACAACATGGCGCCGTTTTTGACGTACCGTCATATTAGCACCGTTAAGCAGCGGTGTGGGCGCAGCCTGAGTTGTATTGTCAACGTTTCGATAGTATCGGGCAATCGAAACGTGATACTGAATATGACCGCAAAATTTAAATTTGTATCTTTTTATTCTTCTGTCATTAAGTATTAAGTTATAAGTTGATGACAAAAGCATTAAAATTGTTTAGTTGTAGCTACATTTTTAAAATTGTAGGTAATTTTCAGTACTTATCACGTTTTGATGGCCAGACTCTAGCTCCTAATTACTTGACTGTAATGGCAGCCAGGTTAAAAACGATACCATGACACGTCCATTTAATCTTGTTTAACGTCTAAATCGAATTAATCTTGTTTAACGTCTTACGTTAACGTTACGTCTTACGTTATTATATCTATAACATATCAAAAAATCTTAAAAATCTAACTATATTTAAAGGGAGAGAAACGCCGTCTGTCACCCCGTGGGACAGTCGCTCACGGACTTGTTGTGCTTGAAAATGAAGAGCCTAGAAATAAACTCAGTTTCCTCACCTGACTTCACTCGTTGTCGAACCCGTGGAGCAGCCGGCGTGGCACGGCGAGAAGTACGTTATCATATCCTGAGCATCACACACCGGGGCGAAGGAGGTCCAAGGGCGATCACAGCTGGAATAAAAAAAAAAGGTAATAATGTTATGTTGTTAGTTAGGATGTTAAAAACCCGCTAAGTGCACACGAAGGGCTTCGTCAGCCCCGTACCACTCTTGGATGAGGGCTCCTTTAATTTACCACTGTCATGAGTGGCAGCTCACCTTAAAGATGTATGACTTTTACAAAGGACATTTTAACCAACTCATGTCGGAAGACGCAGCGTGGGTAGACCTTCCACAAGATGGTCGGACGACCTCATGAAGGTTGAGGGAATCCAGTGGATGCAGGTAACACGTGACCGGTCGTTGTGGTGAGTCTTTGGGGAGGCCTATGTCCTGCAGTGGACGTCGTTTGGCTAAAATGATGATGATGATGATGACTTTAACCAAAAACCCCGTTATCTTCTAAAGTACTTACCCACACTGCAGTCCGCAAGCAGGCTGGGTGTAATTCCTCGCCCCCAGGCCAGCGAGCGACACCTTGGAGCAAGAGACGAACGTCGTCATCATCACGAGGAACAGCCCTCCAATTATGGTCAAGCGAGCTGCGCTGCTGAGGGCGTGTTTCTTCTCGTATACTGGCATCACTGGTGCCGTGTATAGGTAACCTGACAACTGAAGAAGGTTTGTCATTTGTCTGCCGAAAATTTGAGGTTTACAGACAGTTTATTTATGGAAAAAGTTGGAAGACGAGGAAGCAGAAAGTATGATGGTAAACGATCACACAACATTAAAGAGGAATTGCAAGTACGCTGCCGGCCTTTGAAAAAGAGAAGGCGGATTTTTAAGAAGGGCGGGTTTGTCGTATCAGTTTTTTCGAATAGTTTGCATGCTTTGATGTTCCGCTACGATTACTACAAAGAAGCAGCCCGGCGCGCTCAAAGCGGTGTCGGCGATTTCACATGGTTATACTGCACACTATTTTAACGAACGAACTGTATCTAACTCGTTATCAACACTTCTGTTAAACCCAAATAAAAGAGGAAAATGAATTATTAAACTATGTGATATACCCTAAAAGTTGTGTTTTCATTTGTAGTACAAAACCTACCGTCCAATTTCAAGGAAATACTTTAATTTAATAGAAAACACAATAATAGTACCTAAGGACGGCGCCACTGTACATCCGGCGTACGCTCGGCGTAGTCTTAAGTAGTTATGTAACGTCTGATTGGTTGACCGAGTTTCAATCATAAAATACAATTACACATTAAAGTAAGCGTAATAAAAGAGCGTTCATGTGGCAAATTTACCAACTAAATATTCTGATTAGATTTTTTTGCATTCCATAATGTACTATCAGCCCAATGGAACCCTGACCCACCATAGAACGGTGTCACAGTGACATTATAAAACAATTTGTTTGTCACTTCTAATGACTTGAATCATAACGTCTCTGTGACACAGTTCTATGGTGGGTCAAGGTTCCAATGGTCTGATAGTACATGTAGGTGTTCTCTTGCCTCCTCTATGCCAAAAAAATAAGCCCAGGTACTCACAACAACGGCGAGGACAATGAGGACGGCGCGGATCGGCGCTATCAACTCCCACATCCTCTGCTCTGCAGCCACGCTGTGGAACTTCACCTATAAAGATACATGGATTTGTAGCGACATCTATCACAGTTTCTAAAGCAAAGTTTTAAAAAGGCCTTTTACACGTCATTAATTTACAATCGCGTCTCAAGTGCTGAGAAATAACGCAGTCTTTTTTTTAGTTTAGTTTAGTTTATTTATTCATCAATGTAATTTTACAATATTAGTTGCATTGCATGTCAAAAAATACGAAATTACATTGAGATCTTCAAACATAAATAGGTACTAATAATCAAAGAATACAAAAATAAACAATAATTATAACAACATCAATTACACATCTAATAAAATGCTCTCTCATCCGATGTCAATATAATGTAGGTACAAGAATTAATAAAGTCAACACAATAATAAATTTACATTTCCAGTTCCATATATTCATCCACGGAGTATAATGGATTATCCAATAAAAAGTTTCTCAGCTAGTTAGCGGTTTAATATTGCTTATGACCATTATACGTCTAACGTAGCATTATTTAATGAATATTATATATATATATTGCGTAGTTGAGCAGGAAAACGTGTCAAAACTCAGAATTTCACAAGAGCTACTAAATACCGCCTGCCATGCATTTTGTCAGGTTTACCCTTGAAATATCTAAACTCATTTCATAGAACGTTTCACTTCGCCGAATATTCGTATCATCGACAGGCATTTACACGTCAGGAACTTCATTTTTTTAGTGGTCATAAATCTAACCTAACCTACGTAACGACTGCTTAAGATAACCTGAAAACTATAAGGTTTCAGCAGAAATTAGCTTTCGATGAAAATAAATTCGGTGAAACGACGCAGTCGATGAAATGTTTGTCGATATTTTAAGAGAATCCCATCCCTATAGTACGGAATGTGATTGCAACTTGACCTATGTCATCAATCTTCATGATTCTAGTCAATGGAAATTAGGTTCCCTATCCTAATTTTTCATTGTGTTCCGGCCTTCCTAAACTACCCTTACCTTGGCAATCTCGGCTTCCTGGAACCCGAAGCCCCACACGGCCGCCCCCAGGAGCCCCATGGCCAGGATCAGAAGCAGCACCATCCCGCTTCGGAGCACCCTGCCCAAGCTGCGGAACAGTGCTACAGCAAGAAACTCTGTTAGTTTATGATAAGCAGTTTTCGGAATTTTCACGGCAAAACAAAAGACTGTCGCAAATTTACTAGGGTAAGAAATAATTTTTCATCGATATCTATAGTAAAATAAATAATAGTCCACCAAATAAATATAAATATATTATAAAATACATTAGGTTTGTGTAAAGCTATATCGAAACAGATTCAATTTCTTCTTCAAAATCCACATCAGTACACACAGCAGCACATGCCATTTTATTTAGTTTCTGATAGATGTATAAGAGTAGTTAGTCATTAATTTTTCGACGTTCTCTGGGAGTAAACTATATTTCACCTCTTTACTACTCAAATTCGGCAAAGGCAAAAGGACGGGTTATTCAATATTTTCATTAAAACAAGATGTCGTTAAGGCTTAAATAATAACTTTTACACTGAATAATCTGTGAATTACTGTTTTTTTTTTTGCATATTATTTTAAATTATAAAATATTCCATAGTAATTCTCGATATCGATGAAAAATTATTTCTTACCCTAGTAAATTTGCGACAGTCTTTTGTTTTGCCGTGAAAATTCCGAACACTGATGATAAGACAAAATTTTCATTTTTGAGACACGGTTATTTGTCGACTCTACGTCACTCGAAGTCTGGTTACCGATACCAAAGAAGAGTTCAAACTTAGAGGGTCGACGTTAAGTACAGCTGATACCTTGTTGCCACTATCCGACTTCATCATCAGATCACCTCTTACAGCTCCTGCACATTAGGCCACTAGTCACCGCCACCAGTAGCAGCCACTATTGGCTAGATAGATTGTTCAGGTAGTCGTGTGTGCGAGCGAATCGAACGACAAAACGCGGCCACAGCCACAGACACTCAAAAGCTCAGTTTGTACCGATGAGCGTAGCAACCACTTTTTTTTTTCGAAGTAAGTAATATTCATACAAGACTAAAACAAAAGTAGGATTTTGAGACAAACCTCTACAGTGTCTTACCAGCACCCTGGCTTTTTTAAAAGTAAGTTAAAATAATGTATATCTGTAACGTAACCATGACATTAATTTAATTAATAAAAAAAATAGGCTTTGTTAACTTTCGAACAAAATTTTAATTGCCAGCAATGTATAGCACAACAATTTGACAACTGTAAATGACAGTCAACGGATACTTTGATTATTATGATCTGCCCCCGTACCACGACATGCCTTGTACTAAGCAACAGCGATACTGATAACGATGAACACGCAGCACAAGCACTACATTAAAAATGGACAGTATCTAAGAAAATTAATTGTGAAGTTATTTTAATTATTTTTTAATTGATAATACTTGCAAACAATTGCTAAAGCAACATATTTTCGGCAGTTTTAATAAATGCCCGCATGCCGGTAACACACTGTATAAGTTTTATTTTTTTCAGAATGCGTTTAAAAAAAATCCTGTTGTCAAATATTAGGTTAGGTATACAGCAGAATACTAACATCTCTCGCTATCATAGCCCCTGTCCACCGCTGCTGCCGGCATCTCTGGGTACTTGAACAGTTGAATCAGCGCCAGGATTAACTTGGCAACGATGGCGATGTTCTGGAACCAGGGCATGGTCTCCACCATGCCGCCCATCATGCTGTTACCCACGTGTATTGTTACCAATCGGGTTAGGAGGAAGACAGCTGAAAATACAGTACAATGCAATGGGTACTTACGTATTGTTTTATCGAAACACCTTTGAACAAACGTATCATTACACAGATTTTTCCTCTTATCGAAAAGGGTTAGGGTTTTTTTTTTCGGTAGTCACAAATCGAATCTAACCTAACCTACGTAATTAAATATGTATAAGATATCCTGAAAACGTCATGGTATCAGGAGAAAATATCGGTCGATGAATTTAAATTTGATGAAATACAAAGTAAGTAGCGTAAGTTTTTAAATCTTCATTCTAATGTTTTTGTTTCGTAAAGTGTTTACATACATACATACAATCGATGAAGTGAAAAACAATGCAATACCACGATACAACAGTTCTTTATTGTCCAACACAAACATCAAGGAATGGATATGTAAAAAAATATCAACAGGCGGTCTTATCGTTAAATAGCAATCTATTCCAGACAACCTTTTCAAAGAAGTGAAGAAATAGGCAGGCGGTGCAATCAGAATTAAATAGGTACCTAAATATATAAATAAACATATACATATAAAAATACATGTAGGTACAAACACACAGTAATTTTCTTTTGACAATCTTTAGATACAGGAATTTATACACTGGTCTTAAGTGAGATAGGTTCCTATGTCAAGATACAAATGGGCTTATGTCCCCACAGAATCTAGAACAAAAATCAACAGGAGACCTGAATGGTGAAGGCATATAAGCTCAATCGCAGGTCAATGATTTGGGGAAGCCCAAATCAAATGATCAGTTTGCGAAAAAGGCCATAAACTATTGTGTCTGGTGCCTTACCGAGGTTCATGTGCGTGTTGAATGAGGGCTGATCTTCATCCAGGTAGGCCAGCGCATGCGCCGTGACGGCCAGCCGGCCCAGCGCGCAGGCCAGCCCGGCCAGCACCAGCATGGCGAGCCGGATGGCCACCCGCGGGGTAATGCCGGACGGCAGGTAGTGGTTCTGTACAGTGCAGAGAGCTGGCGACCAAATAAATACATCAACGGACAATCTTACTTGAATTGACCTCTTGAACTAAGCTCTAAGTTTTTTTTTTGCAACAAACAGTCATTACTTTATCAGATGTACAAATTGCACTGGTACTAGTACAGAAAAAAAGACAAATAGTGCCCAAAAGAGACACACATTAATGGTATAAACTACTATGGGTACTAGACGATAAATATACTATTTCTTCTTAGATTTACTCTAACATTTTGGTGTAGGCCTTCTATCATCTATGTCATTCCTTTTTATGGTGTCCCCTTCTTTCACCGACAGTCATTAGTCATTTCATAGAACTTATCACTTAGCAGAATTTTCGTTTCATGGAAATATATTTTTGATTCTCGTAGGGTATGTAGATTAGACTTGTAACCATCACAAGATATCGAACCTGAAATCAACCTGGGCTCCGCAGAAAACAGCTTTCTATGAAAGGAAAATTCTGCGAAGTGATAGGTACGTACGTTCTATAAAATGAGTGTCGGTGAAACAACAATAAACCTTTCTCTATCCTGTGTATCCACTTCAAACCAGCAACTTTCTTATTATTCTAGTTATGGCTTTTGACGTAGAGACATCGTCGTGCTGTTTTTTTTTATCAAGTTTAAGGTTTATTGACATTACATTTGTAAAAAAAAATTTTTCCTAGTTTTAAGAATTTATTATTTATGTCTTTATTACCTAATGTAACTTACTTTACTTAATGTAACTTAGTTTTAAGTACTATGTTTTTATGATTGAAAAAATGACCTTCTGCTGGAGTTTCATGCGGCGCTTCTTCTCCGCAATGATGGTCTTGTCCGAAGCGCTGGTAGACTCACCCTATATTACCGACGTGTAAAAGAGCCCTCATGTGGCCTATTTACTGAATAAATATTTTGAATTTTGAATTTGAACTTTGTTTATATCGTAACTCCACCGCAATTGGGGCCTTCCAGCCTTCTTACACCATCCCCATCCCACTCCAAGCAAGTTAGCTTCGTAGTAGGATCACTACCAACTATACCGCTTATTAAAATCCTGCCTCTATCTCTGCCGTCTTTTTACTTGTAGGAAAGACTATCACGTCAGAGTCACGGGTAGCATACTGGCTGCACCGAAGTTGTAATGGTTGACGATTACAGTAAAACACAAAACTGATGTGGCTTACCGACACACCATATACATTGTGTTGTATTGTAGGTATGTCAGTAATATTTAAACTGAATTGTTCTTTAGAATAAGAATTGGTATTTGATATAAGTGTGTCAGTCAAGTTCGATCCGCGTGAAGCCCTACAATGTGTACGAGTATAGCTGTTAAATTGAAGTAAAAACAAAAGGTTTCAAGCAGAGAACCTGTACAAGGGGTTTCCCACAACACTTACCAGTTTCTGCCTGCGTCACAGGGTTTGGTGTTCCAAACATAGGTAGCGTGCAGACCAGGACAATGGCGATCCACATCACCATGATGTTGCGGCGGCGATGGTAGCCGAGCCAGCCGATGAAGGGGCCCAGGAAGAACTCTAGCGTTGCTATGCTCATGATGAGCACGTCTGAAAAGCGAGGGTATATTAGTTCTACAATAAGCTAGTGTATTTTTTTCCAAGATAAGACTATAATCTTATGACTGCAATGGGTGAGAAGCGAGTAGAGCCAGCGACCAACACGACACGAGATCTTTTGTTTCGACGAACTAGTTGAGAGAGCTCTCGCCGGTAGTGTGAACAGCCAGCGATCAACTACGTCTACACTAATATTATAAAGAGGAGGATGAGATTATTTGTTTGTTTGAATTGAATAGGCTCCGAAACTCACGGACCGATTTAAAAAAATGATTTCATTATTCGAATCCTACATTATCCCTGATGAACATAGGCTATGTTTTATTTTTCTGCGCGGACGGAGTCGCGGGCAACAGCTAGGTCAGCTAGTATTAAATATGACTCTTTTATTGACACGGGATCTATAGGTATCTTTTGTATGTTTCTTGCGCGAGAAAATCAATAGCTAATCATTACTTCCTCACTGGCAGTGGGAGAGTGTTCTAATGCTTTGCCAAAGGACATATGGAATGCCTCTACTAGTAGTAGGTAGATGAGAAGCCAAAACTGACATTGCACGACCATAAAGTTTCTGACTATTGACATTGTTGACAGCAGTAAAACAATGCCGCATGCTTGACTGCTGTCAACATTGTCCATATTCAGAAACTTCATGGTCGTGCAATGTGTCAGGATTTACTTCTTATCGGCCGAGCACTATAGTTAATTTACCAGTTTGGGTGTCTTATCCCCACAAAACACTACTGCTTGACGGTAGGTCAAAGGGTAAGATGGTGGTAAGGATCCGGACTCAAGGTCCTTCCACCGCTGGATCTACCTACCAGGTATGTAAGATGGAATATCCCCCAGGCGTGCACTCTGCTGCAGCAGGATGTAGACCGTCAGCTCCCCCAGGACCATAGCCATGACTCCGATCTGCGTGGTAGTTCGGAAACCATGCGCGTTGAAGGTACTTGATGGTTTGAAGTACGATCGCACGCCATCTCGGACTGCAGGAATAAAAAGAAGATAGTTTAATTTTTTTTTAAAATCCTTTGAGTGGCTTAGGTTAGGAGTTGTTAACAAAAATACAGACACAAACGCGGAAAGTGACTTTGATTTATACTTGGTAGGTATGTAGGTATTTAAAAAAGTGGAAACTAACGCACTCGCAATTGCAATCGTTTTCATTTTGAAAATCGAAGGCAATTGTTTCGCTTTGAAGTCGATTGCGATTGCGAGTACGTTAGGCAATAGGCCATCTGTTTTGGCAAATTTATTTTTGAAAAAAAATAAAAATGAAATGAAAATTTGTTTATTGGTCACAATCAGTGTGTTTACAATAAGGATAGGGTTGGGACCTTCTTGTAAGTATGGCAATACTTGTGACAGAAGATCCCGCTCTTCCAGCATCAAGATTAAGGGTACAAAAACAACCAACCATTTTTAATAGATTATATCTTAATGTGTTACATCTTGCTGTTGGTTTCCCAAATAAATAAAATAAATACACCTCAACCACCTCAACCGTACATCCCTGGGTGTGACCGATGACTCATCAACAACATTTTACTGACCAAGTATTCTCTAATCCTTTTTTTTAACTTCCCTATAAACAAATTGCTTAGTAAGCTATGGCATGAATAAGAAATTATTTTGTAGGTCGACGACGCATTAGCCGACCCAGCCTACAAAGCTAGGTCCCGAGTTCGATTGCCGGTATGGGTATATATTTGTGTAATAACACTTCACAGACTCGATCATCCATTTATCTGAGCCTCGTTTTGAAGAAAACAACACTAAAAAAAAAATTAAAATTAAAATCATTTATTATCAGATAATTAAAATCCATATTTTGTTAGTAACAACTAAGACCCTAACCTAGTTTTTATTATCTATGAAATATCTAACGGTAGCAACAAAAACGTTATTACAAAATGAAACTTTTAGTCAAAATTACAGTTAAATCAAAAGTCCCAAAAATACCTCCTGTGTTCCTAATGTGTTCCAACAGGCCAGTAGCCTGTCCCTGCGTGTTGTCCATGGTCAAATTTCTTCACTTATTTATGTTATTTACTTAAAAAACTGTGCTACCCTTATCATCAAGAAATGTATACTATTCTCTTAACAGTTTGATATCGCCTAATATCGCTCGCTGAAACTTAAGTAAGGCGTCCTACTTATCAATAATATCTATACTATATCAGTACTATCTACACTATGCGCGTGCTATCTACACTACGAGTATTAATATGTCAAAGAGACCTACTTTTTAATTGATTCATGAACGCAAAGTCAAAACTGCTCAAGTTTTAAGTAAGAAATTTTATCAACAGGATTTTGAGATATATAAGAAGGAATATCTTACGCGACGAGTGTGATTATATGTAGGTATTCTTAGTTAATGTTTTATAGTTTTATATAGATACATACATAAACCTCACGCGTTCATTCCCAGAGTGGAGTAGGCAGAGCTACAGAATTACCAACACTAAAAACTTGTTGATAATTCTGTAACCACATTTTGCACAATAAGGCTGAGATGTTTACCAGCGTATTAGTGACAGGTGGCAAGCCCTTCGCCTAACAGTACTACAAGCCTTTATTCCCTTAGTCGCCTCTTGCGACATCCACGGGAAGACATGGAGTGGCACTTCTCTAACCAGGCAAACAAACAGGTTATATAGATATAAGTATTTATTTATCATTGTCTAGAACCCTTTGTAAAAAAGCGGTTTACCAGGATTATTAAGTTAAAAATATACACAACTATTACTTAAATCAAAAATCATCGTTAGAATTCGTAGTTTCATGCTTAAATCCTAAAATTGTTGTAATTTTTCTTTCCAAATATGAAATTTGTTGGAAATATTAACAGTTTTAATATATCTTTTAAATTGCGGAAAATTTGCTCACTCTGCCCGATATGTACCTAACCTGCAACCTATATATAAGTCAATTCGTTGACGCTTTCTATCTTCTAAACTGTGCAAGATATCAAATAAGATCATACACGAAACTTCTTGTTTTGCTTCCTATAATTTTCATTTAAATCCATTTGATCGGACAAACAAACAGTCTCAACTCAGGAACGGTCATGTATAAATAACAGTCACTAAAATTGTACACTTAACAAACAGACACTACAATTTTATTTATTAGTATAGACTATTACTTAATTATACTTGTACATATACACAGCCGTGCGACGTCAATTTACGTGGCGGGGCGTGTCTTAAAACACTGAAGAACCGGAAAATATTTCAGTGACGTAAATAGATCCATTATCTTGGATGCATATCGTTATTTATTACATTATGAATGCATATATTTATTTGATTTCTTCAGATTACGTTTTTTACAACATATACCTTAATTTATAATTTGTTTTGATTTTATATGTAGGTAATGTTGTTTTTTAGTATTTGTGATGTTTTGACTTATTTTAAGAAGATCCTTAACGGTGATAACTCCTTAGTTCTGTATTGTTATTGTTATCCTGACTTCTTATTTCTATTTTAATTGTATTAAAATGTAGGTATGTATATTGTTGACGATTCCATTGTAATTTCTTGTACTTTTGACATAACATGCAATGTATACTGTGACTTACCTACTTTGGAAAATAAATATCATTAATTAATTCATTCATTATATTGTTATCTAGTACCCATATAGTACAAGTCTATAGATAAGTTTGGGACTAGGTCTTAATTGAGCGAGATTGTTCTCTGATATATATTATTATTATTTCAAGACCTTTTTACAGTCTTACAGTGAATACAAATGTAGTCAATAATCCTTTCCCACCGATTTTTACCGGATAAATTCTTATTTATGTTGCTTTCTCGATTAGGTTCAGTACCCATCAATGAGCCAACTGAGAAAGCAAGATAAATATACGAACTTTTCCAAGAAAAAATGAAGGGAAAGGATTATTCACTACATCTGTACTACGTGCTCCATTCTACTTTCTACTCGATAAACCATATCTATCATAACGTTGACAATACGATAACACGTCAATAGCAATATGGTGACGCTGTTCAATTCAGTTACAAATACAATAGAGCTTAAAGTTTCTTCGTTGGCAGAATAAACATTTAATAAAATATGAACGTAATGTCTAGAGTTAAAAACAAAATACAAAATAAACTATCATTTTCATTTGTGTTTTGGTGACAATACCACTGGCATTCATAGCCTCGCTTCGAGATATAAGATAATTTCCCTACCCAGTGATACCCAGTGCTCGTGGCGGATTCTATATCCCCTATCCTTTCCAATATTATTAATTTTTCTTTTACTTCTGGCTGTTTTCCGTCTCCGTGGAAACTAGCACATGTCCTCCCTCTCCAAAAATCCTCAAATCCTTTTTCCTTTTCTGACTATCGTCCAATTTCTATCCTTCCGATCCTTTCTAAAGTAATTGAACATTTCGTTAACCGCAAACTGTCCCGTTTTCTTAACCACCATAATCTTTTAAACCCTTTCCAATCCGGTTTTCGTCCCGGGCATAGCACTGTTACGGCTTTAGTCAAGGTTACCGACGACATTCGTCTTAATATGGAAAATAAGAAGCTCACTGTGTTGGTTTTACTAGACTTTAGTAGCGCCTTTAATACTGTGGACTATGATATCCTTCTAAGCATTCTTCAATCTCTCAACCTCTCTTCACCGGCCCTAGCGTGGTTTCAGTCATACCTCCTTGGGAGGCGCCAGTGTGTCAGATTGGATGACACCGTCTCTGATTGGAAAGATCTTATTGCTGGCGTACCCCAGGGAGCGGTGCTCTCTCCCCTCCTCTTTTCTATTTTCATTAATAGTATTACGGCTTCTCTTCAATCGTCTTACCACCTGTATGCAGATGATCTTCAGATTTACGCGGGGGCAAGTTTGGATGACTTCCCTACTCTGATATCCTCTATCAATGCTGACCTTGCCACCATCCGGGACTGGGCTGCTAACTTTGGGCTTAAGGTAAATGCTGGGAAGTCGCAGGCAATTGTGGTTGGCAGTTCCTACTTTATCAATAAGCTGTCTGATCTCGTGGTTCCCACAATAAGTTTTGATGGAACAACTATTCCTTTTTCTGCATCCGTGAAAAACTTGGGGGTCATGATGGATCAGACTCTTTCTTGGTCCTGTCAAGTCACCGAGGTCAGTCGCAGGCTCTTAGCTTCTCTGCACTCTCTCAGGCGCCTGCAGAATTTTCTTCCCCTTCATACCAAAATTACTTTAGCGCAATCCCTTCTTCTTCCCCTCCTCGACTACGGCGACGTCGCATATCTCGACGTATCAGAAGAACTGCTGGATAAGTTAGAACGTCTGCAAAATGTATGTATTCGCTTTATTTACGGCCTGCGGAAATATGACCACGTGTCCCACTTCCGCGCCCAGTTAAAATGGCTACCGATCCGTTTTCGCAGAAATGTCCATATCCTGTCGTTGCTTTTCAACATTTTGTTTTTCCCTCACTCTCCCTCTTACCTTTCCGAGAGGTTTAGCTTCATGGCAAGCAGTTCTCAGCATCGCTTGCGGTCGAGTGCTAACCTTTCTCTTGCCTTCCCAGCACATACGTCTAAAACTTACTCCAAATCCTTCTCGGTGCACTCTGTTAGACTGTGGAACCGGCTCCCTTCTGATTTTAGGAAATCGCAATCGGTCGCATCTCTACAAGGAAGATTGAGGACATACTGGCTTGACTCCTTATAACTGTGTACTATCCTTTGTTAATTTTATGATATATATAGGTATATTATATGTATATATATATATATATATATATTCATATATATGTTTATATTTATTTTTATATATATTATATGTATTGTATATTTATGATGTATATGTGTAGGTATATATATAAGTTTGTGTATTTAATTGTTTTTATGTTTATTATTTATTTTTAATTTTATATGTCTCTGTTAGTATTTATTCACAAGGTCTAAAATTTTGTTAACGCCGTTTCTGTAAACTTTGTTTTGTACTAAATAATGTCTGCCGCATTCTGCTTTCTTATTTTACTTAATCACCCAAAGGTTAGCTGGAAGAGATCCCTTAAAGGGATAAGTTCGCCTTTGTACATTATAACTCTGTATTGTATTAGATTTTCTGTTTTTTTTTGTGTACAATAAAGTGTTTACATACATACATACATACTATTATTTACGTAACACCTGGCCATAATGTGAGTTTTATCGCACGCTGCGCGCACGGTAAAACTCGCGTTGTGGCCAGGTGAAGACGTAAAATTGTGTACTCATCACGGGCAGTAAAAAAGAAAGCCCTCTATCGCATATTTACAACCCTCGCCTACGGCTCGGGTCTCAAATACCTGCGATTTCGGGCTTTCTTTCTTTTACAGCCCTTGTTAAGTAATGTACTATTGTATTTTCGGTATCAATGTGCCACAAAATTATTATTTATTACCTTGTGATGTTACTAACTTTTAAGTATGACGGTATTGGATGGTATATGGTTTTAAAAAGACCTTCTGCGGGCCTAGTGTGGCAGCGTCTGTATAGCGTGTCAACTGTGGATAAAGCATGCGTCACTTTTTGACACGTGTACTTATTTACCTGTCAGAAGGTGACAGATGCCTTATCCAAAATTTATCACGCGATAAACGAAGCCATAAAGGCCCCGTGCTAGAGTTTCTTGCGGAAATTCGTCTCCGCAAATATGAATAATATGGCCTTTTACAAAGCGCTGGTACATTCACTCTATATTACCGACGTGTAAAAGAGGCCATGTGGCCAATTTACTAAAGAAATGATGTCATAAAATTTCATTTTACAAGAATGCATGCATTTTTATTTGCATGTTTTGTGAAAAATAAAGATGTTTATCTATCTATCTATCTATCTATCTAAAAATAATAATTCTTACTTGAGGAAAATACATAAATTTTCTTTTCCGTTGCAAGTTACGTACGAAACGCAGATTAAAAAATTATCAGTGGCACGCCGGCTATGTAAATTACTCATTTATTACAAATAATTATGTGTAGTGTGTAAAAATCTAGGCAACCGATTTTATTTAACCTACGTACGTATACTTAGTCATCGCAATGACCTGAAAGGCATACAATAGATGACGATTTAATTATGTAGCACAGTCGAGTACAAAGAATTATTTTACACCTGTGCAACGTAATCCAATGAAATAGGGTGCAAAGGTGCAAATTCATATTTGTACTAGACTGTACCATATAGGTGTAGGGATTCCATAGGGGATGGAATCCCTAATCGTCATTTGTCCTAATGCATAGTTTGTCCGAATTTTCGTTTATCCTAATGCCATTTCTGCTTAATTGTTCAATCTTTTTAGTGTTGTTTCAATACAAGCCTAACCTAACCAAACCACAGATATAATTGAAACACTTAAAAAGTCGCCTGACTCTGCTGGGTAGTGATTCTGTAAACAACGCCGGTCGTGCGGACTGTCGAGTGGTATCCAAGCGGCGAGATTAAGTAGTCCAGTCAGCGCGAACAAAACACATTGTAGCGCGTGCATTTCAATTTAGCAGCACGATGGGTCGAACGTATAAGGCTGCTTAAAACCAGCGGGCGTATTGTCTAACGTACTCGCAATCACGATCGTTTTCATTTTGAAAATCGAAGGCTTGTCTGCATACAAAATGAAAACAATTGTTCCGTTTTGAAGCCGATGCGATTGCGAGTGCGTTAGGCCAAAGCCCTTCAGTTTAGGGCAAATGAAAATTCGGACAAACGGTGTGTTAGGACAAACGTTGCTAGGGACTCTGAGGACGCCCACCGGCAGTGAGAGGGACTCACGGATCATTCGAGCATGCGCCTGATTATTTGTTACCGGCAATTATCATTTTGGTAACTAGCTTTTGTAATGTATGTCATTTTTAATATTTTACTGGTCAAAATTCAAAATAATCATTCAGTAAATTAGCTACTTCAGGGCTATTATACACGTTGGTAATACGGAGTGAATCTACCAGCTTCGGACTAAAATATAATTGCAGAGAAATAGTGCCGCAAGAAACTCTAGCACATGGTTATTTCTTCAATTGTAAAATAAAATAATTCTCCAAAGTAAGTTAGATCACAAGGTAATACAGTAATATATAATAGTTATGAAAGCTACAACTAAATAAAATCATTACAAATCTTAACTCAGCTAAAGGTTTCTCGATGAATCCCAATAAAAAAAATACTAGGAGAACAACACGACGAGGTCTCTACGTCAAAGGCAGTTTCGATAATATTTGCCTAGTAGTAAGTAGTCCTTGTAAAAAGCACTAGTGCAGAAATGTAAAGTAAAATGCACCTGTTTTACATACCCTAAGAACGGTTGAATAAGAGCCACTTTAATAAATATTTAGCTGACTCAAGACTAATGATAGTAATTTAAATATATTTGTTAAATAAACCAACATAGTACTCTTTAAATATTGTCAAGAATTTGAACCATCACTCACCGCGGTACATTATCTTCCTCTTTTTTATTTATTTATATATAATCATTGACACCTTAAGAACCGAGAGTTCAATGCGTCTCGCAACACAAACACTTCCAACAATACCTTAAAATAAAGTTACTTACCTTTGCCAAAATATGCCATTCTTTAAATTAATAACTTTATCACTATGAATTAATTTCAATAAGAATCAATTAAATAAATTTCTATTTATCACCACATGTGTACGCAACAAACATCTAATACACTATTTATATATTATGTAAACACGCGACGGTAGTCACGAACACATAGCAAACTATGTAAATATACAGAAACATCCGTACTTATACAAAATTAGAACAAAGTTATCGGTGCGCTCGGAAAATATCAGAACTAAAAGTTTTTTGATGATTTCAGTTACACACCGACGCTTGCGACATTGGTACTGGCGGAGTTTTCGCGCGATACAATTTTCTTACTCCTATCATCGAGTACTTAAGTATGTCAAGGGGGAAAATATCTATCTTCTATGGTCTTAGGAGATTATTATTATTATACGAACCCGAGTAGTAGTCTATACACTATAATGTCAAATACTTAACGATTTAAGTAGTAATTTAGTACGTCTAAAGCTCGAAAAAAGAAATTGAAAAAGAGCCAGTCAAGAATAATTCACTCTTTCACATTTAGGCCCTGTTGTTTGATCAGTAGTTAAACTAATCGTTAAAATTCGTAAAAGAAATTGAAAATTTGACACATTTCCTTGAGATTCCTAAAAATGTTCGATTCCTTTTTCAAATTTTAACAATTAGTTAGTTAAACTACAGGGCCTTAGAGTACAGGGCCATACTAAAACAACAAAAAGTTGTCGATGGGCCAAATTAAACCTCTTTTAACGTATGTTTAAATTCTATGCTGATTGGCTTGTGGTAACTGACGAATTATTAAATTGTGCCACATTATACTGTTACATACTTAAAACTTAAGCTCGGTACTACTTTAAACTTACCTACTATTGGCAGAATAATTTTACAAAAACCTAAGACTCAGGTCTTCGGAAAATTATTTCACTACAAATGATAATAAATCCGGTGACTCCTTTTAGAGCTAATATAAAACGCCAATTTCATAGGACCTAATATTATAACCATAGTGGAAGATATATATCGACATTCCGGTATCCTACCTACCCTTTGGCCGAAATATGTTCGATGAATGTATCGTTTCCCAACTGTTTCATTTGCCAACCCGCTTTTTTCTGTAACTGTAAATATTTCAGGATTTCTTTCAGTACCATCGTGTGAACCCTATAGGTTAAGTTAGGTTAGTTTTTCCTGAAATATTTACATACATAAATTAAATCACGCCTGTTACCCAGAGGGGTAGGCAGAGACCACTGCTTTCCACTTGCTACGATCTTGACAAATTTCTTTCGCTTCTTCCACATTCATACATATAATATTTACAGTTACAGAAATGAAACGGAGTAGGGACACAACCAAAAATAAGTCATAACGTGATACAAATAAGAAAAAATATTAAATGAGCAATAACGTTACGTCCATTGGAAATAATTTCAGTCTTATAATTAGTAACATATGCTTAATTTTAACTTGTATTTGTATCCCTTAATACTCATCCCGTTTTACGGTACCTACCTATTTCTCCCATAGGCGGAGAACCCGATCTTCCTTATGAATCATAACTTACGCGTGAGATTATTATGATACAAACATTGATAAGATTTAAGATACGAGTATATGAGTCATATATGATGTTTCATCAATGCTACTCGTAAGATGGCATCTGCGTTATATTATGTACTAGCGACCCGCCCTCGCTTTGAGTTTTCTGTAACAACCGTACATAAAACCGAATGTATTATACATAAAAACCTTTGTCTTGAATCACTCTATCTATTACAAATAAAACGCATCAAAATCCGTTGCGTAGTTTTTGAAGATGTAAGCATACATAGTGATTTATGTAATCTCTTTATTGCACTAACTAAAAAGAAACAGAAAAGCTATGAAAGGCGAACCACAACAGTGAGGCGAAGCGAAGGGGGGGGGGGGGGGGGGTGTAATCTACGACTGACGAAATCAAAGACATGTATTCAGTAAGTAGGCCGTACGGGCATTTTTACACGTCAAGAATCTACCAGCGCTTCCCAAGAGGAGACACTGCTGAGAAGAAACGCCGCAAAAAACTCAGCAGTCAGTAATTTTTTAAACATATTACAATAGTACTACTTAATCTAGCATTATAATAAAGCAATAAATATTAAATTCAATATAATATCAAATAACATCAGATAGATCAGCAGAAAAACATGCCAAAAATGTTACGTGAGAGATACTTAAAGGAAGAAAAATTAGAAAAATAAAACTAAAACCCACCTATATTTGTTTATAAGTTATAAGTTTCCAGTGATGGTATCTTGTGCAGGGTTCATCCAGACCGTTTCCACCATTTTATAATTTAAACTACCGCCTTCGTATTTTTGTTTCAGCGTGGGGACAAGGCAACCGATAAAATAGGTATTCCATCTCAGGGTAGTGATTCCCTCAATAACGACGGTCAGACGGACGAACGAGTGAATGTCCAAGCGGCGAGTTTAAGTAGTGCCGTCAGTGCGGACAAAACATATTTTAGCGCGTTAATTTAGCAGCATCGTTTCTGCCGATGGATCGAACGTATATGGCTGCTTAATTGAAAATGCACGCGCCAAAATGTGTTTTGTTCGCTCTGACGGGACTACTTAAACTCGCCGCGCTGTGGTTTCGCTCATCCGTCCGCCCGTCCGTTGTTTTTGAGAGACACCCCAGTCCTCAGGGTTGGCACCGCATTTGCGGTCTTAGGATGTCGGGTCATAGAAGGTCTTACTTACCATCTTGTTGGCTTGTGTGAACATTTGCCTTTCCTAAGCCTTAAAAAAAAGTTACCAAGCACTGCCCGCGACTTTGTCCACGTTTGCCCACGGAAACAGCTTTATTTTTGGGGAAAAAGGGTAGCATTCAAATGAGTCCTTTCCTTTTAGCTTCTGCGTGTAAATTACTTAAAAATTACATAATTATATCGTTTTCATCGCCTTAGGAGGTAAAATTAGATTTTTCCAGAAAACAGTACGTTGCTATACATTTATACAGGGTGTCGGCTCACTAGTGGTCCAAATGAAACAAAAAAATAGGTCACACCCAGAGCTACCAAAAACACCTCCATGTATGATCAGCGATTTTATTTATTTTAGTCGGATTTTTTGTAATTGTTCTTTATGTTACGAAAAACTCATCATGTTGATGTATTATTTCAATATTTTTTTGTGGTTTCTTACATGAATATAATCATTAGGTTTCTTATAAGGAAAAATTACAAAAATCCGACTAAATGATCAATATCTCCGATAGTACTAAAAATCGCTGAACATACATGGGGTGTTTTTGGTAGCCCTGAGTGTGACCTATTTATTTTTTTCATTTGGACTACTAGTGAGCCGACGCCCTCACCCTGTATAGTGGCTCGTACCAGCTTTTATTTTTTATTACAGGTTTATCAGTTTGCCACTACTCCATCTATTTCTTTCCATTTCGGGACCCCCTTTTCGGAAAATCCTTTGTTATTGGTCGTATACGTCTTAAAAACACCTGTGAAAAAAACAGTTTTAGTCAGGTTTAGTGTAGGCGTAGATGAGTCAGTGAGTCAGTAGGTAGGGTAAAACACCTAATTACTGACCTCTAAAATACCAGTTAGTGGCACCATGTGAATGTTGAATTATCGTCTCTATCACCTTAGGTTAAAGTTCATGGGTCCGCCCTCATTACTATTATTGTGTTTTCTAATAAACTACAGTATTTTCTTGAAATTGGTCGGTAGTTTTTGTATTACAAATGAAAAGACAGCCGGTGAAATGACTAGCATAGAGGCATTCCATCTTAGTCCTCAGGGTTGGCAACGCATTTGCAGTCTTAGGATTGCATCGCAGTCCTGTGAATGCGAATGTCTATGGGTCACAGTGTCCACTTACCATCAGGTGGCCTGTGTGCTCGTTTGTCTTCTCTATGACATAAAAAAAAAAACAGCTTAAAGGGTATATCTTATAGTTTAATAACAATTCACCTTCGAGTTATCAACTTAACGGAAAAAAGTGGCCACCTTTTCCCTTAAGCTGACTACTCAAAGGGTAATTGTTATTAAAGTTTGTTACGTATCCCATAAATTGTGTTTTTACTTGCGCTACAAAAACGTATAGTCTGATTGCAAGGAAATTCTTTAGTTAATTAGAAAATAAAATAATAGTAATGAGGGCGCCACTGGACGCTCGACGTTTGCTCGGTGCAGTCTTAAAATTCTCGCATTTTAAAAGCAGCGAACCTTACTCCTTTCAACTATCTCAGAACAAGTACCTACACAAGTGAACTCGGCTTCAGCCGAGCATAATGGGGTTCATCCGGCTTTTATCCGGGAACCCGGTGATGCGGTATTGTGTAAGAAGGACTATTGTTTAGGGGACCTATTTCCGGACGAAGGTGAGAGGTTAAGAGAGACGGGAGGAAAACAATATCGTTATTAATAGAACACTAAGAAGGTTATTCCACCAAACTTTGGCACAATTGCTGACTATTTTTAGATGGAATGGTGTCAATAGCCTTTTAACGGGTAATTATATTAGGTATTTTTTCCCCCGTGTGGTTGCCGGATTAGAATAGTGCCACTCCAAGTCTTCCCGTGGATGTCGTAAAAGCCGACTAAGGTAATAAAGGCGTGTAGTACTGTTAGGCGATGGGCTTGCAACCTGTCACTAATACACTGTTAAACATCTTCGCCTAAGTGTGCAAAATATGGTTACAGAATTATCAACAAGTTTTTAGAGTTGTTGGAAATTCTGTAGCTCTGCCTACCCCACTCTGGGAATAAAGGCGTGAGTTTATGTATGTATGTATGTATGTATTTTTTCGAAATACTTTCCAACGAACGTATTTACGTAGAATTTTCATTTCATCGTAATGCCTTTCTCGCCGCGTTTTTTTTTTGCTAGTCACAAGGGTAACCTAACCAACGTACTTGATGTTTAAGATATTCTGAAAACATCATTTTATGTACCGTAAAATGGTGCTACTTTGCTCCAAAATTTGCTCCAATTTTCGAAATCATTTTATTTTTTTGAAAATCATTATACTATGGTATGTTGATTTATGTGTTTTTGTAAAGAAGAACATCCCCACTATCAAGTTGTAATACTTAAATGACATCGAAATATTGATTTGATATCAATATATAAACTTTAATTTAGGAGCAATGTTACCCAGTGTTTGGGTAACTTTGCTCCAGAATAAAATTTGCTTTAAAACTTCTATTTGAAAGCGTTTGGTGCAGTTTTACATTGTCATGAGTCAAAGTATGCTCCAGTAACAATCGTGTAAGCCTGGGTTTGAGTAGGTTTGGGGCAAAGTAAGTAATGAGTTAAGTGTTAGAGACTAAAATATATTTGGTTTTACTTAAAGTTTTTTATTTTTAATATGATTACAATATTGTTCAATCTTAGTATTTCTTCACCTAGACAATAAACAAAAGAAAATAAAAGTCTTCTGAAAAAGGGTACGTACCTAGGTAGGTAGGTACCTAAAACCCTGTTAATCACTACACCTAAGCAATATTTAACAAAAAATAAAAATAATCGTCTGAAAGGGTATCATTAACCCTGTTAACATTATAGGACATAAATAGTCTCATGCTGTAATGTTATCATGTACCTTATCCCTAAATTTGGTTTAGTTCTGGAAGTGCAAAAAAATCTCGTCAACCATTTTTTTTTTGGTAAATTTATGGACTCTAAACTTTCATTCCAATGACAATGGATTTCATTTTTCGTTTTTGTCCACTTTCAACCTTTTTTAAGAAAGATATGTAACTATGGTTCTGGATCAAAGTTACCCCAACATGTGGAGCAAAGTAGGTACGTATTTTTTTTTTAATGTTTAAGCCTTGAAAGAGCTAGAAACTACTAGAAATATTGTATATATGGAATAGCTGATTATATACAGGAACACATCAGAACATACTAACCGTGATTCGATGAACAATTGCTTAGATGTAAATGACTTTTTCCCATACTAAATTATTAGTAAATCTTCTTGTTGGCACTGTGCGACGCCGGACAGGAAATGGAAACGGCGAAGCGAACGATTCACATTCATTTTTACCTCATAATTTGCAAATGTATCGAATGCTTTTGGCAATTTTGAAGAATTGACCAAAGACTTCGACTTGCCGGGCAATGAAACTAAATACAGAAGTGGAGCAAAGTTACCCAGTAAGGAGCAAAGTAGGCACATTTTACGGTAAGTTTTTTGTACATAATCCCGAATTGATCACACATAAAAACCTTCCTCTTAAATCGATTCATTTGCATAACGTCGACGGGATCTCCGCTGCCGCGGAGCTCCTGTTTCTGGGTGGTTTGGCCCTCCGGGCCAGCTGAAGAACTATCATAACCTAAACGTACCTCATATTTATGATACTAAAGGGTGCCTTGGATCCAGAATCGAAATTTTTCATAAGTGTAAAAACTGCGAAATTGTATATAATGCGAATAAACGCATAAATCCCTCTATTGATGAAACCGCATTAAAATTGTGTAGCTTGATAGTTCTAAGCGTGCATACAGCAGACAGGCAGTGACCTTGTTTTATATTATGTAAAAGATACATGGTATTAAAGAAACATACCTATAGTTTCCTATATTTAAAGTTTATTTATTTTAGTAGGTAAATGCAGTTGCCTTCTAATTATGAATTGAAAACACTCCTGTTATTGGTTGTGTAAGTCTCCTGTCTTTAAGGTGACCTTGAAGTAGGGGTCTTGTCTTATACATGCCGTCTTGTTATGTCGTGGCGATCGCAGACTCTCCGGAAGCGTTCAATATTGACTGTACACAGACAGTTAATTTCCTGGACGTGGAGCCAATAGCCTGAGATCTCGCCGCTTGTTGCGGGGGTTACCATGACACACTAAAGCAGTTCAGTTTAGGCTAAGAGAAAGAGCTGTATAATGAGCAAATAGCACACTATCACAAAGGTTATCTACCGTGGGTGGTACGAATAAGTCATTAATGTAAACCAAAAATAATAAAGGACCTAATATAAAGCCCTGAGGCACACCTAATTTAACAGCTGATCCAGTAGTCTGTCTTTGGTTTACAACAACCGTTTGTGTTCTATGACTAAGATATGAAGACATAAGATTTAGAAAATTATTTCATAGACCATAATGTTCTAATTTTAATATAAGAGTCGCATGATCTACGCATTCGAAAGCTTTGGAAAGGTCATAAATACACCTATTAAATCACAAGATTTCTCCCAAATATTGTGTATATATTTAATGAGCGCAGACGCTGCATCGGTTGTGGATCGTTCTCTGGTGAAACCGAACTCATTACTGTTAAGCAGGTTATTTCTATTGAAGTGACCTAACATATCTTTTAACACTCACATTAATAGGAACCAATAATAGCCCTATCCATAACGTAAGACGAGCTTAGACAAAATGCAGTGAGATTCTGGTCTAGGTAGCTACGACAGTGAGCGTCAACTAGCCGCCGGGAGCAAGTGGTAGCAACCTACAGGACAAACACGTGGCGTGTCAACATTTCTTGACTTTATATTATTACCGAGTTATTTTTTATCCGTAGGATATATCCATTTCACATTGCATTATTGTATTATCTTACTCCGATATTGATAAAGCATTGCATTATTGTATTATCTTACTTCGATATTGATAAAGGTTAATAGTTGACTGAAAAATTTAATAAGAACAAGTTATTTTGATCAACACGGCACTTTGTGACCTATACCTACTTAAAGTCAATTTTATTGTATTCTGAAAGTCAGAAATTGTTTTTTTGTGGAATATTTTTTTTACTTGGCATCAATAATTATTAAAGGAATAACAGTTGGTCTCATAAAATTATAAGTAGAAATATAACATTCTATAGAAGGGAAAAAAGGAGTCTCCATCATCAGACCAGCTCGATGGTACTATATTATTGTATTGTCATCAGAACTAAAAGCGTATGAAAATTTTCAGCTTCATCGGAAATCGGGAAGTGGGTCAAATGTAACTTGCAACATTTGACCCTTACAGTGGGCTGCAGCTGACCGTACATACATACATTGCAAGTAAAATAAAAGCTGGTAAAATACTCAAATAACCGCGCGGAACCCTTTAGACACAATGTTGTTGCGATTTGAGATATCCACGCGGACCAAATCACGGGAACAGGTAGTTTGTCAATATTGTTTCGGCTAATGCAAAAAAAATATCTAAACATACCTGTCCGAGTCGCTTCTGTCCTAACACATCTTGCTCGCTTTATTTTTCACTAATCGTGTCAGATATTTTTGAGTCCAAATGTAGGTTAATAATATATTATTACTGGTCACTGTTCCCAACTCTAAATTACACGCCAACGAGCGCTAAGAGGACTTTAGTTTGTTAGTTATTTTGAATGTCGTAGCCATGACCCTAACTAAATTGGAATTTCCTCGTCATTCCATCTCGAATAAATGTGTTTTCGACTGTTATATGTAAAATCGTTGTCTTACGATAAATTTTTTTTCTTTTATATTTGACATTAGTTAACTTTAAATTGACTCATTAGTAAGTGGTTTGTAACTGTACCAGTTAATTAAATAAATAAATCTCTCCAGCCGATTTATTCAATCCTATTATTGAACTCCCGCATGGTTTCGAATTTGCAAGTCGATATGATCCAATTCCAACTCTCCAATAGGAAGAAGAATATAGATTGAAACAGCTAAATAAATTGCTGTTTCTTGCATTACGTAATGGGTATTGAAATTGTTTTGTCCCCTGACGTAAATAGAATGTGTATCTGTGTAGGTATCTACAGTCTGTCTGTGACATCGTTTGTTCCTTATAACGATTTTTCATAGACAAATTTGGACAAGCTACTGTCAAAATGAAACCTTTTTGGAACAAGCTGTAAATTTTTTTATGTCATCATCTACTTATCGAGACCAATTCAATGAGTCCCATCACGGTGGGTACTGAACATACGTACATTGTAAGTTAATTAAAAAAAAGTTTGTAATAAAAAGGAACGAATCAAATGTCTCTGAAATGTTTCTGAGTATGGCGATTAGTTCTGGTTGGGACAATCTATATAGTTTTATTTTGCTAAAGTAAATTGAAACTGTGATTACCTGAGCCTGACTTATAACCTTTACCCCGACACACATTCGCGTCAGTGGCCCCGGCCGACCCAGGATGCGGTCCGGAGCAGAGGCTGCGCAATCAATAGTCAGTCGCGCGCCCGGGACTGGGCGGGGAGCACGGGTCACGTCTGGAGACTCTGAGGTAAGTCTTACCTTCAGGTACAACCCAAGCGGGATTTAGTGGATCTTTGTGTTTTAAAATGGAAGTGTTTGTTTTTGGACCCTTTTTCGTTTTTTTTCCCATTTCGCTTAAAAATCTATAAATAATATCGATTATTTAACTTATGTATTTTTAATTTGCCTGGGTCTGTTTTTTTTAATTTGCTGTTATGACACCGTTAATGGGTCTTAGAGGGTAATGGTCTTTGTTAAACATTTAAAGGTGTTTTTTTGATTAATTAAAAGTAATTTTAACGTGTAAAGTGGAATTATTGTGAGTGAATCAAGCGTGTCTGAAAGGTATGTACTTGTGTTTAAATCAATATCTTTACTATGCTAAAATAACCTCAAATAAAGTTGAACCTAATTGAAAATAATCAAAATTGTAGTCATTGTTACAAAAATAATGCATTTTAATGTTTTAAATATTCATAGAAATATCTAAAGGTCGAATTGATACACTTCTCGGAGCATTTTTTTTAAATATTTGTTATTAAAACGTTACAGTATTAATTTTCAAAAGGTCACTTTGGCTGACTGACCAAATATTGGCTAGCGGATCATACTGGGTACGCATTAATTAAAATTAATAACAGAATAAAAATTAATAATTAACGATGTCAAATATTACTACGAGTGACCTAATTTTCATTACGCTTATTACCAAAACAATTGACTACGTCTTCAATAAAAGGTCATTTAATTTTATTATTAACTTTTTAACAACTAGTATTTAATAAATTAATATAATAAGTATCAACAATACTACTCAAATTGACCTCGTTCCCAACTAAGCTAGGCTTATACTATAAATAAATAAATAAATAATAAATATCCGGGGACAATGTCACACCAATTGACCTAGTCCCAAACTAAGCTCAAGGCTTGTATTATGGGTACTAGACAACGATATAATTATATGGAGAAATATATACTTAAATATATAGGAGACATCCATGACTCAGGAACAAATATTCGCGCTCATCACACTAATATCTGCCCTTACCGGGATTTGAACCCAGGACCGCTAGCTTCGTAGGCAGGGTCACTACCAACTAGGCCAGCGCGTCGTCAAACTATAGACACTAGACAACAATAAAGTTAGAAACTAATTAAGGAAATCCATAGAAAACATCCCAGACTCAGGAACTATACACGCGCTCATCATATAATAATTGCCCTAATATTTGCCCATACCGGGAATCGAACCCGAAACCGCTAGCTTTGCAGGCAGGGTCACTACCAACTAGGTTAAACGTGTCGTCAAATTCAATCTCAGTCTTTAGGTTGGGAACGCATTTGCAGTCTTAGGATTATAGTCTTGAGAATGGCTCTCAGATCCCTCTTACCCCCCTATTTCACCATCTTGACAATGACACGTGACAGGTGACAATTCAGTATACATTATAATTAATTTAGTATTGTATTGTAGTGTTTTGCGGGTGGTAGGACCTTGTGCAGGGTCCGTCCGGATCGCTACCACCGTCTTATCCATTAACCTACCGCCAAACAGCAGTGTTCGCATTGTTGTGTTCCGGTTTGGGGATAAGACAGCCGGTGAAATGACTAGCATAAAGGCATTCCATTTTAGTCCTCAGGGTTGGCAACGCATTTGCAGTCTTAGGATTGCTCTGCAGTCTTGTGAATGCGAATGTCTATGGGTCACAGTTTCCACTTACCATCAGGTGGCCTGTGAACTCGTTTGTCATCTCTATGCCATAAAAAAAAAAAAACATTGCAAAGTTAACCCACTGATACATGACTGGGTTTCATATAAGCTGCGGCATGTTATAGCTTAAACTTTTTCAACTGAGCTTAGTGTGTACCCACTTAAGAATACAAAGCCATTGTGTGAACCACAAATTAGGACAACGAACTCGCAGTTAAAGCAGATAATAACCGCGTTCAAAGGTTAACATAGATTATCGACTCTATTTCTTTAGACAATAGACTACAAAATACAGTAATAGGATGCCGGCAAACATTTTTTTTTTGCATTTTACAACCGCCCGCCTAAGATTGTATAGATACAATGACCATTGTGTTTACAGGTAAGAGGAGGAGCTCAGTTCAAAAAGTTTAAACTATACACTGAAATGTCACCTACATATTTCCCGTGTGCTCATTTGCTTTCTTTATATCCTTGGTTGAAATGACTAGCATAGAGGCATTCCATCTTAGTCCTCAGGGTTGGCAACGCATTTGCAGTCTTAGGATTGCATCGCAGTCCTGTGAATGCGAATGTCTATGGGTCACAGTTTCCACTTACCATCAGGTGGCCTGTGTGCTCGTTTGTCTTCTCTATGACATAAAAAATAAATAAAAAAATCCTTATAATACCTATAATTGTTTGATTGCTATCATTGGTTAGGAAAAGCGTTTCCAGAAACACAAGTAATCCAATTCCCCGTTACTCGTAACTCGTAACCTAATCGAAGAGCCATCGGGTCGCCGTTTGCATTATAAATAACGTACGCTGCCTGGCATGTTACTGAAAAGCGAAACTTTCAAAGTATCTCTTTCAATCAATAGTACATTGTTAACTTAGGGATGGAAGGCTCCTATTTCACTCGAGATATTTTGTGACAAAATATATAATAAATACATACACATACACTCATGACTTTATTCCCAGAGTGGGGTAGGTAGAGCTACAGAAGTACCAACAAATCTAAAAACTTGTTGATAATTCATCAATAGATAGAGTGATTCAGGAGGAAGGTTTTTATATATGATAAGTTCTGAATTATGTACGGGTGTTACAGAAAACTCACATAAACCGAAGCGAAGCGAGGGCGGAAAGTTAAATATAAAACTATGTCTATATGTTATCTATGTGTTATGTGTTATCTATCTGTTATATTGTATATATATGTGCGTGTGTGTGTATATGTGTGTGTGTGTGTGTGTGTGTGTCTGTTTGTGCGCGCATGTCGCTGCTTAAATGCAAAAGTGCCACAAAACAAAAAAGATATACTTTGATTTAAAACTTATAGTATAGCATTTCGAATTTAAATGCAACACAAACACATTGTGATTTGTGGCCCTTTTGCATTTAAGCAACGATGTGTGCGTCTGCATTAATGTGTGTGTGTGTGTGTATAATAAATAGTTATTAATTTGTAATTAGAATGTGCTTGTTACAGCGGGAGCATGGCGGATACCCGGTGGAAATGCGTGTTCATCTGTTTCGTGATCCTGTGCCTGGCCAAATTCTCAGAGTGAGTACACTGGACCAGCAGGTCATCTTCTATCTTCTACATCATGTTTTCTGTGTCTGTGTAGGGCTGGGTTGCCCAGCCAATGGAGCGCTCTGCAGGGGGCGTAGGAAGATGGCAAGGGGGGCACAGAAAGTTTTAAATTAGGGATGTTACGGAGCTTAGATTCCGGTTCCGATAAATCGGAACTTCCGATTTCGATACACTTTAATCGGAGATCGAAGCACGGCGGCGGCGGCGGCACCACGT
Organism: Acleris laterana; assembly: GCA_963966035.1. Taxonomy (NCBI): domain Eukaryota; kingdom Metazoa; phylum Arthropoda; class Insecta; order Lepidoptera; family Tortricidae; genus Acleris; species Acleris laterana. Next base: position 13,669,614 of record OZ014459.1, on the reverse strand, counting down.
TCAGAGTGTACATTCACATTACACACAGAACTCGACGTTTTTCCCTCCGCCTCCGACACCGACTTCGGTTCCGATAACGATGAAACAAATTTGGAAACTCTGTCCGCAACATGCCTACTTATTTTTTTGAAAAAACTTCGTTTTGTCGTAAATAAAATAACACATTGATTCATACATTCACGTCATTGAATTATATTGTCAGTAAATTAATGTACCTAAACCCTGTTTTTTTATTCCGTAGAATTCTGACAGCCATCTGACAGCAATCACATTCTGACGTTTCAGGAGTAACAATCATCTTTTTAATTGTTGACGTTTTTGGGCTTCATTTGGATCATGGGCAAATTGGGTGTGGCACCAACAGAATTTAAACCTATATCATTAAAAAGGAATTAGTTAAAACGTAATTTCTTAATATGGCCGCAAATACCTAGCTCACAGGAGAACAAAAATATGGGTACTTGAAAACAAGATTATGTTGATGATATAGTCCATAGAAACATTGGAAAATATAGTATGACGGATATTATAGAACTGTGGGGTTAGACAAGTTGCCATCGTTCACGAACGCTAGCGTTAGGCGATCACTTTGGTGATCACCTGTCACTTGGCGCTATAGGCTAGACAAGTCGCCATCGAATGTAACGCTAGCGTTAGGCGATCACTGTCGACATGCGTTGTCAAAAATGATTAATCTAGCCAAGGTGTATGCCCACGATGAATACAACCTCGCTCGACAGTCTAGTTTTTTTTTCTAAAAATTATAAATTTTGTCTATACTTTTCGACCTTAAAAGTCAAGTTGACGCTGTCGCAGGATGTGCATTGGAAATAAACATTCTAGGTACGTATTATGTTGTATTTGTTACATTATTTATTTACATGTTGTTTTTCATAAAATGTTATGAGATTGTGATTGTGTTGTGTGTTATTCTAAGGTAAATATGTACGTGTATGTATGTGTTATGAATTCTTGTAACATGTAAGAAAAGTTACTTCCTTTGTATGAACGCGTCTCCCAGGTGTTTGTTAAACAGTTTCCCTATTTAAATCAATAATGAAGATCAGATAGAGGTTTATGTTCAAATCACGTGAAAGCGCAGCAGGGGCGCACAGGCATACCCAACTATTTTTACATGACCGCCTAAAATAAGGAGTGTAATGTTTTCAGGGTTAATGTATGTATGTATGTACGATTCTTTATTTATTTAGTGTAGTTGTGTTTGACTTTCTTTCAGCTACACCTTAAAATCGGATAACATTTGCTAAAATTGCGGTACTATACTAATCGTAATTGCATGGGCAGAATAGTACACTAGCCTGTACTCGATACAATTAACTGGAGCAGCGTGTTTGTGATATAGATATACAGTTAATTTTTAATTTACAGGGACCTAGACTACACGCGATTGGAACTACGAAAATATTTATGAAGTCCACTGAATACCTATAATGATATTCGCAAATGCAGATCATGGTGTGTATACAGTTTTATTCCGTATTTTCAGTATTTTACCTAACCTGGCGGACGTTACCTGCATGGATACGCTGCCTAGGTCCCACTTCAAACTTCCTCTGTCAAACTGAGAGCGGCAGCTGCATCAGTCAAACCAGTGAAACGGCATAAATATGTCTGCTTTTAGCCAAGTCTACATGTTTGTGCCGGGTTATTGGGGGAGGCATGAGATAACTCATTAAGGAAATTTCCTCAATAAGTGTGGTATCGTTCCCAAAACAAAACGATAAGGGAAATGGCTGAATACTGTAAATAATCCTTATGCCTAAATGACGTTTCGGGTGACCAGCTACTTTGGCCAAAGATTAAGCATTAAATCTATGTAAATAATTTGCTTTTTATTCATATAAGTTATTTGATCTCTCTAAAGTGTCTGCAAAACCAATATACCTAAACTAAATGAGAATAAGTACAGTCGCCAATAATAATTTATATTTCACATTGCGTTACGCTCAAAATTATCTGACACGCTCTCTGCCTCTAGACGTGTCCAATAGTTTCAGCCCTATATTGGATAATATATTATTGTTGGAGACAGCGAGTACATAACATTTCTTAACCTTTGTCCAACAATATTTCAGTATTTTAGCGCCCTTACGAATATTTGACTTGAATGTAAAAAAAATGTAGAAACAAAGTTATAGTTTATATTCATGACAAAAATTATGATAAGTCATTTTGTTTTAATTTCAGAAATAAACCAACACCACTGTCTCCAGCCACTTCGCCCACCAATTTTGCCACATAGTATGCATTGTCTAGAAGGACTGCAGTGCAGATTCACTGGATCCGTACACTCCGATGTTCCTGTGATGTCTGCGTTAATACAATTATGTACTTTCCATAATTTCTGCTCAGTAAAATAATCAATTCATGTTGTCTTCATTCCTATAATACCTTCCAAATATGCTCGTTTTCCCATAATGTTGGATGTTGTAGGTCGGTTGGAGTAAATGTAAGCAACTAAAGTAGGTACGACTTTAAACATATCGCAGCAAACAAAGTGTGCAAAAATATCTCAACACACTCTACAACACTGCTTAATTAATTGAGTTGAGTGCGGGTATTTTTGAACGCCTACTTCGATATTTGATGGTGACTGTACGGTCACGAGCGTTAATTTGACACCCATTTCAAGAAAAATATGCTTGAGTCAATTTCCTTTCGTCCACTTTCACAAGTAAGATTTCATAACTGGTTATGAATAATGATTTTTTTTCACTGTTTCTTAACCTGTTATTAAACAAGACTTTTTTTTTCCATTTTCATAACCAGAAACTAGGTAGGTTTAGGTTATGTTAGTTTTGCAGCAGGCCCGGAGGGCCAAACCACTCAGAAATAGGACCTCCGCGTAAGCGGAGCTCCGTCGCCACTGTCCAATTGATTTGAAAATAAGGTTATAAAAATGGAAAAAAGTCTTGTTTAATAACTGGTTATGAAACAGTGGAAAAAAATCCTTATTCATAACCAGTTATGAAACCTTGGTTATGAACGTGGACGAAAGGGTCAATTTCATTAGAGATGTCAAGTCATTTGTAACTTTTAGGAAACTCAACCTTATTATTGTAGAATGTCACATTGACTTTGGACCTAAGGTGGGTACCAAATTTAATCCCGTGACTGTACAAGTTTAGTTAAGATGACGTTTCAGCATTCGTGGCCATGACGCACCGTCTAAGAACGAAGCAGAAAATATGAATGATCTCGGAAATGGATTATGCTAAGGTAAAAGCTCCTAAAGGTAAGTGCTCCAGTTATGAACCATTCCATAAGTATAAGTCTCTGATTGATAATGCTTTTAGTGCTACAATTAGATTATATTGAATTATTCGGGATTACTACTATTAGAATAAAATTTTTGTATTGATATGTTTTCATTTAAAAAAATGATAATGTTCATCACTGGAGCCTTGTCCATAATAGGTGCTTTTACCTTAGGCTGTCAGGATAAAGGGCAACCAAAAATTTGAACAATGTCAAAAAATGTCAAGACAGTTACTTATTGTGTTCCCATATTGATTGAATAAAAATTGTCATAAAACTAGTACTTACTTTACGTACAAAATTCAGCCATTTCCTTTATCTCTTTTTTTTTGGGAAAGATAACACGTCTTGCAGCCGCCATATTAGTTAATGCGACCGCTGTGCGCAGGCAGAACGACATATTTGGCATCAGGGAGTTGCTCTCTATCCTGTCAGGCCAGAATAATCCATTTCCGAGATCGTAATCAAATTAGTTGTGACCTCCTGTAATAACAGTGGTGGCAAAATAATTAGGAACGCTTGCATTTTTCCCATATAATTGCCTACAAATATACTTTCAATTTTGACTAATCAAAAAGTTCTAGACCTATTTTATTTTTAGTTACACTTATCGTTAATTAATAAACTAAGCCTCAATTTTTTGTACGGTTTACCGCTATTAAAAACGAATATTTTTTATAAGGATTTAAAAACTTAGTGCTGACGTGTCCATACAAAGTTTTTTTAACATGAAATTGATGAAATATTCGATTTTAGCAGCGACAAACTGTACATACATTTAAACCTTAGATTATTATATAATGATAAGTGAAAACTAAAAATAAAATTGGTCAAGAAAATTTTGATTGGTGGTCAAAATTTAAGTCATAATTGTATTATATCTTACGAGAAAAACGCAAGCGTTCGGTTCCTAATTATATGGCCACCAGTGTAACATCGAGCAATGAAACTTTACTAAAATAATGTACTTCGATTTTGTTTTGAACGTTTAATACTTGAAATCAATATTTTTTTGATTCATAGCATTTTTTTGTATGAGGTTTTAAACATAATAAATTAATAGTAATTCAAACTCATTTCACCAAACAATTAAGTATAATCCTGCCTCTAATTAGTAGGGCTCATCCTGGATTTGGCTCCAATTATAAAAGGACTGCTCCGCACTACAATATAACCTAGAGGGCGACCTTTGAGACATTGAATGGAAGTTGAGATACTCCTTCCATACAGGCTGCAGGCTCCGTGTAAAAATGAAACACCGGAGTGTGTAATTCTGCGACAAGGGGTTGATAATAGTATATGGACATCCGGCATCGTCAACCAGCCCTCTGAAGGATTTTCTTAGTTGCCTAAAACACACAAAAGTTATTTTATCAATAAATTGTATGATATCGGTTAGGTATACTTATTTGACCTCGCTATAAGTAACTAAGTACTATTTTTTTCCGAAAACCATACTACTATTATAATATATATAATATAAATAAAGAGTTAGGGTTAATTTAAACCTTGGGCGGGACCTCGTGAATAAAAAACATTACACATATTCAGGGAATGAAACATCCAATACTTTCATTAAATATATGTCATAACTTACTCTTGTCTTATACGAGACCTAGCTTCATCCGATTGTAGGAAGACGATCCTCCTCTTCAAGACTGTGTCGTTGTTGAGAGCATCCCCCACTTCACGGATGCATCTACTAGCAGCGGTCCGTTGCGTTAATTGGTTAGATACCCCGTGATCCTCTGATCCGACCTTGTCGCCAGAAAGCTCACAACAAAGCACACAGCACCTGAAATAATCGTAATAAATATCTTTATTGGTACTGACAGGTTTCATTGTAGGTACATACATACATAAACTCACGCCTTTAATCCCAGAGTGGGGTAGGCAGAGCTACAGAATTACCAACAACTCTAAAAACTTGTTGATAATTCTGTAACCACATTTTGCACACTTAGGCTAAGATGTTTACCAGTGTATTAGTGACAGGTTGCAAGCCCATCGCCTAACAGTACGATACGCCTTTATTCCCTTAGCCGTCTCTTTCATTGTAGGTATTGTTTATATAATGCACATACCAACTTATACATGTTAAAATCAAAATGATGCTTACCTTCAGTTCAAAGAGAACCTCCTTCAATCTCCTCAACGAAGTCAGGGAACGCAAAAGGCTGCAAAGAACTCTAAATGAGACCTTGCTTAACGTAAAATGTTCCTGAACAGCATTTCATGCATCCAGTCCGCGGCCTCCAGGCTCGCACGAGAGATTTCTCTGGGTCGGCGCCTGGATAAGCTCGTACTGTTGTGAGCAGCGTATATGTAAGTCTCAGCGGAAGCATTTTTAATAAGAAATCAATGTTCAAACAATATATTTTATGCGACCGCGAGGCAATGATGACAGTGATGACACGGACTCAGTTGACAGTTTCTTGGTCGTTACGGCCGTCCTTAGATACCGCCCTTAGATACCGACGTTTATATCGCACTGCTAGATTAAAATAGTAGTAACTCAAAATACAATGCATATTAAAATCAACTTTAATTCAACTCCTTTGAACTTAAAACCAAACTAGCAAGGATTTTGGGTTCATACTGTTTTGATCTAGAAGGTCGACATGGCGATAGGTGCTCGTGTTCTATTCGACCTGTCAAAAGGGCAACTTGTCTAGCCTTTGTGTCAAAATAGTACCGCGTAACGACTGTAGTCGTCAAACCTATCACTAGCGCGAGTGATAGTGATCACTTTTCAGCGTGTCAGTTGTAACGAGTGATATATCACGTGACTTACGTCATTCCCATACATTTTTCAATGACAACACATGTCGCCAGTGATCACCTAACGCTAGCGTTCGTGAACGATGGCAACTTGTCTAGCCCCACTGGGTTTAGGGTATTTGATTATAACACTATATCGTCAACATAACCTAAGCAACTTCACGGAAAAGAGTTACACAGAGGTCGATTGTTGTGTAATGTATCTTAAAAATTGTGTATTCTCTTCTCTGATTCTAAGAAAATCAAAAAATCAAAAAAAAAAAAAAAAAATCAAAAAAATCAAATTCTTTACTTTATTATTTATCTAACTAAAGTTTATATGGACTACATTATTATCATGTTTTCAAGTGCCCATATTTTTACACTCCGGTAAGCTAGGTATTTGCGGCTATAGTAAGAAATGATGTTTTAACTAATTACATTTTAAATGTAAAGGATTCAATTCTGTTGATGCCACACCCAATTTCCATACAAAAGTGCCCATGATCCTTTGTTGCTGTTCCACATACATAAGGTAGAGTCAACAAATCATTAACCTACGTGTCTAAGATTAAAACGAAGATTTTGAATAATATTTAATATAATGTAAATACATAAAACTACTTAACATGAAATGCTAACAAAGAAAAATTAAGGTTAAAAAGTGGGTGGGACAATCAAAAACGTAGGGAATTAACAAAAAAAACTAAAACTCAATGAACTAGTGACAGTAAAATCAACAATAACAGTAAAAATAACACGGGTAAACGAAAACGAGAACATTCGAACATCCAAGACAGAAGTCGAATGACGTTTCAGTCAGTTACGTCTGGGCGTCGTCGTTTTTTTTTATCCCAGAAGGGAACGGCAAAGGACATAAAACAGCCTAAAGCGACGTCATTAGTTTGGCAGGACGAATGACAGTTGACAACTGTAATTTTATAGTCTATATTATTTCCAAAAAATAAAATAACAATATAAATACAAAACAACAATGATCAAATATAATTTAACTCCAAAGGTTTGTAATATAATATGACAATGATCTGAATGTTTTTGTTTTCATTAATTAACTTAATATTATTTCATTTTAAATTCAAAGATATAAATCATAGAAGTAATATTCCACATTTTTTTTTAATATTTTGCACCACAGGTTCAAGGAATATTGTGTAGTCTGGAAGACCAAGAAACGTCTGAATTCTACGGCATTAAAAATTAGGGTTTACGTATTCTTTTTTGTCACAAATCAAATCAAAATTTCGCATGAAGCTATGATTATTAATTAACTACATTTATTTTAAAATGCTTATACTATTAAGACGTAAACGCAATTACTCGTAGAACGGAGGCGTTCCCATACAATAAAGCGTTCTAAAAACGTTTTAGTCTAGGAAAGCGCCGCATTCGCTCTCAATGCATTTTCGGCTTTATAATGCAGTTAGTCACCTTCTTTGTGTCTGTCTGTTGCATCTTAGCTCTCAAATGGACTTATTTGGATATCGTTTTTTAAAGTTCCGTAGTCAAGGAACCCGTATACTTAGTTCCGCCATGTCCGTCTGTCCGTTTGCCCGCAGAAATTCTTGGTACAGTCACGCGATTAAATTTGGTACCCACCTTAGGTCCAAAGTCAATCTGACCTTCTACAACAATAAGGTAGAGTTTCCTAAAAGTAACAAGTGACTTGACATCTCTAATGACATTGACGACTTCAAGCATATTTATCTTGAAATGGGTCCCGAATTAACGCTCGTGACCGTACTACAAAGCTGTAATTCGGCACAGTTATGCATTTACATTAGTGCCTTAAAAGTTGTAACATAAAATATAGTTCCGTAAAATGGGGTGAATAGAAAACGTTGCGTGAATAGAGAATTGTTCAAAAAAGTGTTACGATTGAAATAAAATATTGCAACACTTGTATATACTTCACTTTAACGATTTTATTTTCAAGAGCAACGTTTTCTCAGTACTACGTTATAAAAATACAGTAAACAGACTACGTATATACTATATTGCTGACATTGCTGTTTTATAATGCTATTTTATAATGTAATTTAGCTCTTTGGAGATCAATTATAAAATCATGAAAATGACTTTCTAGACAGACTATAATCTGCGATAGGGTCTGTCTCTTTTTTTTCAATTTTATCGTCCAATCCAACAGATGCGTGAACGCGAAGATCAACTTCAGGGAGAAGGAGAAGCAGATCTTGGACCAGATCCTGGGTCCGGGGCGCTACGACGCCCGCATCCGACCCTCGGGAGTCAATGGAACTGGTACGGTCGCTTCTATTCCTTTCGGCTAGCTCATACCATGGAGATGGTCATTTTCAAACGGTTTCAATCGGTGAATTTCTGTAGAAGAGTTTCAAATTATACGGTCTAAAAAGTGACCACAGATAGGCTCAAGAAAATTAAAAACATTCTAATTGACTTTTAAGGTTATAATAATTATATTTACCGTAAAACGGGGTGAGTAGGGATTAAGAGGTGAGTAGGGACACAACCTAAAATAAGTCATAACTAGTTACAAATAAGAACAATTATTAAATGGATAATAACGAAATATTTTCAGTCCTAGGTATATTTTTTATTTTTTAGTAACATTTATTTATTTATTTAAACAATGTCTTGTGAACTTACAGCGTCAGCCAAAACGCCCAGCAAGATGCTTAAAGCTACAAATTTAGGACAAGAAATAACATTTAAACATCTTACATTTTATATTAATTATGATATTTTGTAATTTTGAATGTGTTATAAAATAAATGCTGTGTAACTCTTACATAAAAACATAAATGGGGTAAAATATGCACAAATCAATCAGGGAACATCCCAGCTAGACATAACCCTGCAGTTTATTTAATTTAGGAAGCGGTTTAAGGCTGCTATAAGGACAGGCCACTTGTCCACTTGTGAACATATGCTTTATTTTAGGTTACTTGTGTCCCTACTCTCCCATTAGTCCGTATTCACCCCGTTTTACGCTACTCCATGTTTAAAATTTGGTGTCAATAGAAATGAATATTCGGCGAAGTGAAACGTTCTATGATATTTCATGGGTGAACCTTTTGAAACGCTTTGAAAATTGCCATAATTATTGCTCCTAAATGCAAATACAATCGGCTGTTTATATTTTCTTTACGGCTTAAGTGTTATCGGGGACCAGGGTTGCAGAAACGAAAAGGGTAAAATGCTTATGGCAAAAGCGAAAATTTTTTCCCAATTCCAGCACTAGAGTGGTTGTTTTTGGATTGAATACAGAAATGTCTTGAATTAACAATTGTTACATGTTGCTAAGTTTTATATTTTCGTCCCTTTTATTTTTTTATTCGGTTTGCAACTTGTCTGCCGTTGTGGAAACAATAAATTAAAACTAAAGTAAGACGTCATTTATTATAGTGAGAAAAACTTGCCTTTTTAAAACGCTAGATTAAAATGAATAATTAATTAATTTTTATAGCAGTTTATTGGTCTTTGCTTGAACCATAATTAGTTCTTCGGGCTTACATAACCTAAAAGGACTAAAATCGCAATAAAATGTTTTGTACTGTTTCTTGTGTATGAATTATTTTTTATATCTACAATGAGGATTATTTAAATCGATAGTATATAAGTAAGTTCAAGAAGTATAATTATTTATATTAGGTAGCATTGAGAATGAGTATATAATAAAATAATTTATTCTTACTAATCAAATGAACGATTTTCCCTCAGCAGTTAAAATCAGGTTTGGATTTAATATTATGTCATTTAAATAATATCATCAAGGTAACTTGTTATTATTATACGTGTTTTGTACTGTTATGTACTGCAGTTGAATGTGTACAATTATTTTTATTTTCAAAAATTAGAAGCTTGTAAGTGCTTTTCAAACTTTGTTGAAGACATTTTGCTGTTGTACTATGTTTCTTAACAGATGGACCCGCAGTCGTAAACATTAATATCTTCGTCCGAACGATTACTACCATAAGCGACATAAAGATGGTTAGTAAGGTTATGTTCACTCTTAGACGGTAGCGCTTCACGAGAACTCGATGGACCATAGACAATTAGAGAAAGTAGAACTTCGAGGTGGTATATCGAGCTTTTGTTCCTTAGTATCGCACTTCTTTGGAGAGTTGTTAGTGACGTGGCAAACGTCAAAAACAGCTGACCGGTAGTAAGGCTGGTTTTTTCAAATATTATGTGTGCAAGATTACCGATGACTCACAAGATGAATATGCTTTGGCATTGGGATGGTTAAAAGTTTTTATCGATTAATATTTTCATCGTTTTATCGATTAATATTTTCATCTTGAGCGTCTATTTTATCGATTTTTTAGCCTTTAGCATCAGTTTTCACAACAAACTTGTTGGTATTCTTGTGAGGGCTTGCGTTAGACACTTTTTATAGGAATGCTACATGTTTTGGATGCATTTCTTGTTATATCTTCCGCTCGAGTGCGGGCGTATACCGACAAACTAAGAAATAAATAGGTACAACACACGGGAGGGGTCATAGGCCCTTACCAAGAAAAAACGCTAACTAGCATTTCTATTCGTTTAGTTTTTAAACCAATCGCATCACTGGTAGATGACGTGATACGAAAAGCCACGTGATCTACCAGTGACGCGATTGGTTTAAAAACTAAACGAATAGAAACGCTAGTTAGCGTAGTGCATCTCGGCAAGGGGCTCAGGTCAACATACGGATTAGACCAGGTCAGCCGATTACATTACAATTGAGTGCCTTTAAAATTTCAAGCACGCCATTTTAAGTTGAAATGTTTGTTAAATCAATTCGATTTAGGTGTTGCATGTCTGTTTGTAACATTAAGAGTTATAAGCGTAAAAACATTAAAAGTAAATTAATTAATTTTGAAGTAAATATACATACATTATAAACAAATACAAATATATATACATTTTTGTGATACAGTCGTGTTATCACGACAGCTATACAGTTCAGAATAGTGTGAGAGAAAGGGAAAAGCCGTGTAATTGTAATAGCTCTGTCGTTTTCACTCACCGTAAACTGAACTGCAAGGATATATCATGGTAATTACTTTTCTTTGATTACTCCCTTCACTATGATTACTTAAATCATTTCTTGACAGGCTGCTTTTGATTTTGCTGTACATTGCAATTTAGTAGAATTAAGCATTTTTTGAAACTGGCGTGTAAAAATTCATACAAAGGTCTGAAATAAAATTTTATTTAAGGAGTTACATTTGCGGTTACTTTTTTGTAACGCATTTCTCATATTTGGTATTATATATAATCCACTAACACAAATTCTTATAAACAAGAAAAGTTAATCGTATATAACGACGTCCGTCCTTTTTTTTCGTTAATAAATTATTTTTCTATTAATTTTGTATCGATTTCACTTGTACATTTCTTTCGCCCCATCCAAATTTTCAGGTACATGACGACGAATTTTGAATTAACACTGATTTAAAATCTTAAAGCTAATTGAAACACTCGTATATTTATCAAACTATATATTTTGCTTGGTACTTAGATGGCCCAGCGGTGGTGACCATCAATATATATGTCAGGAGTATATCAAAGATTGATGACGTCACCATGGTAAGTATACAGTCAGCGTTGATAGCTTTAGTCACGTATAAGTACAGTCAGTCGGTTCGCGAGGTACAACAAGTCAAATGAATGGGCAATTCTCCAATTGGCTTTTCCCAGTTATGTGTTATGTTTTTACTAGTTGTCGCCCGTGATTGTGTATTTTAGCAGCGTACGTACATATTTTTTATATAATTTCTGTCTCTTCTTCCTTATTCATTTAAAACTCAAACCCTGATTCATCTCTCCGAGGGTTTTGATGTACAAACCCTTGACCCTTATTTCAGTGCAAAAAATATATTTTTTTTAAATAAAAACATTTCAAAAGAAGTCCACTTCCCGTACAAAATAAAGTATTCTTAGTAACGTACTTTACTGTACAAATATTGTAGTATTACGATCATCAGCGGATATTTCACATCGAACCTGATTCTTAGTCGCAATTCGCTGTTGACCTATTTCAATGACATGCTTATTTTTGTCATGTTTAAATGTATGTCGATGTCTATTCATAATTATTTCTATAAATATTCTTTGATGGAAATGATTCCCGAATTAAATAAATTATCTGCCAAGATATGTACAAGGCCTTGTTAACAAGTCGTTTATAACAACTGCCTATACAACAACTTTATTAAGGTAATACAGCTAGTTAAGGATAGGATTACATAGACTTACGCAAAACACGCTCGGCAAAAGTGAAATTTTGCATGCGTTGTTAACAGAAATCCGAATCTATGAATAGCTAGCACAAACTGAATGCTCTGCTCAGTCGATCTGTGAAGCTTTTTATGTTATTATTATATACGTCTTTTAGTTTTGTGCGACAGATATATGTATGACAGATATATAATAACAAAGTCTAACGTCTAATCTAACTTACCATGCTTACCTTCACACACCTTTTTCTCTACTTCATTAGGAAGGACTTGACTTCTAGTGCATTTTTTAGCGAGGCTGATTGTCTTCATGATATCATCTCCTAAATATTTAAATAAATTGGTTGGAAAATAATTTTACCTAATCATTTGAGAATATTTTGGGTTAATTTTAATTAGGTGTAGTCTTACAGTTGGTGTAAATCTCGTTCAATTCAAACTCCAAAAACCACTAGTAACATTACACCGTAACACAACACTCATATTTTTAGCAACTGACATTAAATCATCAAAACCTTTCAGTTTCGAAATGTACACAACTACATGGTTAGGTATAACAGTCTGTATACAATCTAAGATATGATATTTTTTGTCACTAAAGGCGACGATCCTACGTTAGTACGAGTCAACATGTACCTCCGATCCATCAGCAAAATAGATGATTATAAAATGGTGAGTGTCTACCAAATAACCAGATAATATGAGTACGTAGGAACACTGTGCCAATTTTATTAATAAACAAAGTTGACTAACCATGTCATCTACATAGACTCCAAAATCTAACGATCACGACACAGATGATAAAACTTTGTTTATAATAAAGCTTGATATTCAAATGAATACTCTAACTGCACTTTGCTGTACGTTGTCAGGCTACCGTGTTTGAATATGTGTTTGTATTTTGATTCTTATTTTGTTTTTTTCTTCAGTTTCTTTAAGTGGATGTTCTGTGTTTTGCACTGTCTTGGATATTGTAACTATTTGCCCGTATGTTGAGTGAGTTGTCCACGATATGTTGAACTGGTACCTACTCTAATTTTAAAGTATACCTGTATTATGCGATGGGGATAACTTTGCGTTAAAATAGCAATTAAGATCCCATAGCAATTGGTTAGTGAATAGGGACTTCTGTTGTCTTCGCATGCAGCTTGTCCACTTCTGTCGTAAATACATACGATTTGAAGAATCCCTTTACTGTATACAGCATTAATATTCGTATGTTCCAAAGTTTTAATTTTTTTTTGTCTGATTTTTTACAATTTTGTTTTTAGTTTTTTTTTTTTATATATTTGAATTGTGTGGGTGAACTACTTTCCCTAATAACCTGTTAAGCAATTTCTGATGGACTTAAACTACCATTGCTACAAACCTGTCTTTAGTCAAACACAGGCAGTACGAGAAATAGAAAATAGTTAAAATCGTCCCCGATTTTCTTAAGTTACAATTACTGAGTTACAAAACTGATTGAAAAATATTTTCAGTAGGGAAGACGATGGCGACGTCATCATTGCCTCTGGTATCAATAGGTCAGTTGCGCCATTACAAGGGCCTCTTTCAAATTCCACTCCTACCCTTCTTAACATTTCATCGTCATCCATTAGATGGTCATCGTTAACCTTTTTGTTTATATCTTCCTCTTTATCATGTTTTAAAATCCCTTTCTGATCGCTTTAAGTCGCTTTGTCATTTAATTAAAAATCTTTAGTACAATTGCCCATGAAACTTTTGGTACTTTTGCCGTTGTGCTGATGACCCTTGACATACTCGACTCCTTGATTAATTATGTCTGGCTGGATTATGTTTATCTGTGGCTTCATTCTACGACTGTATTTTCTCGGTCAGTTAAAAGAGCATGATCGTCAGTAAAGCAGTATTGGCTATTGATGTAATCGTAGTTCTATTAAAGTATTGTTGTATAATGAAACATTGATGTGTATTATATTACATGTTTCTGGATTATAAGCTCCTCTATCTTTTTTGTTGTTTGCTTTCTCCTAAGGAAACTGTTTTAGGTATTTTCCAACTTTCTGGAAACTTCTTCTTTCTGCATGCATGTCCAGCTGTAGCCGCTTTTCAGTGTTGTATGATCAAGCATTTAGGCCCTGTTGTTTGATCCGTAGTTAAACTAACTAATTGTTAAAATTCGAAAAAGGAACTGAAAATTTGACACATATCCTTGAGATTCCTTCAAATTTTCCATTCCTTTTTCAAATTTTAACAATTAGTTAGTTTAACTACTGATCAAACAACAGGGCCTTAGTGTCTCTGTTATCGTCAATTTTCTTCAAAAATGTTAGTTAAACAGTCCCTATTCCGTTTCGATTTTACGGTGCGGCTTTCACTCTCGCAACTTTTAATATCGGCTTCAATTCCTGTGTTTGCTTGGTTCTTTTTTATTTTGTTTTACTTTTTATTTATGTAATAAATCAATAAAAATATGATACTTAACAAAGACATTGAAAATACGAAAAATCTCCTCCGTCTAACGATATTGTACCGTACACTTACGAGTATATGCCGTACAAGAACAGTTAATAGGATGAAGAATATTTATCACGGCGTTAAGGAGTTGCTAGATTATTAAAAATCAACTGATCGTTTTAGGATGAATATGACAATAAGTAAATAACTAAACACTTTGAGAACGCACAAACTGAGAATAGTTGTAAGTTTAATTCTTATTCAATTAGTAGGTTAATAATATCGCACTAGACCGTTCAACAGAACAAAACGGGTCAAATGCACAGAACAATTTTAAATATGTAACGGTACCGCACTTCAGCGCTCGGGTGCTGCCATCTTGTGGCGGCAAGGCGTAAACTTAACCAGCACTTATTCGCAGATGTTATACCGACTGCCATCGCCTAAATACATAAGCGAGAATTTTTGAAACCTATACACCGAGCTTGCAGGCTCAGAGAGCCGCACCAATCACCTCATGCCTCTCCTTTTTCATTTTAGTTATGCTTTACGTTATCACATTTATTTTTTATACAACGATTAATAACTATTTTGGTCGTATAATATGTACGTGCCGTTATTGTTGTCTTGTTTATGTGAATTTGTGTTGTGCAAAGAACGGGGTGTCGTCGCGTCCGCACTCGCCCGCGCTAGTGGCCCGCTAGACGTTCCGTAGCTCTAGTTAAGCTGGCCAGTAACCTGCATGCAGGTAACATGACAAGCATTCCATCGACGATTGCTCAAAACGGTGAGTAGGTACGCTTTGCTTCGCTTTCTCGGGAATGCACGAAAAACATTATTCTAGTTCATTTTAAATGGTGGTTAGTGCCCTCGATCGAAGAGTTTCGATGCTGAAGCATTTGACAGATTTTAGTATCCACGACAGCGTTAGCAATGACTTGCCGAAACGACTACGCTTTCAATCAATCTAAAATTTAACTAGAACTCCCATTAAATTCCAAACTCAAGAGTTCTTAGTTATGTGGCACTTGTCATAAAGCGCATCAGGACACAAAAGTGTCTTATCTTGAATTTGGAGTTACTCTGTCGTTAGCCGACATTAGAATTTCGATTAAAAAAATTATCACTTCATTAGAGTCATAGCTGTGGATCATGTATATAACGGTTCAAAGCCAGCCCAAAGCAACGACAAACAGCTTGCTTTACTTTTGTTTCGATCATTAACTTTTTAATTCAGATCTAGTAGAAAAGATCCTGCAGCTAATTACTTATTGAAAATGCAAAATTTGATAGAATTAAGAACACTTTTCAATCTATCAAAATTCACAATGTATTAAATTTTACTAGCGATTTAATTATACAAATTTGTTCAGAGTAAGTGGCTGAAATTAAAACCAATGTAGAAGAAACAAAGTTCAAAGAGTAGGTTTTTACTAACCAATACTTGAATGATACGACTCCAGTACGATATTAAATGAACAAAACGATGGCCTTAGACGAGGAAAAGGCTACAAAGAGATCCCTTTCTGGCGAACAGCCAATTTTAACTTATAACCTCTTCATGATACTATCGCATCCATCAACGTCAGTGTCTTTATTATGCCATCTCCCTGCCTTGTGGTAATATCGAAATACCATCTGCTTTCATATATGTATACAATTTGATCAACTTTTTCAACTTGCATGATAACTTCCTCAAAGGCTGGCGATGCATCTGCAATTCTTCTTGTGGAGTTGCATGGTGATCTCTTTCAATCAAGCGATCCACCAGCTCGTTTACCTCTTCTAGCATAAAAAAAAACAGTTATTCGAAAATATTTGAATTTGATTAAATCTGTTAAAAGTTGATCAAGTTCAGCAGCATGAGCTGTATGTAGTCGTGTCAAGCTTTGTACAAACTGATTCATTTGACTTGCTCTTGACGAGATGTCTGGATTTGATTCTCGACGTCAAATCAAATTGTTGAAAACCGACATTTTTCCACCCATTATAGATTTTAAAGTATTTTAAGATTTGTGTCAATTTTCATGTAGACATAAATTTTGCTACAGCGTCTGAAGTTTAGAAAGTCGTTTAGATGACTGCGTTTACAAACGATATCATTAAAGCTTTCAAATTCGATATGCATATTATTGACACAAATAACCACACCCTTTAAGCTTTTGGACTATTGTAAAAGTAGATTTAAGTACCGATAGAAATAGCTTCGCATCAAATCACTTAAAAGAAAGAAATTAAACCTAAAATTTAACATTTGCAGTTTGCACCATATTTGCTGTAAAATAAATCTGAAAGTTAGTTAATAATCACTTTAACGTAGGAATAGAAAGTGCCCTTACAGAATGAGTGAAATATAGTTGAATAAGTGATCGAGAATAATATATATAAAAGTTCAGACTGAAAATCTGTAAGAGCTCTTGAAATGTAGTAACGAGATGTCATCAAATAACGAGATCATCTTGATGATATGCCGTGTATTTTAAATGATACAGCAACTGTTATAATATGTCGTCATGTTTTAGGAATACTCGGTCCAGCTCACATTCCGAGAGCAATGGTTGGACGAACGACTGAAATTCAACAACTTAGGAGGTAAGGCGTTATTTCTGACAAAAAAGGTCCCTATTTCAGAACTATTTTTACAACAAGAACTAAATCTCGACAGGCCCAGTGAATAGGATCTAGGTACATAACCAAGGAAATGTAATTTGAACTGTATTGTAATGGGAATATCCTATCTTTATAAACTGAAAATTGCATTATCGAAGCGTAATTGAACTTTGTGGCCTTGCTGATATATTCAAACCACCACTCACTAAAACTTCTCCGTTTTTAGTATGGTGGGATTCAAGGTAATTACATACATACATACATAAACTCACGCCTTTATTCCAACAACAACTCTAAAAACTTGTTGATAATTCTGTAACCACATTTTGCACACATTTTTTTCGAGGTATAATTGGCTAAAATTCTAACTCAGTCGCGTTTTACAATTTACTTCACGGTCAAAAACCATGAATCAATCAGTAACAAATAAAAGTACCTTTTTGAAAGAATTGAGTCGTGCAAATAGACATTTTTGGATCTTCTCTCGTCCCAATTGCCTATAAGAAGCAACAACTTTACCCACTAATTATTCCTAGGTCGCCTCAAATACCTGACGCTGACGGAAGCCAACCGCGTGTGGATGCCGGACCTGTTCTTCTCCAACGAGAAGGAGGGCCACTTCCACAACATCATCATGCCCAACGTGTACATCCGGATCTTCCCCAACGGGAACGTGCTGTACAGCATCCGAATTTCCCTGACCCTAGCTTGTCCCATGAACCTGCAACTATACCCCTTGGATAAACAGACTTGCTCGCTGAGGATGGCCAGTTGTGAGTAAAGCTTTCAAGCATTTGCAGATTGAGAGCAGTCTTGAGATTACAATGTCTATAGGTCACAGGTCTCACTCACCATCAAGTGGCATATGTGCTCCTTTGCCTGCTACATGTCAAAAATAACTGGCCAAATGCGAGTTGACCTCACGTGGAGAGGTTTCCGTATATACGTTTTTTTTTTGTTGATAGAATTCTTATGGGTTTTTTTGTTAGCAATGGTCAATGGTCATAATATATATTTTTTTTAATTTTATACTGAGTAGTTTCGGCAATTAGGGGGAATGGTCAATTTTCTTCTTCTTTCATGAATAAAATCATAACTATTTATTTTACAATAATAACAAAAGTATATTTGAAGTCCTCATAAAGAGCCCTTTCATTTGACACAGTAAAATTTGCAAAACTTTGTTTTTTAATTTCCTATTTTGTCCCCCGAAAATGACCTAATAAAAAAAAATGAAAAAAATTACTTTGCACATCTGTATACGGGTCATAGTATTACTCCATCCCACCAAATTCCATTATTTTATTTTTTTAAATTTCCCCGATTTGGTCCAGTAGATTCTGAGCTCATTGCCTGTGACAGACGGACGGAGGTATAAGTGAACCCTGAATCATGAAAATCAAGTTGTTCTTAGAAATATATCTTGATTTTGGACAATGTGATGGTCTCTGGTCCAAAATTATATTTTTCTAACACCGTAACAGATACCTCAGTAGGTTTAGGTAATTTGTTAGCACATCGTAGATCTAAATACCATATTCGTTATTTCCTCATTCTAACATTCTATTGCGGGTGCTAGGACCTTGTGCAGGGTCCGTCCGGATCGCTACCATTAACCTACCGCTAAACAGCAGTGTTCGCATTGTTGTGTTCCGGTTTGGGGATAAGACAGCCGGTGAAATCTTAGTCCTCAGTATTGGCAACGCATTTGCAGTCTTAGGATTGCATTGCAGTCTTGTGAATGCGAATGTCTATGCGTTACAGTTTCCACTTACCATCAGGTGGCCTGTGTGCTCGTTTGTCTTCTCTATGCCATAAAAAAAACAAAAAACATACCACCATGGGTTTGACCTTTCAGTACTGTCATATTTTAAAATAAGCTAACGACATTAAATAACTCTAGTTGCGGATTTATTTGTGCAATATATTCAGCAGATTTCCATGTCAATTCTACATCTATATTTCTCTAGAATTGTAGGGATAATTCCATAAAAAGACCAAGAATTCTTATCGTTGGAAAAATTACGGCAATATCATTATTATGTTTGGTTTTTCTTAAAGATGGATGGACGACTGACGACTTGGTGTTCCTGTGGAAAGAAGGCGATCCGGTGCAAGTGGTGAAGAATTTACACCTACCACGCTTTACGCTCGTGAAGTTTCTTACTGATTACTGCAACAGCAAAACCAATACTGGTTAGTTTTCTTAATGATAACAATGTAGACTATCCAAGGATGCGTTAGCATCTTTTAAATTCCAGCTTTGGAACAAGAATCATTACAAAATAATTATTTTTGACGACGCGCTGGTCTAGTTGGTAGTGACCCTGCCTACGAAGCTAGCGGTTCTGGGTTCAAATCCCGGTAAGGGCAGATATTTGTGTGATGAGCGCGAATATTTGTCCCTGAGTCATGGATGTTTTCTACGTATTTAAGTATATATTTCTCTATATAAGTATTTATATCGTTGTCTAGTACCCATAGTACAAGCCTAGAGCTTAGTTTGGGACTAGTCAATTGGTGTGACATTGTCCCCCTAATATTTATTTTATTTATTTTTATTTATTTTAGTATTTATGCAAGTATTTTAATGATGGTAATGACCTTGTGCAAGGCAAAGTAGTAGTATTTGCATTGTGGTGTTCCGGTGTGGGGATAAGACTACCGGTGAAATTACTAATATAAAACATTCCATCTTAGTCCAGTTGGACCGCCCTGTAATGGTGCATAGCATCAACAGTAAATGTCCTTCGAACAAAAAAATCTCAGGAGTTGGCAACAGATGGCAGTCTTGAGAATTTAAAGGTCTTTGGGTCTAAGATCCCACCGACCATCCGGTGGTCTGTGTGCTCGTTTGTTTTCTCCTTGTCATAAAAAAAAACATTAGGTACTTACATCTCCAGTAATTAAAACATCTTCCGGGTTTGTACTCTCTCTCACTGGCTCTCGTGTAACTTTGTCCGATTCCAAAAGACTTATCTAGACCTATTGACCGACAAAAAGTTTCCTATCTGTTTTTTTACACCTTCACGTTCGCGTTTCACATCTAAAACAAAATAACCACGTACATTGTTTCAAAATTCCAGGTGAATACAGCTGCTTGAAGGTCGACCTGCTGTTCAAGCGCGAGTTCAGCTACTACCTGATCCAGATCTACATCCCGTGCTGCATGCTCGTCATCGTCTCCTGGGTCTCCTTCTGGCTCGACCAGGGCGCTGTTCCAGCCAGGGTCTCTTTAGGTCAGTCAACTAAAGTCAACTGAATACTGCTGTAGCATCCGTCATCATCGCCATCACCAGACCTAAGAATATACGGGGCAAAATTAAATGACAGCTAGGGATTGCCTATATCGATAAACTCCAATTATCGATGCTTTACCCAAATACTAATGATCGCTCCAAGTTTTGTTTGTAAAAATATTTTTTATTGAAAGTATGCAAATGAAACAGAATAGCAACATAATTCTGGTTATTATTTATTTTAAAAGGATTTTTTAACCTTAACTCATCATAATCATATTTTTTTCTTTATTGCGTATTTCAGAATGACTGTCCCATTACTATTGTTAGAATAAACGATCAGAGTTTGTTAGGAGTGCCTAGAAGATATTACAATATTAGCACCAAATTACACAAAAAAGAACTAGCTGAAATTAAAACAAAACTAATTAAATTAATATAAATAACTAAACTAGCTATAGGGTAATAAAATTGGTCGAATCTGTGTGCTCATTTGACTTTTCCATGTCATAAAGGTAGCAAAAATATTATTTGACCAACAGGTGTGACCACTCTCCTCACCATGGCAACGCAGACATCTGGTATCAACGCCTCCCTCCCCCCGGTCTCCTACACGAAGGCCATCGACGTCTGGACCGGGGTCTGTCTCACGTTCGTCTTCGGAGCCCTACTAGAATTCGCCCTCGTCAACTATGCATCCCGTTCTGACATACATAGGGAGAATATGAAGAAAAAGAGGCAGGACATGGATGCCACGCCCAATTGTGACGCATCCTCTGATTTGTTGGATACTGACAGCAACGCTACGTTTGCTATGGTGAGATCGAATTTGATTTGGGTGTTTTTTAGCATTACTGTAATGTTGTGAACCCTTGAAGGCGCGCCCTACTTCTCTCATTAGCTTTTGAGTAATGAACATGCTACTAGGAAATAATTTTGGAACACTTTCAATTTTAATAGTGTTTTAATGTAAAGGAAAGTCAAAGTTCCAGTTGCTTCTGTTTAGAAATTATTATTGTCATGAATCAGTAAACCTATCATCCACGTAGCTAGCTTGACTTGAGTCGGCCTTACAAGTTGTTGTTCACTTATTGCCTTTGGCCGATTAGTGCAGCAGTTCAAACATGACATTAAAGTGACAAAGCACTAATTAGAAGCTGGTAATTAGAAGTTGACAGTTCAGTCTTATCTTTTGGGAATTATTTAACCGACAAACCTAAGGGCAAGATGCAAGACACAAAGGCAAAACCATACTGCTTTTGACATGTTATCAGCGCTCTTATTTACTTGACAGTAATGGCGGCGGTCGAGTTAAAAATAATACCGTAACATGTCAAAGGCATTTTACTAAAATGCCTTTGACATGTTGACAAATCATTTTGACAAATGATTTTAGTGAGATGAATAGACGCCCAGGGGCCCGTTCCCGAAAGCGACTCTGCACTCCACAAATCCCACTCTTCAAACGTATTTCTGTTCCAAAAAGACAAATGCAAAGTGTGTACAATGGTGAAGTAGCTTTTAGGCACAGATAATTTGCAAATTACTCAGAATGTTATCTGAAACACGATTACTGTGGGCTTTGCATTATCCTAGATTCGCAAAGTGCAGAGTGCAGAGTTGCATAGTCGCTTTCTGGAACAGGTCCCTGCTTTCAATATGTTGTTGTGTACTTTAGTTATAAGTAGCTCCCCACATACTTGTCCAAAATGCACCCCATCCGTTTTGCCTGACTGGTCTGCAACTACAGAAACCACTGAACGGTGAGAAGATGCGGCAGTGTGACATCCACATGCCCTCTCGCAAGAACTGCTGCCGGATTTGGATGAGCAAGTTCCCCACCCGCTCGAAGAGGATAGACGTCATCTCCAGGATCCTGTTCCCGCTGGTCTTCGCTCTCTTCAATTTGGCCTATTGGTAAGTACTCTCGGCTGTTTTATTATTTAGATTGCGCGTTATGGGACCTGAATTCACGTTTGTCAATCCGATTTAATAATTGTGTAAGCCAACGGGGCATTAACTCGAACATAATCTGTTTAATAATGACAAACTCTACAACTATTAATTTAATTATTATTTTGTATCATCATCATTGTCATAATTGTTATAATGTATATATTTAATATGAATTGTTTCATATAATGATATCTTAAGTATTAACATTTCCAAAATACTGACTGTTGGGTTTCTTGCGGCGTTTCTTCTCAGCAGTGGTCTGCTCTTGGGAAGTATCTTTTTTCATAATACTTATCATTATCCTCATATTCACTTACATAGGCATCATCATCATCTTCAATAAAATCACCAGCACCATCATTATCATTTACATATGTAACCTCTGAAACTAAATCGACGCCGCAGCGGTATCACAACCATTATCAGCATAGTAACAGTCATTACCCTCATATTCACTTGCATAGGGATCATCATCATCGTCATTAAAATTACCACCATCATCATGATCATTAGCATCATCTTTTACAAATGTAACCTCCTCAGGTCCGTCTACCTATTCTGCGAGGAGTCTGAAGAAAACTGATTCGAACGCAACGAAGCAGCGGCATCACACATTATCATACGAGTAATAATAATCAATATCCTCACAGTCACTTACATAGGCAACATAATCATCATCATTCAAATTACCTTCATCATCACTTTCATTAGCATCATCATGTACAAATGTCACCTCCTCAGGTTCACCTTCCTATTCCGCGAAGACAATGGAGAAAACTGATTCGAACGCGACGCCGCAGCGGCATCCCAGCCCGCGCGCGTCGCCGCCGCCATCATCGCGCCTTACGCGCTCTTCGCGCTCATCTACGCGCTCTGCTTGCACCCGCGCTCCTCGGAACAGGACGAAGACTGTCGCTTAAAACAACAAATCAGTACAGTAGGGCCCCAAATACAGTGTGTTACCGGCATGCGGGCATTTATTAAAACTGCCGATAATATGTTGCTTTAGCAATTGTTTGCAAGTATTATGAATTAAAAAATAATTAAAATAACTTCACAATTAATTTTATTAGATATTGACCATTTTTAATGTAGTGCATGTGCTACGTGTTCATCGTTATCAGTATCGCTGTTGCTTGGTACAAGGCATGTCGTGGTACGGGGGCAGATCTTAATAATCAAAGTAGCCGTCGACTGTCATTTACACTTGTCAAATTGCTGTGCTTTACATTGCTGGCAATTAAAATTTTGTTAGAAAGTTAACAAAGCCTGAAAAGTCGTTTATTAGTTAAATTAATGTCAGAGTTACGTTACAGATATACGTTATTTTAACCTACTTTAAGAAAAGCCAGGGTGCTGGTAACACACTGTATAAGTTACAACGATGTACCGTAGTTTTAATAAGGCAGTTTGCGCGGGTAAAATTTTTGGCAGCCATTACGGCTACGCCGTCGACCGCCATTTTATTTAGCGCCGCGTCAGTTCCTTACGCGTAACACAACAAGGTCGGTATTGGGACTGGACGGGGACGAGGACTCTGTCGCTTAAAATAACAAATGAATCATCAGTTATAAGTGTTTAGATGCCATATTTATTGGAGCATATTCTCGAAAATATCTGGAAATATTTAATCTGGAAGAAGATTATCAGGCGACGCTTAATCAAGTAAATTAAATCCAGGCGATCATTATCATCATCATTAAAATCTCCATCATCATCACTATCATCAGCATCATTTAAGCTACAATATTTACAAGAACCCTCTTCAGAACTCCACGTGAATGGACTTCCAATGTTGAACCGTAGGATAGTTGATCCTGTGACGAATCGTTTCTTTGTGAGTTTGTTGTTTTTCATTTAAGAACTGAGTAAATTTATCTACTTACGTGTGTTTTATGTCCCATCTGCATTGCCATATGTTATTATAACTTAGCCATTGCTGTGCTGACTTTTTGTATCCACTTTGTCCTTTACAATAATTGTTTATCTTCCCGTCCTTGTTGAAAGTCGATGTTAGTAGCACTTCATCACATCTTGTATTTGTTATGTTAATTATGTATTTTAAGCCTGTTTCGAATACGATTTCCGGTGTTTTCAAAGCGTAAGCGTATTATACAATAGACTGATATCCAGAGTACAACCTAATCAGGATATCTATCACGCAACACCGGATATTGATTGATTTTGTTACTTGTTTACTTTTACTGCGGTTTTTTTTTTGTTTTGTTTAGTTTAGTTTAGTTTGTGTGCTATGGGTGTGTAATTTGCCATGGTTTCACTGGATGGTTCCATTGGAAGACCAGCGCTAGCTTTACGCTGAGTTGGAATCATTTTCGTGACAACAAGTCTAGTGACTATGATGTCAGTATTATGTTGCGTTTCGTCTTTTTGACACCAATAAATTTATTTTCTTCCTTTCTTTCTTTATAATGTAAAAATGCAACCTCTTCAGGTCCACCTACCTATTCCGCGAAGAGACTGAAGAAAACTGATTCGAACGCGACGCCGCAGCGGCATCCCAGCCCGCGCGCGTCGCCGCCGCCATCATCGCGCCCTACGCGCTCTTCGCGCTCATCTACGCGCTCTGCATGCGCCCGCGCTCCTCGGAACAGGACGAAGACTCTGTCGCTTAAAACAACAAATTAGTACAGTAGTGCCACAAATATAAGTTACAACGATGTACCGTAGTATTTAATAAGGCAGTTTGCGCGGGTAACATTTTTGGCAGCCATTACGGCGTACGGCCGCCATTTTATTTAGCGCCGCGTCAGTTGTCATTCGAGTTTAGCTGTCACTGCATATTCTACCTTACGCGTAACACAACAAGGTCGGTATTGAATTGATGTTTTCGTTCGTTTATCTTCGGCATTAGTCTGCATGTGTTAGCGTTAACGAAGATTGCCGACGTAACTTATATTTTGTGGTTTTACTGTTATTATTTTAAGTGTTCAGATGCCTTTTTTATCGGAGCAAATGCTCAAAAATATCTTGAAAGAGTAACTTCCTTATTTCATAAACTCAGAATAAGCCTATTTTAGTTAGGTATTCTTTGTCCGTTTCTGTCAAATTCAAATGTCATAATCACAGATAAGGACTGAGCGTATTTCAATGACGAAGAAGGAGTGACGCGTTTATGAATAAAAGAGCCAGCCTTTAGGCTGCGGCTCCACTGAGCCGGAGATGAGCGGAGCGGAGCGGAGCTGTGCCAATATTAACCAATAGAATCTAAACTAACGTGCGCAAGGCGCGCTCGACGTGACCGCATGCGCCTTCTATTGGTTAATATTGGCACAGCTCCGCTCCGCTCATCTCCGCCTCAGTGGAGCCGCACCCTTACGGCCTTTACTAAATGAAGTTGAGTTCAGATAATTTTTGAGCACTTTGCTAGTAGCGACTACGAGTATATCCGGACTAGAAAACGCCGCCATATTGCGGAGAAACACATGGATTTCCCTTTCCACTGCAACTCTCGACATGAAATAAAAAATACATTAGTGGTATCCCGTTTGCGGTTGCCTTCTCGCAATGTACGACCTCTTTGGGCTTTTCCACAAGAGACAAATAGTAAGTAGCAGATTTTCATACCTGCATGTTAGTTATAGTTCACCACAATATCTTCTAACTCAATTAGGTGCATATAAATACTAATTCGTATTGTTATGGGTTATTAATCAAAAAGCGCTTTTAAAACCAAGGCTTTCTGACATGGATGTATGCATGCAGTAGATAATACAAACGTCCGTTATATTCGGTTGCTACTGTTGCCAGTATGCCGACACACGTGACAAAGGTGTATCACTTCCCCCCCCCCCCCCTCTTGATGGGTATGATTTTCTTCCAATATGTAACGAATATAATATATATATATATATTCATTAATATAACATAAACAGTAAAAACTACCTTTAATAAAATGTAAAAGCACCAATAATAGAATTATCTAATAGAATTAAATAACTAAACTAAGGTAACACAAAGGGGTATCAATTAAGTCAGTACGTGCAGTATTTTTGAATTTCACTTTTCTATTAGTTTTTATTACTTACTTGGAATTGTTTAATTTAACGGTATCGTAATTTCCAGATCGCTTCTTTTTGGCCGCACATATGTAAAAAAAACACCATTATTTTTCAGCATAAACTATTGGTGTTCACCTGTAAAACCATTTTACGTAACACCTGGCCATAATGTGAGTTTTATCGCACGCTGCGCGCACGGTAAAACTCGCATTGTGGCCAGGTGAAGACGTAAAATTGTGTACTCATCACGGGCAGTAAAAAAGAAAGCCCTCTATCGCATATTTACATACCTGCGATTTCGGGCTTTCTTTCTTTTACAGCCCTTGTTAAGTAATGTACTATAATAAATCATCCATATTCTATTCTAGACGATTCTTAAAACCGTCTCTAGAACTTTCACAATTATAATATTAAATTACTCAATAGTTTTTAAATAGTGTGAATTGCAGTCTATTTACGTATGTATGGGAGTGTGCATGTGCATATAAAAATGTAGTTTATAAAGTTAGCCGGAATTACACAGCGACGTACGTACACTGCGTACGCTACGCAGGCACGTCGCATGCGCGGGTATGAACTCGCTGCGAATTGACAAACAGATTTTTTTAAAAGGTCTACTAATACTTTACGAGTCGATAGAAAAAAAATCGTTACGTTGTATTTCAACCTTTATGTATGCGGACGTAGCGTGTAAATTATAATTGCCAATCATGCTTAATTTGGAAAGGGGTTGAGATTCTTTAGAATAAAGACTATGCAAGTTACATTGTTGAATAGCCATGTAAACACGACTCTTTAATAGGTAACAAAGAGTAGAATATTCTACTAGTAATCAAAGTACCATAAAGGCCTAGTACTGTAGAATTCGTTTGAAATCTAATAGAAGCAGTAAGTAAAATCTAGCCTAAGACAGAAGGAATTAAAAGAATTATGTATAATATTTAATTGAATAGAGGTCGTGAATTTTTTATTAAAACTTAAATACGGTTCGAAGGACCATTATCTAAAATGGCCGACATGGACCTATTTGGAGGTTATAATTAAGTTTTAATGGAAAATCCAATGAATAGGTTCGTGTAAATAGTTGGGCCTACAAATTTCTACACCTGAGTCGCTCACTGTACAGAACTCTGTTATCTAAGAATATTTAAACTATTTATTAAAAGTTTGTATAACTTTAGACCTAAATTAATATGATTTGACAGTTAATTTGTCTCCAAATTAAACTATAACTGTATAAAGTAGGTACTCTTGCTCATTTTTGTATTTCCGTCCCCTTTGTTTTGTATTTCGGGTCGTAAATTGTCTACCGTCTTCTTAAACGTAGCTTGATATTATTCGGTATGGTTTCGACTAATCGTTCATTGAATACAAAACGGACACAATCCGAAATCCGAGTCAGTGTTGCATTTTAAAATTAGAAGCGGGTGAAATACAATTTTTAATGGAAGAGCAAATTATTTTGGAATGTGTCTGTTTTGTATTCAATGAGCGTAATCATGAAGTACAACATTTGATTGGTGGTTGCGTACCAATCGTTACCGAATGTGCATATTTAGCACACAATAAGTGGTGGTATGTCTTCGAAGTATAAGTATACTTGACTAACTTAACTAGGACATACTTGGTAACTTGCAAGTGATACGATAAGCCCTTTTAGAAACTTTTGAATATTCTTGACCTGTGATTCAGAACTATTACGTATACTGATAAATTAAAACTTTCAAAATCTTTTGTGATTATGGCAACGCTCGATTTTCAAAAATATTCAAAAATACCTAAATAAAATAAGTCAATTATTTATTGAAAATAACATATCTGGTCTCTGGTAACGAATTAATAAAAACTTTCTGGTTCTGAAAAATTTAGGGCGGCAAATCGCAATAAATACAATGTTACAGGTAGAGCACAACCGATATGGCGTGTCTCGAATCTTCATTCGCGCAGACACGAACAGAACAACGATCCCGATGATTTCCGAAAGCACTATTAAAATCCACGATCAGACTTGTACGTAATAGTTATAAGGTGCAAACTAAATTGCATCAATTTTTTCCATCTCACTCACGCACGTTTGGCGGCTAACTGAATGACACGCGGGCGCGCGTCAACATGGCGTCACTAATAACCAATAGTAGCCCAGAATACAACCATGCTACGCTGATTGGTTGCCGCGCTTCGAAAAAATGACATCTGCGCAGGTACATCGGTAATCCATATCGGTTGTGTTTTTCTGTACTTCCATTCTGCGAGTTATCTTAAGACGTTTAAAAATATCTTCATCCTTAAACAGTGTTTTTATATTACCATTTCAACTGATCGAGTGTTACTTCGCCTATAACATAAGACCTTAACATAATAGATTTCATAACTGGTAGAAATCTATGGGTATGAAAGTTTAACCAATATCTGACCTAGACATAATTATACTGATGTAGATATTTCATAAGTGTCTCCCAAAAACAGCTCGTCATCAATAACTGCCAGAACTTTCTTCTTTTTATATTCGAATAAGTTTTATACTGACTTGGTAATTCATTTATACGACTATCTCATAAATTTTAATGTTGGAATCTAAGTCAAAATCCATTCTCATCCATTTATAGAAATAATTAAATGTTTAACAAATATACGGTTAATAACTGTGAATAAAATAGAGACAGAGGAATTGTAACAGTTTGCAATAATATCTGGATTTGTGGAGTAGATTAACTGGTACTACACTAATAATCAGACTTCAAAGTTCTGGGGAAAAGAACTCAAAATTTCATGACACAACTTAACTATTTGACTTTAGTTTTGGTAAATCACTAGGTCTAATCTTCGTTCCAATCTGTTTTTTTTAACGATCGTGTAGGTTACCTAAGGGGAAGTAATCACCACCGCCCATAAACACCAGCAACAGATGCCGGCCTACTAGGGAAATGTACAACCTCTTTTCTTGAAGGAACCGCATGTCATAACTGGTGGGAAATACCGCCGAAGGGAGGTCGTTCCACAGAGTGACTGTACAAGCCAACAAGTGCCTAGTGAAACACCAGTATTGTCGAATCCAACATCTTTTTAAAATGGTTTAAAGAGATATATATCTCTCTAGAATCTACAGGTTAGTTAAAGTGAGTCTTATAACTATAACAACCCTGGAAAATTTAAACGGTTTAAAAACATCTAGCTTGATACAACATTTGGGAACAAAAAATTTACCTTATAATAAGTTTTTTTTTTTTTCTAGCTCGGTGAAATCCTTCATGCTATTCGAGTAGGTTGAGGTTAAGACCTCCATGTTTGGCACCATCTCAAGAAAGTTTCTAATCGTTTTCTAGGTTTTTTTTTTTCTTTCCTTCCCTTTCATCGGCAATAAAGTGGTATTTACTCGTAGTTAACGATCGAAAACTACATTGAACTAATGTCAAACAGTTCAGCGAATTCCTACCGACTATTAACTACTCAAGAACATAATCGGTATCGATGCAAAAGTAACCAAAATTTATACATTATCATGGTATGAATGTTCGCTCTAGAATTTTCTGGTCTGTTAATAGTGTAAGATGAATCAGTGCCTGTGAGTGTAGCGAGCATGTTAATAGTTTTAAGACCTTTTGTAACCTAAAAGGGAATAAATAATATATCTATGACGTTGTTGTTTCTTATTCAACAGATAACCTAGGGCCCCAGCCAAGATGCATTACACTAACTAGTGGTTCTATTCGTTTTGTTTTTAAGCCAATCGCGTCACTTGTAGATCACGTGACTCTTAAGGCCGCCATAGACGGACTGCTTAGAGCAGTCAGTACCGACAGTCGCTATTGGTCAATCAGGGGTGTTATCCTCTCAAAAACCACGGACGGTTGGACGACCGACCGAAATCGCAGCGGCGAGCTTAAGTAATCCCGTCAGAGCGAACAAAACGTATTTTAGCACGTGCATCTTCAATTAAGCAGCCCTATTACGTTCGATCCATCGGCAGAAACCATACTGCTAAATTGAAAATGCACGCAAAATACGTTTTGTTCGCACTGACGGGACTGTAACTCGCCGCTTGGACATTCACTCGTCCGTCCGTCCGACCGTCGTTGTTGAGAGAATCACTACCCTGCAGTTTCAATACGAACCTAGACTCTAGGTCTAGGTCGCTATTGGTCAATATGCAATTTTAATGCTCTAGGTCTTAGAGCTTTAAAAATACAGATCGACCAATACCGACCACGGAGTTGTCGGTCCTGACTGCTCTAAGCAGTCCGTCTATGGCGGCCCTAAGAGTCACGTGATCTACCAGTGACGCGATTGTAAATTGCGACTGGTAGATACCACACGACCGTGTCGCCTGTGTATTGCATCGCTATTGCGTTCTTCTAAATATGAATTACAACGACATGCCACACGATGCGTTGAAACACTTGCTTCGCCCTATCTTGGGTTGCCGACTTATTTTTAGAAAAATAACTTATATACCTGTCTGACTAGTATAAAATAAAACTATTTATGTTTCCAAATAAAAAAAAGAATTCGAATTTATTTATTTACTTGTTTAAAAAACATATGTTTTTGTAGCACACTGTACTTTAATGAAACTTGCCGCACGTTCAGAAATTTCGCAGAAGTCTTGATTGTGCGTTCCGGTCATCAATGTCGATCCATTCCACGCATAAGTCAGAAATCAAGTATTTTCGATATCTTATATTATTCAAAAGTGTAATGTAAAATGAAGCAAAATAGAGTAGGATACGTTATTATAAAGTATGCCTGGCAACCCTATGTTGAACTCACAGCGTTGTAACGACGCAACGCACCGGCAACGATGTGGCATCGCTCTAATAATCAAGGAAAGGTAACACTTAAGACTACGCCGAGCAAACGTCGATCGTCCAGTGGCGCCCTCAATTACTATTATTGTGTTTTCTAATTGACTAAATAATTTCCTTGCTTAACGGAAAAAAGTGGCCACCTTTTCCCGTTAAGTTGACTACTCAAAGGGTAATTGTTATTAAAGTTTGTTACGTATCCCATAAATTGTGTTTTTCCTTGCGCTACAAAAACGTATCGTCAGATTGCAAGGAAATTCTTTAGTTAATTAGAAAACACAATAAAAGTAATGAGGGCGCCACTGGACGCTCGTTTGCTCGGTGCAGTCTTAATCTATAGTAACAGGTAATGATTCTAGTAAGTAAGAATAACCTGGCAAAATCATGTCGACCATCCTCAATGTAGCTACCTTACCAGACTTACTTACCATCTGTTTTACCAATCTGGAATAAGACTTACTCCGAGATTACTCTACAAATTCGGCGTTTAATCTAGTTATAAAACCTTAGTCTCGTTTGGTTGAAGCCTCCCTTAATCGTCATCAACCGAGTGCAGTCGTAAGTATACCGTGTTCATTATTACTTGACTAATATCGTAAGCTACTTTCTAACCTTAAAATGATTTTTTTTTTCGCTAAAATAGCTCTTTTATCATAAATAAAATGAACCGAGTAAATATTTTTAGACATCACTTGGCCAATATATGGTTTGTGATTGCTTTATATCATTTAAAATAAGAGTTTCATCAAAAAAAAGTTAATTTGAGTTAGAAAATTGTTTACACATGGTATACATCTTAGCCTGTTTGTGCAAAATGTGGTTACAGAATTAACAACTGGCTGTTAAAGTTGTTGGTAATTCTGTAGCTCTGCCTACCCCACTCTGGGATGAAGGCGTGACGGTATGTATGTATGTATGTAAAATTGTTTACTATATTAGTCAAGTAAGAATTAACACGGTACAGGTATCGACATAACTCTAAAGTTCTAAAATAGCCTTTAATCCGTGACATTATCAGCAACCCACCCTTTCAATTTGGATTATCCTCTTTATAATTGGAAACTTTTTAATGAACGACTAACGACGTTATTACTGGAGATTAAAATACGATCTAAGAGGCAGGAGAGCTGAGGGGATAAATTTGGAAACTTCCTGGAACAGATTAAAGGATGTCAAATGTGTCGTCATTTGGAAAACTTTTCGGTAATGGTATCACTTCAGTCTTTATTAAACAATGGCCCTGTACGAAAAGCAACGTGAATAGATTTTGATATACATCTTTTTAAGGGTTCCGTAGTCAAACTATGAACCCTTATAGTTTCGCCATGTCTGTCCGTCCGTCCGCAGCCTAGCTCAGAGACTCGTAGTACTAGAAAGCTGTAATTTGGCATGAATATACATATTAGTCACGCTAACAAAGTGGTAAAATGAAATGCAGATTTTACTTTACCTCCCCTACCCGTAACGTGTGGATGTGTTTTTTTTATCGTCTACCCCGTGGTGCGGGGTGTTAACGTGGTGTGGGGTGGGGGATCTTATCCATTAACCTACCGTTAAACATCAGTGTTCGCATTGTTGTGTTCCGGTTTTGGGGATAAGACAGCCGGTGAAATGACTAGCATAGAGGCATTCCATCGTAGTCCTCAGGGTTGGAAACGCATTTGTAGTCTTAGGATTGCATTGCAGTCTTGTGAATGCGAATGTCTATGGGCCACAGTTTCTACATACCATCAGGTGACCTGTGTGCTCGTTTGTATTCTCTCTGCAATAAAAAAAAACTCGACATTGGCGAAATACACCTTAACAGGAGCGAGTCTTTAATTAAATGAATCTATTCTTGGCTTTGAGGTTAGAATTTGTACTGAAACGACAGGTGTTAGTATTGACAGAAAGTACAATGAACATAGATACAACATTTACCACTTTGTAAATAAAAAAAATGCGGTGTATAGTTTCCAACAGTAACGGGAGCACGACCATTAAAATCGTAGGTTGCGACCAATTACTTTGTATTAGTAAATTTTCTCAGCGTTAAATGTATCTGTTACAAAATTATCGTGTTTTTAGAAATACCTCTATATACATAGTCGGTACTTAAGTTCTGTCACAAAGGTTTATTATAATTTTAAAAATAAATAATAGAGTTTCATAAACTTGTAGTACATCAATCAAAACCTTATTTTATATAGAATAAAATAAGCGAAATTTGAGTTCGATACTATTGCAATAATTTACTGTACGAGCTTTAAGCATTCCCATTCGGGACAGGAAAGCATGGGTCAAAACACGCACGACCACGATACTGATAGCGGCTACAACTTTTGTAAGAGTTCTCGTATCGAGTCGAAATTTGCGTGACATATTGACCAGACTTTTATGTTTAAATACTATATAATTTTTAGAAAACTCGTGCGTGTTTTAATCGGTGCCGGCCGTGAATGTTAAAAGATCGTATCGGAAATTGCGGGGACTATGTGGAATGATGATTAGTTCATAAAAATGTACTTTAATTAAGCTTTTAAATTTAATTTATTTTAAAATTAAAAAAAAAACAAAAATTAGTTTTATTTGACTAAACCATTGTGACAGAACTTAAGGACCGACTATGTATATCTATACAGTTACCGGGTGTCCCAGAACGTCAGCTAAATATTACGCTATTGATTAGTTTTTAATACCTATATTCATTCAAATCAAAATCAAATCAAATCAAAAATCTTTATTTTACATAGATCATGGTGTACAGAAAGGTCTTATAAAATTGCATTGGCAATACATAATCTGCCGCTAAGCAGCACGTAAAATATATTATAAATAATTTGCTCTATTGAATTTACAAGGTTAAGTTTAATCTTAATTATGAAAATAAGATAATGTTATTAATTATGGAAATCATGAGAATAATTTATGTCAACAATATTAGGTTATTACAATTTAGTCAGAATTACTAAAGTACTCGTCCATAGAATATACACACTTTTGTATGAGCCAGCTTTTTAGTCCTTGCTTGAACTTAATTAAAGATAAGTTTTTTAATGCATTGGGTAACTTATTATAAATACTTATGGCCATACAGTAAGTACTTCTGCTGTATAGTTTGGTTCTCTTAGCAGGCACTACAAGGTGGTCCGGATATCTGGTGCGAAAACCACAGGTATCTCTATTCTTTTTAAAGAAGTCCGGATGGCTCCTTACAAACAATGAAGCCTCATATATTATGCCTGTGGCACAGTTAGCAAATTTAAGTTTTTGTACAGGGGACGGCACGAGGTCATAGCATCTACGTCACATATTGCTCTTATGCACTGCTTTTGTGCCAAGAGAACTCTCTTGACATGGCGAGAATTTCCCCAAAGGAGAATTCCGTATTTAATTACGGATGACACATAACCATGATACGCTTGGATAGCAGTTTGCCTGTTACAAGTTTTAGTGAGTCGCCATAGTGCATAGGCAAAAGAATTCATTTTGCTGCACACCCGGTCTATGTGGTTTTCCCAGGAGCACTTATCATCTAAAGTAATTCCAAGAAATGTGGTATGGGATGATTCTTTTATTTCTTGATCCTTTAATGTCACCTTCAAAGTAGGTTTTTTACCATTCTTGTTTATAAATTGTATGAAAGTGGTCTTATCTACATTGATGCTTAAATTATTAATCTGCAACCAAGAGTCTATATTATAAATTGCATTATTTATATCTAAATTATAGGTATTACTATTTTGACACGGTATAATAACTGATAAGTCATCTGCAAACAAAACACAGTTAAATTTTGTTACGTCGGGGAGGTCGTTGATGTAGATCAGAAACAGTAACGGTCCAAGGATACTTCCTTGTGGCACCCCTAAACCATTTACTTTGCGTGCAGATTTATGTTTTGTCATTATATTGTCGGAAGCAATTTTTGTTATTTCTACAAATTGCATTCGTTTACTTAAATAATCTCTAAGCCAATCATTTACTAAACCTCTCAAACCATAAAGTTCACATTTGGCCTGAAGGATATCGTGAGACACAAAGTCGAATGCCCTGGTCATGTCAAAAAATACTGCTGTGACTGGTATGCTCTTGACCATACATTTCAAAATGTCATTCATTAAGGAAAAGGCGGCTAAGGACATTGCATTTAAGTACTCAATAATTTAATCTACCCGTTAATTCCGCATCTATCGTTAATTCTGCATAATGGTTGTTCGTTCGTTGTTATTAATTAATTGCGACTACTAATAAGTCATTTATTTCTTGTGCATAATTCACATAACCTAAATTGTAAGTACCAACTAGTTTTAAGTTCTCACGTAAGTGAATTGTATAAATTCTTATGAGAATAAAGAATCTTTAAACATAGCCGACGACGTGCTGGCCTAGTTGGTAGTGACCCTGCCTACGAAGCTAGCGGTCCTGGGTTCAAATCCCGGTAAGGGAAGATATTAGTGTGATGAGCGCGAATATTTTTTCCTGAGTCATGGATGTTTTCTATATATTTAAGTATATATTTCTCTATATAAGTATTTATATCGTTGTCTAGTACCCATAATACATGCCTTGAGCTTAGTTTGGGACTAGGTCAATTGGTGTGACATTGTCCCCTGTTTTTTTTTATAGGTAATTTGTCTAGGTAAGTAGTTATAATAAAAGGACCTGGCTTCATTCAGTTGGACATTGTCTTAAAAACTGAGACATTTTACAGAGACAACGAAAACTTAATTTACCCATTTAGTCAGTGTGAGTCAAATCATTAAATACTTACTGTTCCTGACGGATGCTCGATGCGAGATACCTACTCACGTGTGGAAGGCACACGGGGTGAAATTTTAATATTGAATTTTCTATACGACTCATGAGCTATAGCCCCATTGATATTGTGAAAGGCGGGGGATGCTATAAAGGTCAAGGATTATTCTCTGACAGAACTGCGTCGAATTCAAATTTACCCCAAAACTCGAAAACTTAAAGATTATACCTTTATTCATTTGCCTTATTATGATTTAGTGACTTTTTACAAGCTAGTACATAAAACCTTCATCTTCAATCACTCTATAGATTAATGAAAACGGCTTTAAAATCCGTTGCGTTGTTTGAAAGATCTAAACGTACATACAGAGGGACGGACAGCGAGAAGCGATTTTATTTTATACTATACTAGCGACCCGCCCTCGCTTCGCTTCGGTTTATGTGAGTTTTCTATAACACCCGTACATAAAAAAAAAAACAGAATTCCTTATACCTACATAAAAACCTTCCTCTTGACTCACTTCATCTATTAAAAAAAACCGTTAGTTTTTAAGATTTAAGCATACATAGGGACAGACAGACAGCGGGAAGCAACTCAGTTTTATACTATGTAGTGATAAGAAGTGAAATTGCGTCTATTTTAAAATGTATTCATACGTGAGTAAACGTGAAAAAGAACATAACTTTTTGACCAAGAAAAGGACAGTTCCCAAGTAATAGCTATAAAAAACTTATTTCTATGCGGACGGAGCCGTTGGCAAAAACTAGTTATAGGTTATAGCGGGCTAATATTCCGCAACTCGACGACTTAATATGCGCCTTTTTTGCGTGCTGGGTCACTGGCACTACTCTTGCCAGCCCAGTTCAACCAGAAAGCCTAGCAGACCCTTGATGTTGCCGACGGCCTCTGGTAGCGACCTCGGTGTTCCGAGGTGACGTGCCCGGTATGTTGCCACCTCTGGACATTCCATGATGACGTGGGCTGCGGTTTCCTCCGCCGTCATACAAGCTCTGCACAGGGGGCTGTCTGTAACACCTAATGTGAACAAGTGTTTGTTAAACTAGCACCTATAATTATTCATCAGTCACTGTGACCTCGACGTCGAACGTAGAACTCACATCGTACCGTCAAAGAATACTAACCCATGTCGCAGTGGAATTCCCTGATCAAATTTGCTGACTGAAAGGCAAGGTATTTCCCGACGCAATAAACCGTACTGTGATGCAGCAGCGAAGGTCATGCAGTGAATATTGCATACGTGAAATGTCAGTGAAAGGACCCTTTGTAAATAAAATTGATCGAATTGAGAACTCAATAAAGCTCTAGTCGATTAAGGGTGGATTCGACCAAACGAGAATAAGGTCTTATACCTAGATTAAACGCCCAGTATGCACTAATCTCGGAGTAAGTCATATTCATACATACATACATACATTAAATCACGCCTGTTTCCCAGAGGGGTAGGCAGAGACCACTTCTTTCCATTTGCTACGATCTTGTCAAATTTCTTTCGCTTCTTCCACATTCATACATCGAGTCATGCACGCACGTCGGTTTCCGGTACTTAAGATTCGGCCCTTTGCCAGTATTTCTCCGGTTTGACTCGAAAAAGTACGCCTAGGGCGGCCCCTTCCGACCCGTCCACTCACTTTCGATCTGTATATCTCTTTCGTCAATCTTCTTTCATCTATCCTTTCCAAATGACCGAACCATCGAAGCATGCCATGCATGCATGTAAGTCATATTCCAGTTTGGTAAAATCGACACTAAGTAAAACGTAGAGCTATGAAGCTTACTTATTACAAAAAAAATGTTTGTCCTCAAGAAGGTTCCGAAATGGCTAAAAGAATTTCAAAGGAATTTTCAGGTAAGTATAAGTATTTGTTTATTTAATTTTTAGGTTACTTAAGGCGGATTCGACTCAACGAGAGTAAGGTTTTATATTAAACACCGGATTTGTATAGACTAATCTCGGATTAAGTGTTATTCCTTTGGCAAAATCGATGGTTTTATCAATTGGACGTCTTACGCCTAATTTCAGGTATTCAAACTTTAAAGTTCGTGTATGTTTTGACATCTTGCTGGGTTCAGAAGATACATCCATGTCACAACTTCCCTACAATATGTCTAGAAACTCTAAGCAAATGGCCTAAGTATATTAAGAGACCTGTATCTGTGATTGTATTTTTTTGTTAACATTAAAGTATTGCATGTCATTAAAGTTTCGGTTATCGACGTGGTTGCATCTTTATGTTCACTTCATGATACTTTAATGTAGACATTAAGATACTGGTACATTAAGACTACGACCGCAACCACAGATACAGGAATGTAGATAAAATTATGTATGGGACTGTACACATAATTGGCCTATATAACTTTTTGACAATTTATTTAAATGTAAGATTAAGCGGTTATTTTTTTTTGATGTATTCCAATTAAGCATTATGCAACAGTCGTTTACTTAAATCACAGACCACTTACCCTATAGACTCCGCATACAAAGGCGCCCCCGTAAGCCATGCTTATGCTCACAGAACACTAATTGGTTGCCATGGTTCTATTGGCGCGCACCACGACGCGCACACTTGATTATTCGTTGACTTTGAACTAGCCAATCACGGTGCATTTTTTGCCCCCCGCGCCCCGCCATTTTGGCTTAATGAGATACTAGACAAACTGTTCCGAAGCGGAGTCTATAGGGTAAGTGGTCTGTGACTTAAATACATAGAAAACCTAGAAACGAATACTCGTGCTCATAACAAAAATATTTGCCCATACTGGGATTCGAACCTGGGACCGCTAGCTTCGTAGGCAGGGTCACTACCAACTAGGCTATCGCGTCATCCATGTTTTACTACATAGGGTAAAGTCACCGGTGGTCTGCCAGAGACCAGTAGTCGACCTTATACGAGTGCGAAGAGTGGGAAAAATTTGTGACTTTACGCTACTACATATTTTACAGTCCAATTATTTATAATAGTAAAATATTTTTACTGCAAGCCATAACTGTAGTGACCACCGCCATTATCTCCACTTAAAACAGTATTCACAGCCGCTGTAAATCATGGGTATTAAAACTGGTCAAGTGCGGTGACTCCCGCACCGATGGTTCCGTAACTCCCGAGTCATATTTGACCAGTTTTGATTATAGGTTGATTTGAACATTATTCACCTTATTTGCGTGTATTGTGTATGTATTACCGTTTATACGATAAAATGAAATGAAACTGTCGTTGAAAAAAACGTTTCTTATGCTTTTAGATTTAAATTATTAATTATGACTTATATTTCTAACGTTTTGACATTTCTAAAAACTATTTTTTTAAAAATCGAGTAAGTAAAATTTATTTATTGATGTTTTTTTGTTTATAACCTTTAAGCAGCGACCACACCAATGCTTAAAAAACGGTGACGGTACGAAATCGCAGTGACGCGTCGTATTAGCACCGTTTTTGACGCACGCTCTCCACACCGGTGCTCAAAATTCACAGACTGCGTAAACAAAAGAATGTGTCATAGTAATAACATGGCGTCATTTTTGACGTGCCGTGATATTCGCAACGTTAAGCAGCGGTGTTGTGAGCGTGCGTCGAAAACGGCGCTAATACGACGCGTCACTGCGATTCCGTACCGTCACCGTTTTTTAAGCATCGGTGTAGTCGCTGCTTTAATGCATAATTGTATAACTTGACATGTGCAATTTGTAACGTAATTTTATATTTTTCAAACATACTCGGTAATGTATGCGTTAATGTCACGAAATGAAGACATGAAGTGTCTTGTTTATGACTCGCTAAAAAACAACTCACTATCTATTTATTATAAGTACAGTACCGGTAAGTACGGAACCCTAAAAAGCCGGCAAATTTATGGCTTGGAAAATTTACCAACGGCTTTTTAATGTGACACTGAAATATTATAAACGTAGTTTTTTGCACTACGTTTGTTGATATTTCATCCAAATAATTTGGAAACATGATTAATTATTGTGTTGTTCGATCGTGAACCAGAATCAAAAATGATTTAAACCACATGTTCATAATTTACACCAACTATTACTTTTCCAGTTTCCCGAGGGAATAGCAAACAACCACAACCAATCAACATTTAAAGTCCTTGATGATAATTGGCACAAAGATTAATTGCTGCCAGCATTTTGGGAATTCCCACTGATAGCGGTCTATTAAATTAGTGTAGATTTATTTTAATATTATGTGTGTTGTTTATAATTATAAATGACTATGGACCCGCCCTCGCTTCTCTTCGGTTTATGTGAGTTTTCTGTAACACCCATTAAACTAGAATTTGTTATAGGTACATAAACCTTCTGTGAAAAATTATCTAACTAAAGGTGAAAACCGAATGAAAATCCGTTCAGTTGTTTTTGAGATCATCGCGAACATACAGACAGACGCGATTTGTCTAGTTGTTTAATTTGTTTTATCTTATTTAACTAGGATTAGTAAGTAAATAAATGTCAAAGGAAATATCACACACATTGCGCATACCTTAAGACTGCACCGAGCAAACGCCGAGCGTCCAGTGGCGCCCTCATTACTATTATTGTGTTTTCTAATTAACTAAAGAATTTCTTTGCAATCAGACGATACGATTTTGTTGCGCAAGTAAAAACACAATTTATGTGATATGTAACAAACTTTAATAACAATTACCCTTTGAGTAGTCAGCTTAACGGGAAAAGGTGGCCATTTTTTTCCGTTAAGTTAATAACTCGAAGGTGAATTGTTAATTAACTATGTGATATACCCTATAAGTTGTATTTGCATTTCTAATACAAAATACTACCAACCAATTTCAAGAAAATACTTTAGTTTAATAGATAACACAATAATAGTAATGAGGGCGCCACTGGACGCTCGGCGGAGTCTTAAACTAAGTTCTAAGCTTGTATAACATGGTTACTAGGCAACGATAAACATCTAGACACACGGGAAAGTGCACTCGACAGACAGATATACATGCTTAGGAAAATACCTACAAACAACCTAGACTCCGGAATAAATACTCACCCTCCTCACACAAATATTGTCCACTAACTGTTCTCGTGCCCATTTCCTTACAACTTTTTGTTTGGTTTAATATATACCCTATGACACTTACAAAAAGCGTGGCTTTCTATTGGTCAAACAATTTTCAAAATCGCTTCTGTCGATCCAGCGATTACCCTTTACAACGTCACACACTTTACCTCTTTATAATATTATTAGTATTAGTATAGAAGATTATCTGGAATGGAACCCACGATCGCTAACTTCCTGTTAACGTCGTCATAAATTATAATTTTATTATGTTAAACTTCAATCCGCTAGCTTCATACATCGTTTATTATCATTTCAAAATGATAAATGACTTACCTACGAACACTACTGGCATGATACATTGCTTTACAAAGCTTGAAAAATGAAGAGAATACCGACACTAATTTAAACATTAACTTTTAATAAAACTGAAGTTAAAAGTACTGGATTTTTCGATGTAAGGTCAGGCTCATGCGGGGCCATTGGGTCTGAGGGGCTATCGTAACTTTTCATTCTAATTTTAAAAATAGAACACGTCTAGTCTAGTATGAATCGATACAATAGCCCCTCAGACGCAATACGCCCGCCTAAGCTTACCTATAGATTATTGATACAATAAAATAAGTACTTAATTAAAATTATTAGTTATCAGTGTTTCTATTTATATCCCTTGGTTGGACCAGGGAGGCTGCGCGGATCGCAATCAATATCCGTCAGTCTCGCGCCTGGGCCTTCTCAGAACGCACGGATGTTTCGCCAGTCGGCCACATTGCAGCGCTAAGGTAAGTTTTTAAAAAGCTAGTAAGCTACAGGTATTTATAAGTGGCCAGCATCTGGCGTTTGTTTCTTTTTTAATTATTAGCGTGAAGGTTTTGCTGTAGGCTGTATGTGTTTATGGTTTGAGTGGTAAACAGTGTCAATATAATGGTTAGGTTTGTTTTTTATTTGGGTGTTTTGTTAAGGGCGTTTGAGTTTGTGTTTTTGGTTATTTTATCTTTGTTCCGTTAGAGATTTGGGTGATGAAAATATGCAATTACTTAGTTTAAATTGAAGTTTACTTTGTGAAGAAAATACAATGGATTCTGTGGACAATACTTCTGCGTAAGTGTTTTAAAATTAAGTATAAAGTTTAAAAAAAAACCCCTTTATGCGCTAAAAAAAGCTTCTATACTACGCTTATAAGTTTTATCTTAAAAAACGTAACAACTGATAACGGGTATTTTTTTGAGTCAGTTGTAATTACGAATACGGTTTTTTAAATTAAAAAAAAAGATTATGTGACTTAATATTATATTTACTGTAAGGTGTGGAGTGAAACGTACTCTTAAGTTGAAAACCAAATTATGCTCTTGGTAAAAAGGCGCTACAGAGTATAAAATAAAGACCTCTTTCGCTTGCTTACCTCCGAGCGCCCGGTAACAGACTGTAGA
The DNA here is from genome assembly GCA_963966035.1 of Acleris laterana. Taxonomy (NCBI): domain Eukaryota; kingdom Metazoa; phylum Arthropoda; class Insecta; order Lepidoptera; family Tortricidae; genus Acleris; species Acleris laterana. Next base: position 13,627,091 of record OZ014459.1, on the reverse strand, counting down.
CACTTCACGTGGCTAGCCCTTTGTTTTTACTTAACCGCCGAAGACGTAAAGTAATTGACCTGTATGTATGGCTCTTTGTTCCGTTCTAGAGGTTGAACGGGTAGTCAGGTGTCAATAAACGAGGTGTTTTAGATTTGTCTTGGCGTCGCGTGCGTTAACAAAAAGTCCTAAAATGGTGGATTTAAACATGCGATTAATCTATACTATACTAATATTATAAAGCTGAAAACCCGACCCGTGTGGTTGCCGGGTTAGAATAGTGCCACTCCATATCTTCCCGTGGATGTCGTAAGAGACGGCTAAGGGAATAAAGGCGTATAGTACTGTTAGGCGATGGGCTTGCAACCTGTCACTAATACACTGGTAAAAATCTTAGCCTAAGTGTGCAAAATGTGGTTACAGAATTATCAACAAGTTTTTAGAGTTTTTGGTAATTCTGAATAAAAGCGTGAGTTTATGTATGTATGTATGTATGTAAAGCTGAAGAGTTGGTTTGCTTGAACGCGCTAATCTAAGCAATTAATGGTCCCATTTGAAAAATTCTATCAGTATTAGATAGCCCATTTATCTAGGCAGACTATAGGCTATATGTCATACTCACATAAACCGAAGCGAAGCGAGGGCGGGTCGCTAGTAAGTTATCACCAGTAGTAGTTACCAGTTGACGACGCGCTGGCCTAGTTGGTAGTGACCCTACCTACGAAGCTAGCGGTCCTGGGTTCAAATCCCGGTAAGGGCAGATATAAGTGTGATGAGCGCGAATATTTGTTCCTGAGTCATGGATGTTTTCTATATATTTAAGTATGTATTTCTCTATATAAGTATTTATATCGTTGTCTAGTACTCATAAAACAAGTCTTGAGCTTAGTTTGGGACTAGGTCAATTGGTGTGACATTGTCCCCTGATATATATTTTTTTATACTTTTATATTATATAGACGACAATTTTGGGACTTGTTAATATTACCTATTTAGGGCTTTATTCTATTCTAATCGGTAAACTACGTAGTGCATTTTGTTATTTTTTTATTCTCCCGGGGTCATATTGTAACCTTTATTTCAAACCAATTTTGACGAACATCCAAATAATTACCACGTATAAGATAGATTCAGGCCTCTAGTCCTCTTTGTGTTAGTATCTGGCTTCTACATTGAATTACTCTTATTACGTTACCAATATGGTTACGATGTGGTAGCAAGATGGGTTAACAAATTGGTATAGAGTGCCTGCAGGGGTTTTACGTAGGATGGTCGTAGCCGCGCCTTCGTAACAGTGCTACGAAAGGCTACGAACATGTTCTATGTAATACGTCTTCAACCATTATAAGATTTATTACTATGATTACATTATAATAACACTCAAATGATCAAAGACAATATTAATAAACAACTAATACCTAAATGGCCAGTTTCCGTTGCCAATATACTAAAAGTAACAAAGGTGAAATGAACAATTGGATTATCCAAAAAGTAACAAAGGTGAAATGAACAATTGGATTATCCAAAAAGTAACAAAGGTGAAATGAACAATTGGATTATCCAAAAAGTAACAAAGGTGAAATGAACAATTGGATTATCCAATAAAAGGTTTCTGAGGTGATGTTTAAATCCTTCGACGAATGGTACATTTTTGAGTTTAGCGGGCAGCTATAGTATGTGAGACCGATGACACACGGATTGTTAAGTATTATTATTGTACAGTCAGCAGCATAAATAAGTGATAATTTCTGTACCTTGTCGCTTTCAATCGTTTCACAATTTTGTATAACATTTCAAACACGACGTTAAAGTGACAAGGTATATAAATTATCACTGTACTAGCTGTACGGTCGCTGTAATTGCCCACGACTTTGTCGTCTACCCGTCGTCCTTCGGTTGTCAAGAAAATTGATTCCTTAGCAGTTTGACTTAATACATGAATTAGTTGTGTTATACATATCCCGGCGTAACACGTCAAATTGCAGGTGGAAAATGTATAACCCGACAAATTGACGCGTTATGTCAAATTGCTAAACGTACTTGAATTCCTTTACTGTAAAAAAATCCGGTATAAGAAGTGCCCTTTATATTATTTGGTTATGTGCTCGAGGACATGTCGATTTACTGTGATTAGGTACAAATAGAAAACCGTCCTAAAAGAACTTATAAAACGCCCGGTAACCCCCCTGGGTCTCTATTCTTGGCGGTAAATACCATATCGTCTTTGACCTGTTATGGTAGAATAAAATAGAATAAAATAAAATATCTTTATTTCTGCTTAAAATGTGGAACATAAGATGGTATACATTTACAGCGTTTCACACATTTCACCAGCATCTGGCATGCAAAAAAATAATAGTTGGTAATCAACAATAACTTAGTAACATAATGAGTACCTACATGAATGTTAAGTCACATTTTATACTTATAATAAAGTATTCACCCACAGAATAGAAGGTCTTATGTACAAGCCATTTTTTAAGTGCTATCTTAAATCTATTTATTGGTACATCATTTGTCATTATGTAGCCTATTATAAATACTAACCGCCATACAAAATATATTACTGCCCGACACTTTTGTCCTTCATTGTGGTATTACTAGTTTGTCAGGGTGGTTTACATGTTCTGAAAAAAGTTGGCTGCGTTTTTACAAATCGACAGATTTCGTAAATAAACATGCATGGGATCGTCAGCAGCTTAAATTTCTATACATCGGTATTGTATTGGGCTCGTATGGATCCCATTTTCTTGTTTTCCAGAGCATGCGTCCCGTAGGTGCATGGTATTAAGCTTCGTTAGATAGCACATCCTCCCTGAATGTGCGGTATCTCAGTGACGAGTACGTGACACACGTACATACTTACATAGTTAATTAGGTGATCGATTAAAGCAAGGTTCAATCGACTAAAAAACGTATTAAATATGTTTATTACAAGCTATATTAAAATGTTCCGCAAGACCTTGCGTCCCGCCGCGGGCGCGTGCCTCGTGGACGGCTAATTAAATATTAAACCCAGGAAGTTTAAATTAGGGAGGACTTAATTTAAATAATAAGTAGAATAATTATTTTTATCGATTTAAATTTAGGCTTTTTTAGAATGTACACATACATAAACTCGCACTTTTATTCCCAGTGTGGGGTAGGTAAAGCTACAGAATTTAAAACAACTCTAAAAACTTGTTGATAATTCTTTAACCACCTTTTTCATCTCACTAGCTCGGAAAGCCATTTTTGTTTGTTTGATATCTATTGAGAAAATCGCTATTTATCCACATGTGAAGAGTTTTGAAATTTGAGGGCAGTTTAAGTGATACTAACTAATAAAATGCCTATTGAAATGTCAGGTACAAGTACAACACAGTGCGAATGCGCGCGAAAATTCAGTCGACGCCCAAGCAAAGGTTGCTTTCATTCAGCCGCGCCGCGCCCTAACCGGCCAGTTACCGACTTGCAGTCCCCGCGCTCGGTCACGGCTTCGGAATTCAAACTTTGCGAAAAAAATATCAAAGACAATACTTTTTTTTTTAATACCTACTGTGGTAGATTCAAATACTGATTCCAATTGGAGAGTTATTTATAAAAATGCACTTGGCGCGCTTACAGTGCTTACCCGGTTATTTATAAATGTAGTCAAGTTTATATGCAGTGCTGGTAAAAGTTTTGGATTTGTGGTGAATTCATAAGAGGTAAGTTTATATAACTGTACAGTAATAGTTCTTGTGGTTTTAACGTTTTAATTTCTATCTAGTTTATTTAAATAATGAAGTATTTTTTGCTACTTTTATATCTGAACCAAAGTTACCCTGGAGCAACTTTACTTAGTGTTTTATTACGAACTAACATTATATTTTAGAAAACAAGATATTTTAAATATCCTTCGCAGAACTCTCTTTTTCGTTACACTATTTCGTTTTTGAGAGTCAAAGGAATTGGCAATAAACGAACTCCTTGTAGTATACTCAACAAGAAAATCAATTAATTTAAAAAGTATATGAATATTTAACGCGGCGATTACTAACCACAGGATACTCACTTGCTCATTTGCGTCTTTTTTTTGTTGTGCTTTAAAACTAGGCCGTAGGTAGTTAATTTTAACTTCAACATTTGTTTGTCCAAGATTTAAACAATTGACAGGGTGGTGACTGCACGGTTAGTTATCTATAGCGTTAATTATCAGCGCTGGCGTTTTTCCAATCTACTCTACTATTAAATGTAGCAGACTTTAAAAGAGACCTCACGGGAGCTGGTATTTACGCCATTTTGATTTTGATTGTCATGTTATTCATGTGACAGCACTGGCTAAAACATCATAAACGCCAGCCGCTGTGAGTCTCTTTTCATTTGGGCGGCAACAAATGTTTGTACAGCTTCCCGCCTTTTTACCGGCTAAAAAACTTGAGCCTAAGAACCATAGAGATAGGACAGCTTTTTTAATTACACTTTTTTTTAGACCAAGGTATTCTTTTGTCAGCCGAGATTGAAAGCTGACACTGTCTTTTAAATATTGGCATGTTGCATGTTTTAAACACAATGATGCGTTGACCATTTCACGAGAAGTTTTTTTTTAATAACAATCTCTTGGTTTTTGTTAAGGCAAATTAAATGATTGCACATAATTTTAAATAATAAACTTGTGAAATACGGAGACCGTTGCTCCATTTCGAGTCAGCCACACGTCGACGTTTGACAAATGGGCCGCACTATTATCGATGTGCCGTAACTTCAAAGGGAACGATAAATATAATACTCGTTGTACCGTGTGGATAGCACTCTGAAACGTTCACTTGCTCTTGAAGGTATATTAACTCGTTATATAATTAAACTATTGGGAAAAAACCCACTACTCAATCAATATAACTGACCTTACTGACCTTAGAATAAGTGAGCTTTTATTTGCTAGTAGTTTCATGATGTAAAGGGTTTAAAAATGGAACTAACGACTTTTCCCAGTATTTCTTTTATGTATAATATAGCCATGCTATAAATATTGCCAAAGTCACACTACAACTTGAGAACAGGTCAATCAATTTAGCTGTTTTTTTGTGTTGTGTCTGGACAAAGTTTGTATAAAAAATATCCTTCTTTTTTTATATTCGGATAGACCAATAATAAGCTATTCATAAATCTAGACGACAATTACAACACTCGTAAATTGAAGCAAGAACAACTAATAATGCTAAAAAAAATTATAAAAATAAAAAAGCCAGGTAGTTACAGAGGGTCCATATTGGCTCATATAAAATTGGTCTTTCGAATTTTTATTCAAATACCGATTTGTGACTATACTCATCATTACTCCGAAAAATTTAGCTCATACTTTTTTGTTCATACTTTTTTAAGTCATAATCATCGCAACTCATAATAAATTTTTTCAAAAAACTGTTACTTTTTTAGATTTTTATAAATCTAACCTAACCTAACCTAATTTTATCTACACGTACGATATTTAAGAAATTCTGAAAAGTGTACGGTTCCATGAATATTGACGGTGTAAGTTCAGATGATTACAAGTTCCGATCGCGCGATCGTTAGAATTCAATAAAATTGTGAAGAGTATGAAGAGTGATCATTAGATTGTAAAATTATATGACATACATTTTCGGAGTTCCAATAATCTAATTTGCAATTTTATATGAACTTTGGCGCACCCGGTTAGACGGTTGGCATCGTGTAAATTTATTACCACGCCCTATGTATCGAGTATGTCCCTCACCCGGATGCATCACACGCATCAAACTTGATGACTGCGCATCCCCAGACGTCCCTCCCTCCCCCAAATCCAGACAGGACCTATATTGATTTTCCCCGTCAATAATCCCGGATACTGCACTTAGAGGAACGATGCAACAAGTAATTTGAAATTTGCCCCTTTGTGGTAGACGTCCTCTGGTGTCTGTAATACGACATCAGGGGTGTTACGAGTTACTATCTTAAAAACGCCGTTAACCCTTAAATTGGGATTGACCAAAAAAAAGAACTCACGGTTTTTACTTTCTCATTCGAAAGAATAGGAAATTTTAAGACACCAATTTCATTAATTTTGTATTTGACCCAATAGTTTTGTTTAATATCTTTATTAATTTAGCAGACATTTTATGGACGACATGATTATTTTAAATTTGGGATGGCATTTTCTAATAAATTACAACAATTAAATGATATCCAATGAAAAAAAGTGATTGTAATACTGTATTAAAACATACTATTTCAAGCTGTATTCGCCTAACCCGTAAGGTACACCTAGGAGGGCTTCAAGCCGAAAACGAAAGTCAAACAAAGGTTAAATATACTTTTGTCGAAATATCCAAAATAAATAAATATTTTGGTAACTTAATAATGTAGAACGGCTTTAAAACCCTATTTCTCGATATGGTTTTCGAATTGGAGTAATTGTAAAAATATGAACAATCCCAATTGGAAGTGTATCTAATAATGCACATACTATAATGTTCACTTTCAAATTTTTTGGTTACTATTTTTTTTATGCTGATATCAAATCACTTTTTTTATTTTTGCCAATTTAAGGGTTAAGTCGGTCGAAATAGGGACCGAGTGAACGGGGCGCAGCTTATATAAACCGGCGAGTTTAACTAGTCCCGTCTTGTGATCGGCAGCTTGTAAGTTTCAAAAGTGAAACTTTCATTTAAATTTCTGCAACATTCTATAAGTTTCAAAAGTGAAACTTTCACCTAGAATTTCAAGCAATTTTCAATTACCAAAGTGAAAACGTTTTATTTCTGAAAATTACTATAGTTTCGACATGTTACCCAACTGAATTTTAAACAAAATTTGCTAGTGTTAGAATAATTTCCATCTAATTATGTAACTTTCACAAGCTGTAATTTTCGCAGTTAAGGAAAGTTGTGCAATGTTCCAGAAATCGCCTATCACTAGTCCCGTCAGAGCACACATAACAAATTTTAGTGCATGCATTCTCAATTCGGCAGTGCTTCTATCGATAAGATTTTATCGATTAAATAACCTGCGCCGCTTTCACCCGTTCACCCATTTGACTAACCAAACACCGTTTTTTAAGAGAACCACACTCCTATAATATTTCATACTTTCAGGCACTTAACTTATTCATAAGCTCTGTAAACCTATTTTAGTTCGCTTTGTTACTTTCTGTTAGATGCAAATGTTACAATGGCAGATAAGGGCAAAGCATACTTTAAGCATGCTTTAGCTATTGTTGTGTTTATGAATAAGGTTACTGTAACGCTCAAGCAAGGGTTAAAAAAGAGGTGATTAATGATTTAGGTAAAGGACGTGTAGGATTTACAACATTTGTAGTATTTATGAAAATTCCTTTGTTTCTCATGGTTTTTTTTGGGCATAGGTCTTTGTATAGTGGTTTAGAGTCATAATTCTTTAGGGTTTTTTTATTTTTTGATTAAAAGTCACAAATTTGGTCAAAAACCATATAGATTTACCGATTGGAATAGAGCCCCAGACAGATTAATTCATATCGCAATTTGTAATGATCCGAGACTGGATGCCTTAAAAATTATAACGCTCCTATGCTACTTTCTATCCCTCTCTTCCTCATCTATAATAGAAGAGACGAACTGTATGGCACAAGTCTTCTTTTTGCTCGTCGCTCGGTGCGTCGCATCTCTTCCATTAGTCATTTTCACATCCTACCTAGAGAGAGATAACCGAGGGTGTACAAAAAAGGGACAGTTACACTTTTCCTTTTTTGCCATCGTGGTGCAGGTGAGGGAGAGAGAGAGGGAGGGGGGGGGTATTGGAGTCGGGTGTTTATTGGGCTCCTTAAAATTACAAAAAACCGTGCAAGCAAGACTATGTGTGATCAGTATACTCGTATAGTTCCGTCGCCATTGCTGTAAACACAGAACCATCTCCAAAAACATGAGTATGATTTAGATTTAGATTTAGATTTATTTATTTCATAACATAAGATACAGTTATATTGCACACATGTCAATTATACAGAATTCATATTATAATAATAATAATAATAATAATAAGTCATTTATTTCAGGCAAGTGTACCCATACATCATTAAAATTTAAAAGGATCATGGGCAAATTGGGTGTGGCAACAACAAAATTTAAACCTACATCATTAAAAAGGAATTAGTTAAAACGTAATTTCTTAATATAGCCGCAAATACCTAGCTCACCGGAGAACAAAAATATGGGCACTTGAAAACAAGATTATGTTGATGATATAGTCCATAGAAACATTGGAAATTATAGTATTGTGACGGATAATTATAGAACTGGGTTTAGGGTATTTCATTATAACACTATATCATCAACATAACCTAAGTAACTTAACTGAAAAGAGTTACACAGAGGTCGATTGTTGTGTAATGTATCTTAAAAATTGTGTATTCTGTACAACAAAACAACGCTCTGATTCTAAGAAAATTCTTTACTTTGTTATTTATTTAGCTAAAGTTTATAATTATAGACTGTATTATTATCTTGTTTTCAAGTGCCCATATTTTTATTCTCCGGTAAGCTAGGTATTTGCGGCTATAGTAAGAAATGATGTTTTAACTATTTACATTTTAAATGTAAAGGATTCAATTCTGTTGATGCCACACCCAATTTCCATACAAAAGTGCCCATGATCCTTTAAATTTGAATTTAAATTTATAATTTACATAAAGTGATTAAAAATAAAGCAATCAATTAGAATTAAATACATTAACAATAACACGGACACAGCATAAACTGACAACTATTTTTTGTTAGGCTCACGGTGCACTTTCAGCCAGTGTCGGAGCATCCGGCAGTCCAGGCGATCCGACAGGGAACAGAGAATCTCGTTATTGGACGACCGAATGCGATCTCGAAATGACGCTATGCGTGACCTTATGACGGCGAAAAAATCGGGAACGCCCGCCTCCGCAAACATACTCGACGCACTGCAATAACGTGGCAGTTTCATCAAGGTGCGAAACGCATCATTGTACTGCACTCTGATGGTACTCATGGCGCGTCTCGTGTAGTTGACCCACAACTGGCATGTATATAGGCATTATGATCGTCAAAGAAGTAAAAACAAGAAAAGTAATTTAGCAAAAGCCAATGTCAAAAATGAATGGATTATAAAACACAAATAATAATAAAACGAGTCACAAAGTTAAATTATACAAACGGTAGTACAATAAACAATGTCAAAATTATATATATATAGGTACGAGTATTATAAAGTCAAAATTCAGTGTCAATAAATTCACTTACAGAGTAAAATGCATTATCCAACAAAAGGTTTTTCAATCGACGCTTGAATGTTTCTTCACTGGACTTATTTTTTAAGGAAGCGGGTAGGTGCTCGTAGAACTTAGGGCCGATAATTCGCGGGTTCTTCCTGGCTAGCGCCGTGCGGCTCGGAGCCGGCCGCAGGCGGCCCGTGCTGCGAGTGACCTTGCCCTCAACTCCCATCCGCGCAAAGGTATGGAGGTTTAAACGCGTATAAACAATAATTTGGTACAAGTACACGGAATATAGGGTCAGAATGCGATATTGAGAAAATACCCTCTTGCATGAGTTAATCTATACTCGTATCACATAGTCAAAGTATATAACAAAGTCGCTTTCAGCCGTCTATCCCTCTGTATGTACGTTTAGATCTTTCTTTCATAGTTTACGTTGGATTTTAATGCGGTTTTCATCGGGAACATTCTAAAAATTCCGAATTATGTTTTTCCGAATATTCATTTGTCCAAATTTTCATTTTTCCGAAAGCTATATTAGGGCCGGGGCCGCCATAGACACACCAGTCAGTACCGAAAACCTCCGTAATCGCCATTGGTCAATCTGCAGTCTTAATAAGAACCAAGAGCATTCAAATTGTAGATTGACCAATAGCGATCACGGACCTGTCGGTCCTGACCTCTCTAAGCAGTCCGTCTATGGCGGCCCTTACGCTGGAGCTATTTTAGATGAAATGCATAATTTAATCGCTATGTAGGTTAGGTTAGGTTTTATTTATAAGTGCTATGAAAAGTTAAGTCAGTGGACGGGTCGGAAGGGGCCGCCCTAGGCGTACTTTTTCGAGTCAAATCGGAGAAATACTGGAAAAGGGCCGAATCTTAAGTACCCGAAACCGACGTGTCTGCATGACTCGATGTATGAATGTGGAAGAAGCGAAAGAAATTTGTCAAGATCGTAGCAAATGGAAAGAAGTGGTCTCGGCCTACCCCTCTGGGAAACAGGCGTGATTTAATGTATGTATGCTATGATAAAATAAAGTCTTCTATCAGAACATTGCATTCGGAATTATGAAAATTAGGGATTTTCGGGAATTATGTAGTGTGCCCGTTTTCATTAATACTCATAGATAGAGTGATATATTTCGTCATCTATACCCTGTTCTTAGGGCTCCGTAGTCCAACTAAGTAGTCCTTCTGCATCTTAGCTTCGAGACTTTTAGGCCCGTATTAAAAAACTAATCTCAACTCTAATGCTCGTCTCGAGATGCGTCAAAAATGACAGCGTTCTATGGTTTGACGTTTACTTTGACGTATCTTGTGACGCGCATCTCAGCCAAGATGAGTTTATTAAAAAAAAGAAAAAGAAAAGAAAAGAAGTAGAAAGCTGTTATTTAGCATGAATATACATTAGTCACGCAGACAAAGTGGTAAAAAAACCCCTAAAAATAATTGTACCTCCTAAAAAGTATTAACCGCCGTTCTGCCCGCGACTTCGTCCGCGTAGATTTCGAATATCGTTATTCCCTCGGGAGCTTTTAAATTTTCCGGGATAAAAAGTAGCCTACGTGTTAATCCAGTGTATAAGCTATCTCCATTCCAAATTTCATCCAAATCCGTCCAGCCGTTGCAGCGTGAAGAAGTAACAAACACACACACACAAACTTTCGCATTTATAATATTATTTTATATTAAAAATAGAAAAAATAGAAATAGAAACAGAAACATTTATTCGACGGACACAAGAAAAACAACAGAACAGAGAAAAACATCATTAAAATAAGGATGGCAACACAGTAATAATAAAAAAAAAACAATAAAAAAGGAAAGAAAAAAAAACAATTTTAGGATAGGATAGTAATACATACTCTGTGAAATTTAAAGTTGTTAGCTACCTATACGATTCATGAGAAAACAACCCGCTGACATACAGACAGAAGGACAGCGGGGGCTTAGCAATAAGGACCCTATTAATAGTTGGGTTGTTTGACACTATGTGGGTACTGAACCCTAGAAAGGGGTTCAAATCTTGTCTTCGATATATCTTGTGGTAGATAATATATCGATATATATTATATTATATAACCGCTACCACAAGATATACTAACGGCCGGTTCCTATGTATATTCAAACAGTGGATAGATAGGCTTACTTCGGATTAAAATTTGACACATTTTGTATGGGCAAATGTCAAATTTGAACCCCAAGTAAGCCTTATCTATCCACGGTTTGAATATAGGAACCCGACATAAGTAAATAACTAACTAATATATATCGAATAATCGCCACAAGATATAGCGACGATATAATTTGGTTACAGTAGTAACCAAATCTGCTTTTTCCCGATCATCTCCTGTTGACGCGTCACTTATGTTATTAGATCAATTGGTCACGCTGCGCCCGCGCAGTTCACCCGAGTAGTCACTTGAAGGAAAGTTAAATAGTTTAACAATCTCTTCCTTTACCGATGCGTCATGATCATGAATACTTATCTAGAACTATACTACAATAGCATAGTTTAATACGTCTAAGATGGTCTGAGATGCTAGTAGACAAATTTAATGTCCATATCCACAGTAAATTATAAATAGCATCCTTATATTAGTGTGAATCTACGTAATCTAAATCACAGTTTAATATGGATTTTTTTCAAAAAACCACTTAACTATAAAGTAAATAATTTACTGCCGTATCTTATAAGAAGATGTCAATGAGTAAATTCAATGAATTTGTCCTCACCGGTAATCGAACCCAAGACCGCTACCTTTGTAAGCAGGGTCACTAACAACCAAGCTAATATAAAGAAAGAAAGAAAGAAAGAAAAAAAGTATTATAATATAGGTACTTAAAGATAGCATCAACAGACAAAACATGCAAGCACCTAAAAGGCGACCGGCTCAGCAAGGTGCTGCGACTTATATATAGTACCTACTCCTAACAGCGCTGATTTTCAGCTGGACCAAAATCACAAAACACAAAATCTCGCACAAAAGCTTCAGAATTTGGACCACTTTAACATTAGAATACTTCCTAATTAAGAAGTGTAAAATACTCATATAGAGAAATATATACTTACTTAAATACATAGAAAACCTCCAAGACTCAGGAACAAATATTCGCGCTCATCACACAAATATGTGCCCTTACTGGGATTTGAAACCAGGACCGCTAGCTTCGTAGGCAGGGTCACTACCAACTAGGCCAGGGTAGTGAGTCTCTCAACAACGACGGTCGGACGGACAAACGAGTGAATGTCCAAACGGCGAGTTTAAGTAGTCCCGTCAGTGCGAACAAAACATATTTTAGCGCGTGCATTTTCATTGCCGATGGATCGAACGTATAAGGCTGCTTAATTGAAAATTGCCGCGCTAAAATGTGTTTTGTTCGCTCTGACGGGACTACTTAAACTCGCCGCTGCGATTTCGCTCATTCGTCCGACCGTCCGTTGTTTTTGAGAGAATAACACCCCAGCGCGTCGTCATTCAATATTTATTTCAATAAAAAACAAAGTCACTGTCTTAACGTTTTTAATCTATTAATGTAGTGAGTTTCTAGTTTACTTTGTTGCTACACGACCCCGCAGCCACCCTTTATATTTTTGCCGTGTTATTGCTCCCTACCTTGTCACTACGGTTAGGACATTTGGTGGCATATCGTGGTTCTAGAATCCATGGAGTCCCTATTACTTCTTAGTTCTGTATTGTTATTGTTATCCTGACTTCTTATTTCTATTTTGATTATATTAAAATTTATGTATATTGTTGACGATTCCAATGTAATTTCTTGTACTTTTGACATAACATGCAATGTATAGGTAAGTACTGTGACTTACTTTGGAAAATAAATATCATTCATTCATTCATTTATTCACTATGATTTTGATCTTCGGTATGGTCATATTTGAAAATTAACTAAATCAATTTTTAGTTCAGTTATTCCACAACTACTAATTTATTATAAAAAAACATACAAGGAAATTAAAAAATAAATAAAACTGATAACTAAAACATATCAAAACCCTGCAAATCTCCCGCTAATATTTGATTGTTTGTAACGCTTTCACAGCAGAGATATCCGCCATTACCAAAATTCATTTTAAATTAGTTAAGCGGTTTAATGAATAAATGAATTTGAAATATAAAATACTGAAGGTCAAAATCAAAGTATAAATAGGAAATAACGACTGCATGGATTCTAGAACAAAAAGTCATAACTACTCATCACACTATTTCAGTCCACGATCACGCCATTAAACTGCTCGAACACTTTCAAACACCAGCCTCTAATTACTTAAAAGCACCGATACAAAACTTAACGGCAACTTTTAAAAGCTTGTCAGCTGTTTGCGCAGTTTTCCGACAGGGGGCGCTAATGCGCGCGCTTCCGGCGCCATTTCCGGCAACATGGCCGGCCTGATTCAATTTTTGCGTGCTCCTAGGACTTAGTATAAATATTTAGTTTGTGAAATGTAGCGCTTGTTAAGTGTGTCGGGGGGTGCTATTAACAAAAATATTTTTAAGATGTAACCATAGAAAAAAAACGGTGTGAGTTTCATTACCTTCCGTCGTTGGATACCATATTCGCAAAACATGATATTCTGAAAAATATCATAAAAGCAAAACATCATATTCGCAAAACATGACATTCGCAAATCATCATAGTAGCAAGACATCACATTAGCAAAACTTAACTATTTTTAAGACATGAATTAGATAGTGTCAACGGTGCTCCGCTACGGCGGAGCTCCTTTTTCGGGGCAGTTTGGCCCTCCGGGCCTGATATATATCTAACATAACCTAAACCTACCTAATGATTTTATAACAAAACCCGACTATTTGTAAATATAATGTTTTGCGAATATCGTGTTTTGCTAGTATGATGTTATGCGTACTTATATGATGTTTTGCGAGTATGATGTTATGCGTATATGATGTTTTGCTAGTATGATCTTTTGCGAATGTCATATTCTGTAGAGCAACCGTTTCATTAATGTAGTTGACATAGCGGTAGCGCTCTGGGGTGTGATTCTCTTAAAAACGCGGTCGGTCTATCGAACGAGTGAATGTCGCAGCGGCGAGTTTAAGTAGTCCCGTCAGCGCGATCAAAACACATTTTAGCGCGTGCATTCTCAATTAGGTAGCCTTATACGTTCGATCCATGCTGCCAAATTGAAAATGCACGCGCTAAAAAGTGGGACTACTTAAACTCGCCGCTGTGACATTCACTTGTTCGTTAATCCGACCGCGTTTTTGAGAGAAGCACACCCTTGAACCGATTTGACAGCTGTCATCTTAGTACACAATATGTGTTTGAGGTTATATTTTGTGAGGTTAGTTGTCAAATTGGCCCTCTTGGAACGGCAAAGCTGTAGCGCCACCGTTTACACGCGTCATTACTCTAAATTATAGCTCCATAATCTTAACACAGTCAGTACCAATAACTACAAATCGGGTCGACTGGCTATAGAAATCAATACGTGGGGCACAGAGTGATTTTCTTTGTTATTAGCAAAGCTTTTTTTATGGCATAGAGAAAACAAACGAGCACACAGCTTAATTGAAAAGTAATATTTATGTTCTAGTTATTGTGCTAATGCGATTTTAAAAATCCATGCTCATTCCTTATTGGTCAAATAACTCCAGTAAAGTTCTCCTCTTTTTTTGTCGAAGGTTAAAAAGAGAACGCGGCAGTTACATCTTAAGAGCATTGTGAACCGAGAGGCTTAAATCGCGTATCTAGCAGTCAAAGTTTTTTGCTTTAGCTCCGGGCAATAACGTTTCTCACTTAATCAAGTCGAATTTCCACGATTTTTTTATATGTCGTAGTTGGAATAAAAAACTAGATTTGATTTTTTCCGTTGTTTATATGGTTAAATATTAGGTCCTTTCGTATGAAATTGGCGTTTTATATGGCGAATTTTATGAAAACGGTGGTTTTCATTCATTTAATTTTTCGGATTATTTAGTATAACGTTAAATGCAAACCAAACAAAATTCAGTCAGGAATATTGGACACTTCTAAGCTATATTATTTATATCTTAATTACTTAAAAATAGTTAGCTTCATAAAACTCTGCGTAATTAAAATACTTGAACTCGCAGCACATGAAAAGAGTTGAGTTCACACTTTAATTTTAAACGTTAAGTAAGAAATTGAACCGTATTTTTTGTATCTAAAACCTTTTTGACGTAGTGTATTAATCAAATTTAAAAAGAATTTGGAAGTTCAAATTGAAAAGAATGAATTCCGTACGAAATAAAACACGTAAAAAAAACGGCCATTTCTTAGGTAAGGACCCAATATTTTCTTGGAAAGGAAAACATACAGGTTTACGTTACGTATACGACACATACATACATACATAAGCTGACGCCTTTATTCCCAGAGTGGGGTAGGCAGAGCTACAGAACTACTAACAACTCTAAAAACTTGTTAATAATTCTGTAACCACATTTTGCACAAGTAGACCAGGGTCGATAATTTTTAAAACCAAAAAAAATAATAGTAGGATGAAACCCATTAGAAAAGGAGGGGAATATTATAAAAATAAAAGGAAAAATAATTTACGGGCGATCTGACGTCGGCAAGGGGGTGGGGGTGAGTTTTTAAGGGTAAAAAACGGTTTTTCTCGATTTCCGGCAAAACTAAAAGTCCTATCGAAAAAAGTCAAATGGCAAAGTTGTAGGTAATAAAAAGATCTAAAACTTTTGTATTTACACTTTTTTCACATAACCTCAAAATTTATGTGAAAAATCCAAAAAACCAAGTTTTTGGTATTTTATTTTTATCTTTTACAAAAAATTTTTTTTTAACGAAATTTGGTGAAAACTTACCTTTTCATGTCCCAAATACGCTGTAATTTATTTGATTAAAAATATTTATTTTTTCACCTTATTTTGAATTAATATCGAAAAAACACCCTAATTTTCAATCGAAAATTCACCCGTCAAAATATCAGCTTTTTTCAAAAAGTTGGTATGGTTTCTGTTCGTTGAAATCTCTACTTTCCGATGGTGAAAAAAAAAAATATGTTACTGCAGTAAATCTTCTCAGAAAATGCAATCATCCATACTGATAATCTGAAAAGACAAAATCGAATTAATAATGCCTTCACTATTTTATCGTGAATAAACTCCCATGAAAAAAAAATTATTAAAGAAATAAATGTCAAAATGTATAAAAAATATATTATTATTATAAATCTATTAAAAATTTATAAAATATATATGGAAATCGGCCAAAAGTTTGTTATTAAAAATATATCGAATACTGGTTAGGCTAACGGTTGTAACAGCTGCTACGAAATATATAGTATATAATAGTAGGTATGTATGTAGTAAGACCCAGACCCGCCTAGCCCCTTCCCCACTTCTCCACGAAATAACTTTTGATGGGCTACAATTTTTCGTAGGTCACTCAGGTATATCTACTCAGGTATATATAATTTATCTTAAAATAGTTATAAATAGGCATCTACGCATATAATTTAAAGAGGATTCGACAACTTTCTCCAAATATTGTAGATGTCTTATTAAATATTAATTTTATTAACTTATTTGATTGTTAATTATAGTAGTATATTTTTATTTGCAATTTTTTTGTTATCAATGTCACATGTAATCTAACGTTTTTCGAGTAATTAAAGTGTAAATTTTAATAAATAGCTCAAAACTATTTATAATAATTTAAAAAAAAATTTCGAATTCAAGTTTTTTTTGATTTTTTGCATTTTCTGAGAAGATTTACTGTAGTAACATATTTTTTTTTTTTCACCATCGGAAAGTAGAGATTTCAACGAACAGAAACCATACCAACTTTTTGAAAAAAGCTGATATTTTGACGGGTGAATTTTCGATTGAAAATTAGGGTGTTTTTTCGATATTAATTCAAAATAAGGTGAAAAAATAAATATTTTTAATCAAATAAATTACAGCGTATTTGGGACATAAAAAAGTAAGTTTTCACCAAATTTCGTTAAAAAACAAAAAAATTTGTAAAAGATAAAAATAAAAAACCAAAAACTTGGTTTTTTGGATTTTTCACGTAAATTTTGAGGTTATGTGAAAAAAGTGTAAATACAAAAGTTTTAGATCTTTTTATTACCTACAACTTTGCTATTTGACTTTTTTCGATAGGACTTTTAGTTTTGCCGGAAATCGAGAAAAACCGTTGTTTACCCTTAAAAACTCACCCCCACCCCCTTCCCGACCTCAGATTGCCCGTAAATTATTTTTCCTTTTATTTTTATAATATTTCCCTCCTTTTCCAATGGGTTTCATCCTACTATTATTTTTTTTCACTTTTTATTATTTTTAAAGGCTTCTACCCTGGTCTAAAGGCCAAGATGTTTACTAGTGTATTAGTGACAGGTTGCAAGCCCATCGCCTAACAGTACTACAAGCCTTTATTCCCTTAAGCGTCTCTTACGACATCCTACATAACTACGTTTATGAGTTTATAATAATCTACAACACGTTCAGAAATCGTAAAAAATGTGCTAAGTTTAAGGGAAGAGAAATGTTATAGCATTTTATATAGAAATTGTTAGCTTCTCAATCTGCTTCATAATTCTAATCGAAGGTCCGTTGACCCATAACCTAGAATAGTAATGAACAAACTCGTGCATAATAGACGGGAAACCATAAACGGTACCCTTTAGGGCCGGCACACATACACCGAAGATTATTCACAGCCAAAGCATCATCGTCTTTGGATGTGTTGAAATAAGCCGCCATTTTGTTTTTGTCTTGTTGTCAGCGGGCTGTATTTCATGACCCGTCATAGCTAAACACTTGGTTTTTTTACAGTGTTTAAATACAATAGCGAGTGTAAAAACAAAATAATAAAATGAGAAATAAACTAAGTTAAAGGGGGTCTACCAGAAACTTACTTTTTTCGGCGTGGTACCTTTCGTGTGAGAGTGCGACACGCACTTTGCCAGTTTATTAGGGTTCCGTACACAATGGCAGACAAGACAAATACTAAAAAAAATACAAGTGTGACTTGGGTTCGCGCTGATTTGAAATAGAAATCAAATCGGAATATAATAATATCCACAGTGCGATAGCTCTTAGGTGCTTCGAGTTTGTAATTATCTCTCACTCACTCTCATACGCTCTTATTTGAAGCGAGTGAGAGAAAAGTGCAATCCCGAAGCACCATCTAGTGCTCACAGACTGTACTGTGTTGCGGTACGGAACCCTCAGTGCGCAAGTCCGACTTGCACTTGACCGATGTTTATTTTAAATTACCCAGTGACACTCACGAAACCACTTTAAGACCAATTTGTCCAAATCTGGACATCTGTTCAGTTACGAACATGACACAAAGCACCACGCATACCTCCATATAAATAAATAAATAAAAATAAATAAATATCAGGGGACAAAGTCACACCAATTGACCTAGTCCCAAAGACCTAGTACTATGGGTACTAGACAACGATATAAATACTTACATAGAGAAATATATACTTAAATACATAGAAAACATCCATGACTCAGGAACAAATATTTGCGCTCATCACACAAATATCTGCCCTTACCGGGATTTGAACCCAGGACCTCTAGCGTCGTAGGTAGGGTCACCAACTAGGCTATCGCGTCGTCAAGGTAGGTATCGTATATAAATAGGTCAGTAACATTGCCCCCTTTTAACAGTAATAAAATGTAGATAATGTGAGACTAAAAATGTAAGCCACCTTGAATTATCTGCCATATTATACAGTGCGGAAAGTGTTAGGCGAAAAAAACGATTTGACAGATGACAGTTGAGGGTTATTAAAAATGGAGCACTGCAAGAGAGAACCACGCGTTTTCATTGTTGAACAATATTTCATTTATGAATGAAATTTTCATTAAAAGTGTGATACTTAGTTAGCTAGTATACTATAATGAAAGTTGAAAGTGTCGGAACATTGATTTAACTTCAAAGAAGTATGCTCCAATAAGACCCCTTTATTTGCGTAAACTAAATATAACATTAGCAATCGGTTAAAAATAACTGGAATGAGCAACGCAAATATCAGAGATCACAGGTATTTATTTATACTTGTTCCTAAAACGTTCGGGTATAAATACGCGTACCAGTAACAGACACGGCGCTTAGTTTTGGCACCGTCGTCCATCCATTCCTCTGTTGGCTTAAAACCTTTTAGAATATAAATAAACGTGGAGTCAAGGCTGACATTTCGCCAACTAATTACTGGGTCAAGTTCTTTCTAAAAAATAAAAATGTTTAAAAATGTTAAAAACGTCTACAGAGTAGAAAAAGCGTTCGTGATAAAAATACATTTGATTCTGAATCCCCAATAGTTACATTAATAGTGCGTACCTAATTAATAACAACTCTATTACCACTATCTTACTAATATAATAAATGTAAAAGTTTGTGTGTAAGTTTGTTACTCCTTCACGTTGCATCGGCTGGACGGATTTGGATAAAATTTGGAATGGAGATAGCTTATACTCTGGATTAACACATAGGCTACTTTTCACCCCTAAAAGTTCCAGAGGGAATAACGAAAACTGAAATCTACGCGAAGTCGCAGGCAGAATCTAATCTTGAATAACAGGTTACCATCCGATCAGATTCGTCCGGAAATGTCCGGACTTAAAGGACTAGTCCGGACTTTTCCGGCTCTTTAATTTGTGCGTTTTTTTTAAATTAGTTGTAATATAAGTAATAAAACCGCCGCAATGTGAGCGTCTGCTACCATGCCTACCATACCAATGTAATTAATCGAGTAATCGAGTAGTCCGGACCTTAATCGAAATGTCAGGCTTTTTTTCAGGCCTTTTAAATTCCTAACTGGTAACCCTGCTAGTCTTGAATATATTTAATATTGCATTGAGTTTTTGAATTTTGTCAGGTCTCTCGGTCATATCGAACGCCTCTAAGCTAGTTTCAAAGTTTTTGAATAAGTAATACTTCTTCCTCAATGCGTACCGTTTGTATTATATTCGCGTATTTATATTTTAAAGTAGAGCTGCCTAACAGGGCTTGTACATGATCAAATTATGATAAAACCCTTTAGAACATAAAAAAAAACTTCATGAATGCACGCGAAAATATTTTTTTATAGTTTTTAATTGTTACTTTTATAATTTATATTATTTTTAGTTAATTGTATGACTAACTTTGTGTGTTGATTTTAATTTTTGTTAGAACATGATTTTCTACCTGCTCTCTTTACGATATTTTTTTTAACCATGAAACTATATTGTAATTGTACCTTGTTCGAAAGCTAGAAATACGTGGATGGTTTTGAAATAATCTGTCTGCCATGTCTTAGGTTCTTTTTTGGTTTTGAACCATTCTTCGGAACAAAGTAATTGTACAAAAAACATGATGTTTCTATCTCTTATTCTTAAAAATTTACAGGTAATTTATATTTGTATTCATAAATACATGTTATGCCGCGACGTGTAAATAAAACAAATGAAAAAAATATGATTTAAGTAGGTAATTACTTTTTTTAAATACATTTCAGAAGTTGCTTATCAGACTTTTTCGAAAAAATACTTGAAAGACAATTATCTCGAAAATGATTAACTTTTGCATACTGCAATAGGGTCAAAATGATGGGATATGACCTACACTATAACTTCTTACCGGGAATGGACTAATGACCAATAAAATAACCTTGTATAAATATTTTATATTCTATTCTTTTACTTCTTAGTTTTTCGAATAAAATGTTTGATTGTATTTAAATGTGTTTTTGTAAATAAATGTTGTGAGTTGAATTAACACTCAAACAAATCAAACCAAAAAACTCTTCCAACCGAGTAAGTATTGGCTGAACCAAAAAGTTTGTCCTCACGTAGTCAATTAAACTTTTTTTACCGCCGCACGGCACGGGTCTCATATAACATATGCCACACGGGCGGTGAAACTTTTTAATTTGAACAAGGCACGGATATTCGACATACAGCCTATCGCGTGACCGTTAGCCGCAGGCCGCGGGGAACACTAATTCAAGCTTCGTCGAACTGAACGCACGTTTTGTCTTGACAAATTGCCGGTAAATAACTAACGAATAGGTCAGTAAGTTTATAACCGACTGCATATGGTAAAAAATATTAGGTTTTAAATCAGCCACTTTGAGCGTAATAGGGGGCAATGCGGTACCCCCCCCCCCCCCCCCCAAGTCTAGCAAAAAAAGCTATACATCATTATAATCATTATATCTCTCAAGGGTTAGCTGGAAGAGATCCCTTAAAGGGATAAGTTCGCCTTTGTACATATTTTTATATTAATTGTATTGTTATGGTTTTTCTTGTGTACAATAAAGTGTTTACATACATACATACATATATACGAGGGTCATGCCAAAAGAAATTAGATACTCCATGCTCATTTGTTTGATACTGGCCAGTTATACACCATAGTGAAGGCTGATTATATAGCTATAAATTTAAAAATGGAATACTCCGGAAATCTGCGTAATTATTTTTTAAATATTTTTTTTCTGATTGAATCTGACGGGAATTTGCGGTTACAATGGAACTTAGTCGACGAGATTTTCGTGTTATGATTTACTATGACTTTAAAAAAGGTTTAAAGCCCCAAGAATGTTTTGAACTTTTAACCACGACTTTTGGTGAGTCTGCTTGTTCTCGTGCAACTGTTTTTAACTGGTTTGCTGAATTCAAAAGAGGGCGGGAGAGCTTTGAAGATGAGGCGAAGTCGGGGCGACCGCCAACCGCAGTTATTCAAGAAAATGTGCAAGCCGTGGAAAAAAATATCCGTGAGAACCGACGAATTACATACGTAGAGCTTGAACGAGATCTAGGCATTGGATCAGCAGCACTGCAAACCATAATTCATGGACAACTGTCCCTCCATAAGCGTTGTTCGAGATGGGTGCCGCATAAACTCAACGATTTGCAGAAAGAACGCCGCGTGGATTGGTGTAAATTTATGATAAATAAATTCGACGCTGGCGAGAAGAAAACTGTGTATGATATACTGACAGGTGACGAAACATGGCTGTATAACTACGATCCTGAAACAAAGCGGCAGTCAACGGTATGGTGCTTCGAAGATGAACCGACTCCAACAAAATGTCGCCGAGCACGAAGCACACAGAAACAAATGGTTGCCTCATTTTTCTGCAAGACAGGGCATATTGCGACTGTGGTGCTAGAGGATCAAAGAACTGTCAACTCAGAATGGTATGTGACAGTTTGTGCTCCACAAGTGTTGTCAGCTTGGTGTGACAAGCGGCCAAAGTCAGGAACCCAGCACCTGCTCTGGCACCACGACAACGCCGCCCCGCACACTTCTGCCCGAACACTCGACTATTTTAGTTCGAAAAATATCACTATACTCCCTCACCCACCATATTCTCCTGACCTGGCACCCTGTGACTTTTACCTGTTTCCGAAAATTAAAGAAAAATTAAAAGGAAGGCGATTTGAAACCAAAGAAGATGCCCTGGCTGCCTATAATTATGAAGTTTCTGAGGTACCCAAAGAAGAATGGTCATTGACATTTTCCAAGTGGTTTAGCCGAATGAAAAAGTGTATACGTGCTCACGGTGAATACTTCGAGAAAATAGATAGCAATAATAAAGAATAAACTTTGTAGTTTTTGAATATCTAATTTCTTTTGGCTTGACCCTCGTAATTGGTAATTAGTGAAACTCTCGCTACGACAAATGAGATGACACCGCGTTCTTCGAAATCGGGTCATCTGTTCACCCTTTACGAGGGAACTGATAATCATACATAGAAACTACCCTTCGTTGTCCTCGTATGGGAGTGTAATAAATAATGTATCATAAGATCATAACCCAACTTTTGAACGTTAAGTTTCTGGAAAAATAATACTCTATGATTCAGAATAGTTGCATAAAAGTACGGTTTCATAATCAGCCGATGTTATAATGACAATGCGTAGGTAGTAGTAGTAGGATATAAACAGTATCCTTCTGAGTATGAATATCTTCACTTATCACTTCATATATTATTTTTCATATTTTAATACGTCTCCGGAAACTTGGCGAGTACCCAATTCTTCTAAGAAGTTATTTAATACAAAAAACGATCGACCACGACAGTTTTAACTTCTAATAAATTGATTTGATTATTGAAACCTTTTTGAATTTAATCAATTCTGTCAAAACTTATTTATTTTCATTACTTATCACATTTAAAATTGACATGATGACACGAGATGTTAAGCTTAGTTACTAATTATCCTAATTCATACTTTCAAATGTATGGCTGTTGGTTCTCTAAATAAACGATAAATAAATAAATAAAAGATAATTGTCCGTTGCCAGATCGCTATTTTTTTAGCGGACTGTTACTGTTTCTCACGAGTATTATTTCCTCGTGTTTGTAAACTCAATTAACAAAGCTACATTAAGCCAAAACGAGCCGCCCATTAAAACGGTTGATAGGTTACAATTTGTCAATTTTATTGAACTCTATTCAAATATTCTGTACAATGTTCCATGCTAATGAATAAATACGAAAGTGAGTTTGTTGGTTTGTCCTTCTTTCACTCGACAAAGCATTTCATTTCAGAGACTTATTCTGCCCTCATTAGAAAAAGGGCGTATGTCTCAAAAAATCGCGAATGTATTAGTGACCTTAATTTTTAACACACAGGGTTCAATTTGCTTTGACCATCAAATTGCGCTTACGTCCTTTTTATTTAGGAGGGCAGTTTCAAGGGCCGTACTGTTATAGTATCTAGGCTACTTATAGATGAGAACAGGAATAATAAATGACTTCGTAACTGGCAAAAGCTAGAAGCTATTTCTAATTTTCGCATGAGATTTATGTAACACGGAAAACCTACTATTTTTATAAATAAAAAGGCTTGGCAGGTTGTAATAGAATAAGCATCTCTTGGGTTTAATTTAGACAATTAAATAATGGAATAAACACATTTACCTCCAAAAGTTTTGCATGACAGGCACGTCACAAGCGATTATGAGCCAACAATAATTAAAGCGACATCTATATGTCATGGCGGTCATTAGTCGCTGCCTCGCGCCAACTGTCCGGTCATTTACAATATGCTACATTTAAATATAATTTATCTGTGGTAATACTGCTTTGTATAGGTTTTTATAATTAAACAAAGTTTTTTATTGCCGATTGTACTTTTTTTTGCGCAGTTGTCATCTACTTTTTTTTTTTTTTTTTTAATTTATTTTTTAAAGGGCCTTTTTACAACCGTATATACCGGCCCTATTAAGTCGAACACCATTTTGTCATAAAATAATTAAAAAAATAACTCAACATTACACAACAAAACATTACACAAAACAAAACATTACACATATTACAAAACTATGGAACTTCAGCTAACCTATACACCTTTAATGCCAAATCTGACGTGGGGTTCGCGAGAATGCCCATAAAAGCACCAGTATCATATGGGCTGATATTGGCTACTGCTAGCAACGACTCCCTTTGAGAGCGATTCCGGCTACACTCCAGCAGCACGTGCTGTACATCCTCTATAGTGCCACATGTATCGCAATTTGGAGAGCTATTTTTTTTCATAAGAAAACCAAACTTATTGAGTGGAATGTGTCCGGTCCGCAGCCTATGCGCCATTACAATAACTTTGCGATTAAAATCTACGTTTTGAAACCAGGGTACACGAGGAGGCTCGCTCTGGATACATTTATACCAAATTCCTTTCTCTCTAGACCTTTCATCAAAATATTCCTTCCATAATCTGTAACATTCGTCTTTATAAATACTTGTAACTTCCGAATAACAAGGCGCAATAACTATTTCACTTCCTTCCGCTATACCACGCTTTGCCAATATGTCTGCTTCCTCGTTACCTCTCAACCCAATGTGTGATGGAACCCATTGCAATCGCAAACACACATTATTTCGGTTCAAAATAATAATCTTTTCCAAAATGCTATAGACTATCGGTACCCCCCTTTCACCCCGAACACACCGTTTAATATGCTGCAACGCACTTTTACTATCTGTACAAATTACCACTTTCTTAATGTCCCTGTTGAGTACGTATGACAATGCGTTAAAGATTGCAACTAATTCAACCGTCATAATGCAAATATTACCTAAAACTTTAAACATGTTAACCTCCTGATTACAGGAAGGGTCAACCGGATCATAGAAAGCAGCCCCCTTCCCAAAGGGGCTCTTAGAGCCATCAGTGTATAAAAAATACCAACCATAATATTTGCCACGCAATTCTTCGAGAATATTTGATTTGAGGCAAGTAAATTCATAAGAACTTTTAGTTTTATTAACACAGTCTAAATTAGAAATCACCAAACTGTTTATATCAATATTTGACAGCCAAGTAGTTAAACCAAACATCTGAAGTCGCTCAGATGAAAAAATATTGTCTTTAATAGCATTCGTGGCAATGATCAAAAGGGGTGCTTTCTTCTTAAGCCAATATCGGTTTTGACTGAGCGACCTTAAATCATCCAGAAGGGAATTCGTAACATTACTTGACACTGACAGAGATTTTAAACGATATTTAATGGCCAGAAATCTCCTTCTTAGAAACAGCGGTGGGATGCACATTTCACTCTCCATGGCGTGAATCGGAGTAGTTCTAATAAAGCCACCAGCAACCCTCAACGCCTGATTTTGAACTTTATCTAATTTAGATATGTTGCTTTGAGCACTATTATCGTATAAAAAACTAGCATAATCGAGCCTGCTTCTGATTAAGGCAATGTAAATTCTACGCATATGCTTTGGGTGCAGACCCCATGATGTGCCTGCTAATACTTTTAGTATATTGAGACTCCTTTGTAATTTAACCAAAATTTCATTAATATGTTTACTCCAACGAAGAGACCTATCGAGCCATAGACCTAAGTATTTATAAGAATCGACAGACGCTAGTGATATATCATTTATTTTCAAGCTCACCTGATGTCGTTTATGCCCTCTACTAAAAATACAATACTTCGATTTCTGTTCAGACAAATTTAAACCTAGGGTACCCAATATCGAAACAAAAGAATTTAAAGCTAGTTGAATTTCATGATTACTTTGCAAAATGTTCTTACCACTTTTGTATAAAATAAAATCATCAGCATATTGGCACATACGTACATTGTTTATATCATGGCATAATTTACTGGTGACTATATTAAAAAACAGTGGTGATATAGGATCTCCTTGTGCCAAACCCTTACTGGTATACCTTATCATTGCACTACTAATATCAATTTCGTCTTTGATTATAAGAATCCTATTACTAAGGAAATTCCAAAAATAATTGCAAATACTCTTACCAACCCCTAACTCATCCAAAATATGAATTAATTTATCAACAAGTACATTGTTATATGCACCTTCGATATCTAAGAAACAAGCGACTGTGGACATTTTTTTACTAAAACCCGCTTGAATATGAGAGACGACTCGAGTCAGACAGTCCAGTGACGACTGGCCTCTCCTAAAGCCAGTGGTACACGGAGCCAAAATATTGTTTGATTCCGTGTACCACTCAAGTCTTCTGACTAACAGAAGGTGGAGCGTTTTACATAAACAAGATATCAATGAAATAGGTCTTATCTTTGGGGCGGCATTGGGATTACTATCTGGCTTAGGTATCGGAACCACTCTGATCTCTCGCCATTGAAAGGGTATACTACCAGTCCGTAAAATCTGATTATATAAATCTAAGAGATATTGCTTGCCTTTCTCCGGAAGATGATGAATCATAGAATAAGTAATTTCATCATCACCCGGCGCTGTGTCTTTCTTTTTTAAACAATTTTCCAACTCCTGCATAGAAAAGTTAGCTTCTAATAATATATTACTAGAAACACATTCTGGCGCCTGCGGAAGAACAAAATCAGGAGCCAAACTATTGAGCATATTAAGTTTCTCCTCATCTGAAAAGTTATAGCGCGTTTTCTTAAAGCCTTTAATCCACCTCATCCTTTGCCACATCTCCGACGCGGATGTTGACTCGTCAACACTACTACAAAACCGTTGCCAACTATCTGTCTTAGCGCGTAAAATTGCCTTCTTTGCATCAGCCGTTTTTTTTTCTAAAATAGTTAAATTTTGTGGGGTGGGGTTTCTCCTAAATGTACTCAATGCCAGTCGACGACACGCTACCAACTCGGATAAAGAGGAATTCCAATACGGTTTAGGCTTAAAATTCATGTTCGGATAAGGGCATGTTTTAACCATAGGAATACTTGCTTCTGCCGCTAAATTAAGTTGCCTAATAAAGTTGCTGTATAAATCTTGAACGGTCAAATCACCCTCTGGATAGCATAAAAATTGTTCTAAATGTTCACGGTATAGGTCCCAACTAGCTAGTTTATAATTTCGTTTTTTATACATTAACGCGTGCTCTTGGTAATTAATTCTTAACTTAATGATTAAATGATCACTGCCCAAATTTTCACTAATGACATTCCATGTAAATCGAACCGCCACGTCAGTAGATACAAAAGAAACATCTGGTGAAGTTTGTTGAAGTATACCGTTCACCAACTTGACTCTTGTTGCCTGCCCATTATTAATTGACACATATCCGGCCTCTAATGCGGCATCAAAAACCTGGCAGCCTCGTACATCGCTTCTATATGACCAATTTGTATGGTGAGCGTTAAAATCTCCGGCTACCAAACTTCTTTTCGAAAACGTTGAAAAAATAAAATCCCAATCTGATTGTATAGTCCTTACATTAGGTGAACAGTATACTAAAACGACATTTTGTAACACAGAACAGTTCAACAAAGTAATACAAACACATTCTATTCCTGAATTCGGTACAAGAACTGCATGCAATTGTACTCTTATAGACTTATGAACAATCAAGCATACCCCACCATATGAGTCATCCCTGTCCTTTCTAAAAATGTTATACCCACTAATACTTAAGTGCGACTCTGGCTCTAACCAAGTTTCTGATACTAATGCTAAGTGTACATTTTCCTGAGCTAATAAAAGATTAAACTCTGCCAATTTAGGTCTTAAGCTTTGCGAATTCCATTGAACTAAATTCAAAACGTAATCTTTTAACCTACTATCCATTATTAAATGAAGTTATTAGTTTCAGTATATCACAGCCCTTAAATAACTCAACAACAAAAGATATAACTTGCTCAACTATACAACTCAACACAGATTTCACTTTACATTCTAAACTAACCGAAGAGAAACAGATATTTTTGATATTTTGAAAAACCGCACCAAACCTCTTTGCGCTCTTTTTCAGTTTCCCCTCATCCTCCGACTCCGTCCATCGAGTATTCACATCTCCCGTCACGTCATGTGAAGTCTCCTGTAAATCTGCTACATCTGTTCTTCCTTGTTTTCCGTTCTTATCTTTTTTCTTCCGTGGCTTAACAGTATCCATCGAAGAAGGCAGGGGAACGAAGGTAGGGCACGAACCTGCGATTGTTTTTTTTTTCTCTACATTTGTTTCTGTGACTTTGTGGGCTCTTGATAGAAGCGCATCTCTATATGAAGTTGTTCTTTCACTATTACTGTTCTCAATGACTCTATTTTCCTCTTTATATTGAGGCACCTGTTTATTTCCTCCTTTCTTTGCCAGAAATAGCTCCGAAGCTCTTTTGAAAGTGCAAGAATGTTCACTCATTAATATCCTTAATTCTTTCTCTTTTTTAAAAATTGGGCATATTTTATCAAGTGCCATATGGGCTCCTTTACAATTAACGCAACGGTAAGTTGTTGTTTCACAGTTCGCATGCTCTTTTCCACATTTAGGGCAAATAATTTTCTTTATAGGACATGCTCGAACTCTGTGTCCAAATTTCCAGCAACCCGAACATTGCGTAACCGGAAAAACATAAGGTTGTACTTCAAATCGGCACCCGTACGCATGTACAAAAGCCGGCAAGGTGATCCCTTTAAACCGCAATCGAATGGTCTCGCTTTTAACCCATTGGCCTTCTGCGCTCAACCGGTTCAATCGGTGAACAGATAAAACATCTTGCGATGCTTTAAAATCTTTCAAAAGCTCGTCGTCTTCCACCTCTACGTCGACATCTTTAACTATTCCGTAACAACAACTTACTTGATCGGTCCATTGGGACCTGATTTCGTCGTTGTTGAACTTCACAGATTGTATTAACTTTTCTGCCTGAGTATTATCGCTGAATTGGATGTATACCTTGTAGGCATTCTTAAATTTAATCTTTAAGATACCTTCTATATCCTCAGCTCTCAGTAGTTTAGCCAAAGCAATCTGCTTTGGTACCGGTTTCCGAGATGTAATCGAAACTTCCAAACGATCTCCGGGGGCCTCGGAACAAACCAACCCTGTGCCTGCAACTACCCGCGAGCGCTTGGGTCTCTTACCAACTGTGATGAAACTATCATCTGACTGGCAACTCTCGTCACTAACTCCTCGAGCACGTTTCTCTGTGGCCCGGCGAACGTCGGACGAAGCGTCGTCTTCCACACGAGCGCCCGCAAAGTTTGACGCCGTAATGCCCACCATGCTTGCGCTGTCCCAAGTAAACTCCTCCCCGACTCGCTGCCCACACTGGAAATCTGTGTCTGACAATATTTCACCTTCGTCAATACATGATTCGCGGGACCCTCTACTCTTTTCACTCATAGTATTGCAGATTTACTCTCGAAAAACACGGTCATCTACTTGTCAAGACGATTTTAACAAGCCCTAAAATAACCGGTTTATCATGACTGTGTAATTTAGGAGTTTCTATGGCCACTGAATATGGAGAATATTCAGACCAGCTACCAGCCTACTGGTCTGAATATGGAGAATATTCAGACCAGCTCGATGGTACTATACAGGGTGTTAGGTAGAGCGTTGTCAAAAAGAAACAGGCGAGTAGAAGAGACCATAAGCTATCCATTTCAGGTACTTTAACCCTTAATTTGTCTAAGGGCTATTTAATACCGTTTTTTTTATAATTTTATTACACGACACCGAAATTCGACCTTCAAACCCCGAAAAAAAAGGAACTACTTGGTGTATTGACAAATTTTTAATTTTGATAGATTGTTAAATGTTGTGGTGTTCAAATAAAACTGTTACTGGAAGCGTAAAGCTACTTTAAAAAATAATGGGGGCTCCCAAAGTTTCAGAAACCGATAAAGAAATCTTTCAACCTCAACTTTACAATGAAATTAAAAAAAAACCAAAGTGATTACAATTCTTCCAATTTCCTAAAAACATCTCCTGTTCACGCCAATTCTAATGGTATGCCACATACATACCAAAACTCTTAATAATTTGAGTTATTTGCTAATAACTTGTTGAATGTGGCGAATTCGATGTTTGAGAAAATTTACTTCTCTGTTCATTTACCACGTCTTACGCAGTTAGATAGTGTTTTCTCTCTCTAACATCCTTCTAACATATGGAAGATAAGGTTAGGTTAGGTTAGGTAGTAATTTATTTAAATTTTATTAGTAAAAATCTGAGGATATTGACTCAGGATCCCCAAAATGGTTTTTATGTCTGAGGACATGCAAAGAATTTGGTTTATGCCACCGAAGTCAGAAGCCGAGATCATTTAATTGAGAAAATTGAACATGCTTTTCAAGTGATGAAAGAAGAAATGCAACTGAAAACGACGACAGTCGAAATACGGAAGAGATATCGTGCCTGTATTGGTCAAAATGGTCATCAATTTGAGCAATTGTTGTAAAAAAAAATATTTTTTTGTGTTGTGACTATGTATTTGAAAAGTTACCATTTTGGGGATCCTGAGTCAATATCCTCAGATTTTTACTAATAAAATTTAAATAAATTACTAATCTAACCTAACCTAACCTAACCTAACCTTATCTTCCATATGTTAGAAGGATGTTAGAGAGAGAAAACACTATCTAACTGCGTAAGAAGTGGTAAATGAACAGAGAAGTAAATTTTCTCAAACATCGAATTCGCCACATTCAACAAGTTATTAGCAAATAACTCGAATTATTAAGAGTTTTGTTATGCATGTGGCATACCATTAGAATTGGCGTGAACAGGAGATGTTTTTAGGAAATTGGAAGAATTGTAATCACTTTGGTTTTTTTTTTATTTCATTGTAAAGTTGAGGTTGAAAGATTTCTTTAACGGTTTCTGAAACTTTGGGAGCCCCCATTATTTTTTAAAGTAGCTTTACGCTTCCAGTAACAGTTTTATTTGAACACCACAACATTTAACAATCTATCAAAATTAAAAATTTGTCAATACACCAAGTAGTTCCTTTTTTTTCGGGGTTTAAAGGTCGAATTTCGGTGTCTTGTAATAAAATTATAAAAAAAACGGTATTAAATAGCCCTTAGACAAATTAAGGGTTAAAGTACCTGAAATGGATAGCTAATAGTCTTTTCTACTCGTCTGTTTCTTTTTGACAACGCTCTACCTAACACCCTGTATTATTGTATTGTCATCTGAACTAAAGGCGTATGCAAATTTTCAGCTTCATCGGAGAAAGAGAAGTGGATCCAATTTAACTTGCAAGATTTGACCCTTACAAACATATATACATTGCAAGTTAAATAAAAGCTTTTATTTAATACGGGCTCGGATTTTTTCTTGTTTTTTGTGACGAGATAGTTTCACCCAATTATTCTAAAACCTACTTGATTTAAAAAACTTATGGCCGTTTGCTATATTCAAGAAACGAATCGTTTTCCTTACGTCTCGTTAAAATTTGAACCATTTTGTACGTAGCAAATGTCAAATTGTAACGAGACGTAAGGAAAACGATTCGTTTCTTGAATATAGGAACCGGGCATTAGAGGGCTCCTATTTTACTAGGCTTCTATTGAACACGGTAAAAATCATATTGTCGTTGATCTGCTAGCCTAGTATGGCTGCGTCTATATCGCGTGTCAAATGTTTGATGCATCCGTCACTCTCGTACTTATCTACGTGTCAGAAGGTGACAGATGCCTTATCCAAACTTTATCACGCGATTAACGCATATTAGGGCCCCTGTTACAGTATTGTGTTTTAACTCGGCCGCCATTACTGTAAAGTAAATAAGAGCTATCATAACGTTGACAATACTATAATAGGTCAAAATGATATGGTTTTTACCGTGTTGAATTAGAGGCCCTGGGGAAAGCCACATTGCCTTTAACATGTTATTGTATTTTTTTGACTCAGCTGCCATCATGTACAGTCAAGTAAGTATAAAGAGCTATCGTAACTTTGACAATACGATGTCAAAGGCAATGTGGTTTTACCGAGTATAATAGAGGCTCAATACGGCTGCGTTTATCGCGTGATAAATTTTGGATAAGGCATCCGTCACCTTCTGACAGGTAAATAAGTACACGTGTCAAAAAGTGCCGGATGCTTGAATACACAGTTGACACGCGATATAGTTGTCGAGACCCTTCATACAACTGGGGTAAATTTACTACCATAAAACTATTTATTTCATACACTAATTCGTTCTCTTGAGATGTACAGTCGGTCAAAAATGTGGTCTACCAGTTCTACCACCCGACGGTTGAAGTTCATTTGCACGTAATGATACAACAAGTTCGATTTTCCCTTGTAATAATTAATATTATAACAGTGACAGGTGTCAACTTCAGCGATAATTAGATGTCACAATAACTTTTGTCAACACTTTCTTACGGCCGACCGTACCCATATAGCTAATATTTCGTTAGTAATTTGCAAGTTAATAGATTTTTAAATGTACCTGTAGCATTTAAATACTTTGTTCTCCACAAACTCAATTCCTTTCAAACTTTGTTCTGGCAATGCAAATAAATTGCATCGGTATTTCACCTGCCATTTTGGCTGGGCGCCATATTGGCTGCAATCGAGACAGCGGAAATGCAAGAGCAGGCCTCGTGAATGCGGAAAAAATTACGCTCCAAGAAAAAACAAAGATAAATATTTACCCAGCAGATGCAGAAGTAACTAGAGATGAAAGAGACTTAGTCTTTTAAGGCCTATTAAAAAGACTAGCCTCCATCTTACAGGACTCGACTCTAAAATAAAGACTAAAGCTTCGAGTTTTTATTAATAACACTTAGTCGTTGTATTAAAAGACTAAGCAACTTAAACGACTAGAGTTGTTTTAAATAAACTAAAAGACTAAAACGACTAAAGTTGTTTTTAAAAGGACTCTCGCCTAAGCATTACACATGACTCATCAGCTTTTGTGTCTTACTAACCACAAGGATAGACAATGTTGCTGCTTTCCAAATTTTATTTTACTCATGAGTTATCAAAACGTTCGATTTCCTTTGTGACACGCCACCCCAAGGCGATAAGGCGCTTTTAGTCCTTTTAGTCTTTTAAGCCTTTTACGTTATAAGGTTAAAGGCTACGACTGAAATTAGTCGTCAGTTTGTAGTCTTATGACTAAAGACTAAAGGGTTACAAGACTAATCTAGTCGTAAGGCTGTAAAAATTAGTCTAGTCTTTTTAAAAGGCTTTAAAAGACTAAGTCTCTTTCATCTCTAGAAGTAACACAAGCTTTAGCACCTATATGTGTGGAAATAGTAATTTAATAAAATACATGAAATTTGATACAGTAATTAAGTTTGTGAACGTGTTTAAAACATCTGTTGGGGGGCCTACTATGGCTGCGTTTATCGCGTGATAAAATGTGGATAAAATATCCGTCACTTTCTGAAACGTTTGTAAGTACGAGAGTGACGGATGCTTTATCCACATACTACCACATACTAGGCCCATAGAACAAAGCAGCAGTAGATTATAATTGGGTCAAAATCTTTTTCGATGCACTGAAATTTTCCACTCTGTCACAATCGTAATTGTTCTCTTTTAAGTAGTAATGTTTTTTTAATCTAAATAAATGTTTGTTTTATTTGAATCAGTGAAGTATTGTCAAACATTGTCAAACAAAATAAAATATTACTTCCTACAAAAACCACTACTCTGTCACATTTCCCAGGGACCAATTACAATGCATCGAAAAAGATTTTGACCCAATTATTAGATAAAAACTATCGATATAATGGTGACATCTTCCAGAGCTGATATCTCTTAAAAACCTAACCAATTTTTATGAAACCTACATATAAACCACCGTAAACCGCATCATACTTATTATACGTGTCAAAAAGTGACGGATGCTTTAATCCACATTTTGACACGCGATAAACGCAACCATACTTGGCCCGCAGGGCCCGTATTATGGTCGCTTTTATCGCAGTGGATAAAGAGCATCATCATTCTCGCACTTACGTACTGGTCAGAAAGTGACAGAGGGCCCAGACAAGATGCACTACGCTAGCTAGCGTTTCTCTTCGTTTAGTTTGTAAACCAATCGCGTCACTCGTAGGTGACGTGATACGGAAAGTCACGTGATGTGCCAGTGACGCCATTGGTTTATAAACTAAACGAATACAAACGATAGTTGGGTGAGGACCAAAAAGTTGGACCACAGTTA
Source organism: Acleris laterana (assembly GCA_963966035.1). Classification (NCBI taxonomy): domain Eukaryota; kingdom Metazoa; phylum Arthropoda; class Insecta; order Lepidoptera; family Tortricidae; genus Acleris; species Acleris laterana. The sequence goes on along the minus strand of OZ014459.1, from coordinate 13,592,556 downwards.
AGCGCAGTTAACCATACAAACGACCAAAACGAAAAAAGTTCCGTTGTGCGACGAATAGTATCCCTACAATTGTATGGCTAATTTTCGTGTCACAACGGAAAAGTTTCATAGAAAGTTTAATTGATTGAGTTAGCGTGGACAACTTTTTGGTCCTTACCCAGTTAGCGTAGTGCATCTTGTCTGGGTCCTCAGATGTTTTATACACATCGATAAACACGAATACGCCCGCAGGCTTCAAAAGTCGAAATGGTTGCGTTTACCCTGTAATTATGCAATTTTAAAGTAACGAAATTCGTCTGTTTGTTGCAGCGGGAGGATGGCTTCCGCGGTCTGCTTCTGCCTCTTCGTGCTGAGCCTCATAAGCTTCGCAGCGTGAGTATTACATCTATTATAAAGTTAATCAGTAGCTGCAGAGCGAGGGGGGAGGGCATGACCCTCCCCTGTAACCGGAAAGTAGCATTTTTCAAGGTTTCCTATCGTGAAGGCAAACGAGCACTGCAGGCCTAGTAATGTTGCGTTTATCACCTGACAAAATGTGGATAAAGCATCCGTCACTCTCGTTTAAGTACGAGAGTGACGGATGCTTTATCTACATTTTCACACTTCATCCACATCCGTGTTAGAGAATGACGGATGTTTTATCCACATTTTGTCACACGGTAAACGCGACCGTATTAGAGCCCCACATGGTAAGTGAACAAATAAGCAAATGCGTTACCAACCTTCAGAAGTTAGAGCGGTTAAAGACTAGCGTTCTTTCTGCGTGTTTTACGCTCAATTTGTCATTCACGTTTACAAGCGCGCTACGTATTGCGCTTCAATAAGCCAAGCCAAAGATTGAGATTGTCCCCTAATTATTATTATTTTTATTATTATTAAACGCGCGTATACACGCTTATTCCACCGTGTTGACTTGAATTGGAATGTAAGATTTTCGCGACTCGCGCGACAACGACGCCTGACGCTCGCACTGCGATGCGCGTGTGGTAAATTGCGCGTTTACGAGCGTACAAAAACGAGCTTATACACGGTGAAAAAACGCTAGTCTTTAACCGCTCTGAGATGGAATGGCCCTATGCCAGTTATTTCATCGGTTTTCTTACACTGGAACACGAGACTTGGTAAAAGGATTCTACCACCACTAAATAGTTCGACAGGAACTTCAAACCCCTCTTTTTTGTAGGGGGTTAATTAGCGACGCGATAGGGTATTTGATTTTTAGCGTTCCGTACCTTAAGGGAGCCCAACGGTACCTTAATATTATACCTACGCTGTCCGTCCGTCCATCCGTCCTAACTTGAAGAGCTGAGATGAGCTGTGTCTATTAAACCGTTATAGATAGCGGGTCGACTTTTTTTTAGAATATGTTATTGCAGCGGATTAACAAAAAAAGGGAAATAATAAAGGGGGTCCCGATATAACAGGTGTTTTTTTCCAACGTATTTTTGGGTGAATCAACTTTTAAGGTACTCCCTTTTTTTTGACAAGTTTCACAAATTACACATTTTTAAAAAAACTATATATTTTGTTACGACATGGCCTACATGTTAATTAAATTAGACAAGTAGGCTAACATTTGAACTTATTTCATTTAAAATAATACAGTTTTGAACAATGATATAGTTGGTAAAGCAGGGGACGATGTTGTCACTAGGTTTTGTATGAAAAAAGTGCATTATCCCCTAAGTTACGCGGTTTTTTCGATGGTTAAAAAATATTTGAGGTGTTTAAAGTATGGGGTTTATAAATTTGATGGTCTGTTTTTAATATTCATACATCATTATCAACCATAAGTCACCAGGAAAGTTTTAATACCACAAAAGAAAAGGAGTACTTTAAAAGTTGATTCACCCTTTTATTTTGGTTGTTTCGTAAAAAATGGTAAAACATACAAGCGTCAAAATTGATATGATGATAGTAAGCCTGAAGAAAACCCGCAGAGCAGATACTAAAAAATGCTCAAGTGTGAGTTGGGCTCGCGCTGATTCGATTCGAAATCTTATCAAAGTTAAAAGTTTATTTGCCAGAATTGTGGTACATGGTTGGTAGCAATATTACAGAACAGTACAGAACAGCACAATTCACCATTAAGCAGGTTTGCAAAATATATTTTCTACACACGAATACATCATTATACACGACTACAAACTTAAAGCAATTCATACATTATTAAAATTAATTTGAAGTATATTAGTCCAAATTATCATTCATTCAATAGTGCCACTCCATATCTTCCCGTGGATGTCGTAAGAGACGGCTAAGGGAATAAAGGCGTATAGTATTGTTAGGCGATGGGCTTGCAACCTGTCACTAATACACTGGTAAATAACTTAGCCTAAGTGTGCAAAATGTGGTTACAGAATTAGCAACAAGTTTTTAGAGTTGTTGGTAATTCTGTAGCTCTGCCTACCCCACTCTGGGAATAAAGGCGTGAGTTTATGTATGTATGTATGTATCATTCAATAGTTTTCTTCCAACATTAGCTAATATAATTATAACGAAGTCATAAATTCATTGATAGTGTAAAAGCATTTAACTTTGAGCCTTTTTTTCCATTTTATTAAAAATAGTTTACGTTCTCAATTCTGAGGGAATATTATTATAAATTTTTCCTGACATTTTAAAACAATTTCTATTATGTAGTGCTGATTTTGAGACAGGTAATTTAACATGAAACAAGTCTCTTCTACGTAAAATTGGATTATACGTATCTGTCTCTCTTACTGTGCGACGGTACGGCATCCTCGGTGCGCAAGTCCGACTCAAACTTAACTGATTTTTACTGACCCTTTCCATTACATCGTTATTAAAAACTGGTTCATTCATACGTAAATTCAAGTAATTCACGCGACCGCATTACAAAAAAAAAGGATATTACTTGCGTGATTGTTGTTTTCAACGCAAAGTAAAATGTCGGCTCGAATCTGCCCCAAATTACGAACGGCTCATATCGCCTAATTGTCGTGATGCTATCGGGCCGAGCCCGGTCATTACATATTGTGGAGCGAACGACGTGTTTACTTTGAAAACAAGAATATTAATAACATGTTAAGGAGTTCATTACGCTAAGATGCAAACGGTGCTAACGATTCTATTTTCTATCGACTGGAAATGTGTGGAGTCGACATTAATCTGTCATCAGCTTACATCACTCCTATACATTTTGCCAATTTTCGAAGATAGCTTCTTGTGTAGGCCTCCCGAAGTTTTTAAGCAAAGAGTTTTATCGAGCAAGCTCACATGATAAGAAGCGTTACTGTAGCATCGGGTGGTTATATATATATTTTTTTTTATGGCATAGAGAAGACAAACGAGCACACAGGCCACCTGATGGTAAGTGGAAACTGTGACCAATAGACATTCGCATTCACAAGACTGCAATGCAATCCTAAGACTGCAAATGCGTTGCCAACCCTGAGGACTAAGATGGAATGCCTCTATGCTAGTCATTTCACCGGCTGTCTTATCCCCAAACCGGAACACAAAAATGCGAACACTGCTGTTTGGCGGTAGGTTAATGGATAAGATGGTGGTAGCGATCCGGACGGACCCTGCACAAGGTCCTACCACCCGCAAAATTTGATGTGTCTATCGTCTATCTGTGTCTCTGTCTGTGGCACCGTAGTTCTTATACGAGTAAACCGATTTGAATGCGTTTTTTTTTATTTGAAAGCAGAGTGGCTATTGCTTAACGCAATCGCAATTTTATTGTTTTCATTTTGAAAATCGAAGGCTTGTCTGCATACAAAATGAAAACAATTGTTCCGCTTTGAAGCCAATTGAGATTGCAAGTGGCTTAGGCAATAGCGACGCTGGTTTTCTAACGGTGGTTTTTACTTTTTTGTGTAGCGGAGTGATCGTAGGATCTTGTGGAGAGTCCGTCCGAATCGCTACCACCATCTTATCTTACACCATTCGCACTGCTGTGTGTGGGGATAAGACAACCGGAGAAATTACTAGCATAGAGGCGTTTTATCTTAGTCTCCAGGTTTGGCAAAAATACTGCATCGAGCAAACGTCGAGCGTCCAGTGGCGCCCTCATTACTATTATTGTGTTTTCTAATTAACTAAAGAAGTTCCTTGCAATCAGACGATACGTTTTTGTAGCGCAAGTAAAAACACAATTTATGGGATACGTAACAAATTTTAATAACAATTACCCTTTGAGTAGTGAGCTTAACGGGAAAAGGTGGCCACTTTTTTCTGTTAAGTTGATAACTCGAAGGTGAATTGTTATTAAACTATGTGATATACCCTATAAGTTGTGTTTTCACTTGTAGTACAAAAACCTACGACCAATTTCAAGAAAATACTTTAGTTTATTAGAAAACACAATAATAGCAATGAGGTCGCCACTGTACAGTCAACCAATTTGATTCCTAGGCCACTATGGACTTTGTCAACGTGACGTAGTAAACCAAATCATAGGGAGTCTCTTACGTTTTGATTGACAACGTCACTTTAACATAGTCCAAAGTGGCCTAGAAATCAAATTGGTTGACTGTACATCCGGCGTACGCTCTGCGCAGTCTTAAGATGCCTTGAAAATAAGAACGGCTATAGATCTGAGATCCCACTTACCCTCCGGTGCCCGGGGGCTTATTTGTCTTCTTTATGACATAAAGTGAGTAAATATTCCACATAACCTTTCTTTGTCTTTCGAAGACACAATAGAAGCATGTTTTTCTGACGCCTACGTGGGCGAAGACCTTGATGTTAGGGTTCAGTGCCAAATGGTAAAAAAGGAACCCTTGTGGAACATCGTTTTCTGTCTGTCTGTATGACACAGCAAGATTTCTCAGCCACTACAAATGCTATCAACTTGCAATTGAGTATAGTTATAGTTGTACAACTTGCTTGTCAATTTTGTCATATATGAAAGGGCTGAACCTGCACATTAAAAAAAAACAGTAGTGACCTTTTTGATTTATAGCCAAAAAATTGCAAGAAATTACTGCTGAAGTTTATTAATTAATATATCAAATATCTGAAAAAAAAACGTGACGTACCTATAGATAATTACTTACGTGTGTTCATTATTTACAGTTTTTGAGAAAAACAAAAAAAAATAAGTTCAAAATAAAATGAGTATTTTCTTTTGCGGTTACCAAGCATATCTTAAATACGGAACCCTTGATGCGCAAGTCCGGCGCGCACTTGACCGTTTTTGTGATATTAATCAACCTCAATACCTTTACTTACTGAATAAACATCTTTTGTTTTACCTGTTCTAAGAAAATGAAAACAAAGAGCTCTTATAAGCGGGCTTTTTCTTCTAAAAGGCACATTTAAAAAGAACAATACGTAGTTTATTTTTGTACTAAGCAGTGGAATACAAAATGGCAGCCGTGGACGTTTGTGACGTTTGAGAAGTAATCGTTAGCGGAATTGAAACAGTCAATATTTATAAAATGCAAATAACTGGGGGAGAAAATGGATGTCGTAAGTACCTAAGAGGAAAACAATGAGCTGTCTGTTGCAGACGAATGAAAATAAGACGAGGAATATTCACTGAATAAATGATCGGAGTTCGAATTTAAGTTCGCACTTGAGACAGGACTAAAGTTGGAATATTAATGGAAGAAAGGCTAAAGGAATAGTAGATTTGGTAAGATGTTTCACTAAATAAGGCTAAGCACGCACTGCGGTGCGGCGAAATGCGGTGCGATTTCAAAATCGCAAAGGAAAAAATACCGTGAGTGTCAAGTTCGCGCACAGCGGTGACATATCCGCACGTTTTTCCATTCTAGTCCCAACTCAATTAAAGAACGGACTATCACACCAAAAACGCAGATCTGTCTATATTTACGGTCGCGCAAAAAAAAGTACCTAAACGGTAGGTATTGGGTACATTCGCTCGTGGCATTGCGGCCTATTAAAGGATTTTTGAAGGCGTCCGCACGGATTTTATTCCTAAGTGCGCGGATTTATTCAATAGTCCATCCAATCTGCAGCAAACCACAGATTTTAATCCGCATACGAATTATTTTCCGCTGTGCGCGCACTTCAAGGAGGTTCCATACTTCGCAGATTATGAGGAAAAAAACGCAAAGCAGAAATCCGCAGTGCGCGCTTAGCCTAACTCTAAAACGCAAATGAGTACAAAAGTAACAATAAATTGTTTTTTTTATCGGTCAACATAATTATAAACCAGTGAGTGGTTCAAGTAAGTAAGAAACAAATGAAGGTACTAATACTCTACTGGCCGTATTAATATAATAATAAACTCGTCTTGGCTGAGACGCCCGTTACAAGATACGTCAAAGTAAACGTCAAACCATAGAACACTGTCATTTTTGACGCATCTCGAGACGAGCGTCGAGCATTAGAGTTGAGATTAGTTTATTAATACGAGTGTAAACAGTTATTTCCCGTGCATTCTGAACTACATTTTTCACTTTAATAAATAAATAAATAAATGTCTTTTATATTTTTTATCTTTAGTTTTTCTTAATATCCACAACATATTCAAAAATCGTAAAAAACGAACTAGGCTTAAGGGGATATAAAAAATATCGCACTTTGTACGGAAATTTTTGCTACAGCTTCCTCTTAATAATTATATAATATAACATCGCCGAAGAATAGTGTATTGTATTTGTAATGATATAATTGACTTTGAAATTGACTTACGAGATAACGCATTATATTTTTCAACTCTTATCAACTGTTCTTATATAAGTATGCTAGACTGCGATTGAATTAAAACTAGTTTTAATGACAAATTTCACGTAATGTCTGACATGTGGATATAGCTAACTCCACGTGCGTAGGAGTCAACCGACAGCAGACTAATGCGCCTACACATATTTCCTTGTCTATTTACTTTTCGTACGATAACTCATGCTGTAGACCTTTCAACGAGTTCAATTCTTTATCTTGGAGATTATTGTATATTTATGACTAGTTAACATCTGTTTGTAATAAGTTATAATTTACATTTATATCTTTACCGGATGTTTCTTAGTATTGATTGCAGATTTGGGCGGCGAAAATTGGCATAGTTCCGTCGCTGTCTCAAAAAATTACATGACAATACGTTTTTATTAAACATCAAAAACTATTAAATATTTGGCGAAGGTAATTAGTACGCTAAAATGCGTTTTCTAATATGTTTGAATTGTTAAAAAACATGCTTCTAGAAAATTACTTTAAATGTTTGCAAATGTTGTGCCTCCAATCAGTTATAAGACGTATTTTACTTCTTGCTGTAAATAAAATATTTTACGTTAATATTTAAAACGACATTTTTTATTCTAAAATTTGTCTTTAAGTACATGAGGAAACAAAGTTAATAACACAATTTGCTCTCCTCTCGCTTGGTTCTTACCTTTTTAACGAAAGAAAGAATTTAATGCGACATCTAAACAGTAAGCTAATTAGCCAAATCACTGTAGCAACAGTCGCTGTATAAGTAAACATTGTTTGTAGCGTGAATTTGTTTTGGCATGCCGTCTCGATAAAGCGTGTCGAATAGAAAACGTTAGCGCACAGAAATACAGGAACATATTTAGAATGTAGGTACATACCGTTGAAGTACGAGTTTACTTTACGTTAGGGTTATACGAGTAGTCATAGTATACAAAGGCTTTTTCAAACGTTTTTGAAAGTACTATAAAATTAAAAAAGTATCGTACTTTCTTTGGAAGATTTCTTTGACTTTTACATATTTCATCTCTAATCTTGTACAAAAAAACTTGAAATTCATGGGATTTTGTTAGAAACAGTTGAATAAATCATATCACAAATTCCACGTTCAAAAACATGCTACGGCATAAAAGTGAAAAATGTCGTTGAGAATGCGCGGGAAATAACTGTTGGCATAGACAAATAGAGGGCATTTGGCGCCAAACACGTACCATAGACAATGTTGGCGTGAGAGAATGCGTTGGAATCCACGTCCTAAATACCGGAACAATAAACATAATGTTTTTCTTAATTTATAACACTGTTAAACGCGTTATACTAGCAATAAAAAATGCAACAGTTGATTGCTGTTTTACAATGAACTCTGTGCATCAAGAAAAACTTCTTCATTTTTTATTGGACGTTACACTCCTCACTTCACAATCCTAACGATAAAATGAAATTCCGAGATTGCACGCTATAAGACGTTTGTCGATATTAATTGTCTCATCCAACAGATGCACGAACACGAAGATCAACTTCAGGGAGAAGGAGAAGCAGATCTTGGACCAGATCCTGGGTCCGGGGCGCTACGACGCCCGCATCCGACCCTCAGGGATCAACGGAACTGGTAGGTCCACCCCTACTTTCCTCTCCAACGTTTTTTTAACTAACACTACCTTTTTTTACTAACGGAGGAATTTTCTGCATTACACCCAGCATTTAGCGTCTAACCAGCATCCGACTGCCAGAAGTGTCTTTCCGTTAATTTCTCCTCTCATCATCATCAGGGTCCTGCATAGATCAAATGTCAGTGTCCAGGTGTTTCAGCCAGTTTACCTTCTGTGGCAGGCGTAAATGTACAGCTACTCCATGCCAACGGGGAAACAGCGAAATGGTCAATCACGGGCACATGACGAAGCTATATTCTTTTGTAATAGACGCAAATTACTTTTCCTTACTTCTTCTCTGTCTTTTCTTTGCAATAGAAATGCCCTTGCCTAACTGAGCTTACTGACATCTTTAACATCGACATTTTTCCCATATTTTTGGTGTCAGATTGCCAACGGATTGTTGATAATATTTTTTATGCAGAAATTCACAGTAAGGAGAATGATTGAAATATTTAATGTTGCTGACATAGGTCATAGATCAAATCATTAGGTACAATGCACTAGCTTTCTCCAGATGACCAAGAAGACTTATGTTAAAGTTCCAAATCTACGTGTTCTTCCGTAGTAACACGACAAGACAATATTAATATTAAAGAAAACTGAACATATACTTGCTTTGACTGTAAACGCTAAGGCACCTCATGTTTCATCGTTTTCCGTACATTTAGCAAGGTAAATGATAAACGAGAGAATGTGTTCCGGGGGAAGCTTTTAGGGTAAACCAGGGAAATGACGAAGGGGGTTATTTGTGTATCGGACGTTAACTTAAGTACGGGCCAAGGAAGCGGACAAAAGTAACCCCTTCCGTAAGGTGCACTTTCACGGGCCACTTTTAACGGCAATATATAGCTGGCAACAATAGCTTTCTTACTATATTTTTTGTGTAAAAGAATATGAGACGTTCGTAAGGTTGACGGGAAATTATTGCTCAAAAAATTGCTCGTGTAGTTTACAATGTTGCTATCGTTGTGGAATAAGAACGAAATGTGTTGATATTTTCAATGATGGTGAATTTCTGCACAATGATCGAGAAGATTTTTCCACAATAAGGGCTCATCAATTTCAACCATTTAAGATACTCGACAGGTCTTCCATTTTGTACAAAAGTTTTCTTGTTGCGCATCTAAACAATAAACGCTTTTCTTCAAAATTTTCTTACAACCCATAATAAATCTAAAGGTACAACTTTGTAAAGATACTCAACTTCCATACCCTTGTGACGTTAATTTGTCTGCATATTTTTTTCTAAATAGAACCTGCCAACATTTTCTTGAAAAATTACAGCTTGTTGAATAGCTTTTCATAAGTATTAGTGCTTAAATATTCAGCTGCGTCATGTGCGCACAAAGAAAGGTTTCTACAGGTTATGGGCCCTTAGCTAAATCGCAAGTCAGCCCGTCTGGATTATTTTACTGTACTGAATAAAAAAATGTATGTAGTTTTAAATACCTGAGGCATATACTTATGGAAAAGGTGACGTGGACCGCAAATTTAAATTCAAATCATTGATTGAACTGCATCTGATGGTGGAACTACATCTATTGGTCACATATGACGTCCTGAAAGAGCACATCAACATGAGAGGGCTAAGAAACTACTTATTCTAAATTATTATTAATTTGGGATCTAGATCATCTTGGTTACCGATAATCGCTGGAGTTATCGTATTCTTGAGTGGAGACCGCGAATCGGCAAACGTAGTGTAGGACGCCCTCAGACTAGGTGGAGTGACGATCTTCGCGAGGTGGCTGGCAAGAGCTGGATGAGAGTGGCCACGAATCGTGCTCGTTGGCGTGCAATGGGAGAGGCCTATGTCCAGCAGTGGACTAATATAGGCTGATGATGATGATGATGATGATGATGATGATGATGATGATGATGATGATGATGATCATCTTGGAAAAAAATCTGAGGTATTTCACTTATAGCAATAAAAATTAAAATAGGTCGGACAAAAGTATTGTTAAGTGTGAGCACGAACTTCTATTATTCAGAGAACGCAGTGGTTATAATGAATAATCAGTACATACCTAGTATTTAAAACAAAGTCGCTTCCCGTTGTCTGTCCCTATGTATGCTTAGATCTTTAAAAGTACGCAACGGATTTTGATGCAGTTTTTTAAATAGATAGAATGTATATATGTATGTAAACACTTTATTGTACAAACAATAGATAACAATTATAAAATAGACAAAAATATAACAGGGATGTACAAAGGCGAACTTATCCCTTTAAGGGATCTCTTCCAGTCAACCTTTGAGCGATTGAGAAATAATTAATTTACAATGAATAAGTACAACGCTAAAAGTAATTTCTATAAATATCAATAAATAAAATACAAAAAATAAATAGTGATTCAAGAGGAAGGTTTTTATGTATATAAATTCTGTTTAATGTACGGGTGTTACAGAAAACTCACATAAACCAAAGCGAAGCGAGGGCGGGTCGCTAGTTAATTATAAAATGTTAAATGTTATTAGTAGTTAATTCATAGATGCGTTAGTCTCTAAATAAATAATTAGTTCTTTTTATTTTTTTATATATTTATTGACAGCAAAAAACCCTTCACTTAAATATAAGATGGAATGAGAGAAGCAACTTTGGTTATAATGAACAAACTATCGAAAATTATCGTAGTTTTTGTTTTTATCGTGTTTTCAAAGAAACACATTTAATATATCCAAAGAACAGACATCTAGGCTTTATGCTTTTTGAGATTCAGATCGCGGAAAACCACCGACTTTAACATTTGTGGTCTATCAAATCAGTTTGTTAATGTGCTCCTAACATTGAAATACCACTTTATTGTACAAAACACAGAAATCCATAGACAATAATTTACAGAATAAGAATTCACAAAGGCGAACTTATCTTTGTAGGGTGTCTTCCGGCTAACCTTTGCGTGATTGGGGAAAATAAGAACAGTTAATTAGCAAGTAGACATAAGTACAAAAAACAAAGTTTACAGAAACTACGCGAACTAAATTTTGGACCTAAATGTGTTTATATATATATTTGAATAGAAATAGGTACTTACCTAATATATTTTAACTGTAGCTCCCTTTCAATCATGGCATCCGATTTCACCACACAGATTACTGACGAACATTATACATATAAACGTTTATTTATATCGGGTGATAGTAAATTGATTCCGGTAAAGGCTTTTAGGCCGAACCATTCGTCACTGGGACGTTTTTATAATGGTTCTAATGTGACAAAAGATATCGATTTGGCCGTAACATCCTTAATTTATACCACAGTGATGGATTATTGAACAAAATCGACCTGCAGGTCTAGTATGGTTGCGTTAATCGCGTGTCAAAATGTGGATAAAGCATCCGTCGCTCCCATACAACAAACGTGATTTTTTATATGTAATGGTACGGAACCCTTCGTGCGCGAATCTGACTCGAACTTTGCTGGTTTTTTTTTATTTCAACCCTGTAAACGGTCCCAAACGTGACCAACTTTTGGGACTAGGACAATTTGTGCGAGATTATCTCCTAATATTTATTTATTTATACACAATTATAAGTTCGCCTTTTGTACATTCTTTTTTTATCTCCATTGTATTGTTTTTCTTTTTCTTTTGTACAATAAAGTGTTTACATACATACATACTATATTTTAACATACAGTTAAAACCAAAGAAGAATCTATGTCTGTCACTGCCTTAAGTAGAGAAGTGACTCATTTATCCTTAGAAATGATTTTATAGAAAAGTCTTTAGTATATTAATCGAACGATAAGATAGCAGTCTATATTGTCAATATTGTTTGTATGAACAATCACAATGAAAACCTTGATAAAGATGATTTGGAAAACGATCAGAATTGTTGTTAGTGCCGTCATGAAAAAATAATCAATCATTATGACACCAAAAATTGGGAAACGCGTTACAAATTGTATTTAACGAGTTTTCAGTACCTTATTTATGCACACACGAGTAGCTAGGGACGTTTTGATGTATTCATTTTGTTAAGGTTCATGTGTCATTATGTTCCGATCTGAAATGGTGAAAGAAGCTTCACTTTTAGTTCTTAGGAAGTCTGTCTATTTTTTGGCTTTGCGACAGGATTGGTTTCTTTGTCGCCTTTACTTCTTCTTTCTCCGCAGTCTTTTTTACTTCCTGATTCTACTCAGCACTTACCACTTACTTGGTCAAAGTAACCCTAATTTTCCTCCTTTCATTCGCTCAATTTTTTCAAAATATTTTTAAAACAATTTTTCAATAGTTATCGTAAACTAGTTATCAAATTTACAGTAACCCTGGCTTTCATACAGACCGCTGATTATGTAAGACTGTATGAGCTATAATAAGAAATCAATAGGTTTCATTAATCATTAATTGTGTGCTGTAACGACCCGAGAGTGGGCGAGCTTCCTGTGTTACAGCTAGAAGTCTTATACACCGACGCATACAAATATGGCATTGGTGCTGTTTTAACTCCGATTTCTAGTTTCATTTTAAACCAGAACTTTACATGCAGCTTGTTATTATGAAACATTTATTTATCTAGATAATATCAAGCGATAAAACTGCAGTGCTATTAAAATAAACTGTGTCAGTTTCAAACACGCGACTCACAATCGATACATATTTTTGTAACGTGTCATGTCAGGGGTGTTGTGTAAGTACTCAGAACTTTCTACCCTTAAGTCGGGGAAAATGGGGGTTAATCCCTCCTTAAACCGTGTTATTCGTACTTTCACGGTACAGAAAATGTAATTTCCGTTTCACGCCAGTCTGGTTCATATCCGGATTTTCATTGAGAGTTTTCTTGTTTCCGACATATTTGCCAGTCGAGAAAACGTTTGAGTACCTACTCTTATTTGAAGAAGCGTTTTTTATTAAATTTGGAATTAGGTTTAGAATAATCATAGCGTGATTGATAGTTGATGTATTTTTAATACTAGTTATGTACTGAACTGAAATATGGTACGGTAGAACTTTAAAAGCATTTTTTTTGGGTTTAGTAGGTCTTTTGCTTAGCTTATTAGATTTATTCAATTTTGTAAAAGAGCTACCTTTTACACCATATTTAAAAGCATCTTGCAAAACCATTTGTAAATAAGTCTTACGCCTTAGTTTAAATAAAAACAAAAACTAATTTTAAAGACACAAAATATATGTGTACACTAACACAAATTCCTATAAACAAGTAAACCATTTATAGATTTTAAATTGCATTTTTGCGAATTACCGATTCGTTTAACAATTATATATGTAAATTGTTTTATTGGTATATTTTAATCAGAATAATCAGTTACCCAGCAAATTTAACAATATTTACAGGTAAACAGGTAAGTCGGTAAAGAAGTTTATTTACAGAGAATCAAAGTTAATGTTATTCTTAGGCATACTCTCCAGTTTATAACTATTTGTGAATCGATACATTTTGCTTGGTACTTAGATGGGCCAGCTGTTGTGAACGTCAATATATTTGTCAGGAGTATCTCAAAGATCGATGACGTCACCATGGTAAGTGTTGCAAGGCCTGCAAGCTAAGTAAGACTCAGTCGATGTAAACAAGTCAAATGAATGGGTAACACTTTCCTACTTGGAGAGGATTTACTACAATTATGTGTACTTTTTTCCTTCTAATGGCTGTTATCGACCAAAATCGTTTTTTCGTTGCGTTCACTTGGATCAACTCTGATCTAAAACGTTGAACGCATCTTTCCTTCATCGAAGAATTTCAAAAATGGAACTAATTTTGTTTATGGTTGTTCGATGATTTTGTTTTGTTTCACAGGACTAAGGCTTTTAGTAAAATGGATGAATATTTTCGAGTTGTTTCCTGAAATTCGAACATATTAGGTCCATTTGTACTGGTGTAATCTAGCAGTTGGTTAGAAAACACATCGCTTCTGAACTTTCCAATGTGCTTATTATTTGAGTAGTTTTTTAAATCTCCTGATACGATTGCACCCATTTTTTTAGCATTTGACATCAACTCAACTCATAGCTTCGCTCATTCAATCTCCATCAACGATTATAATGTATATTGTAGGTGTCACTAAAGGAGTAGTTATAGGTCTATGTTTTTACATACATGCATTGTTAGGTTAGGAATTATATTTACACAAAATCCTTATAAAGTCTAAGATTTGGTATTTTTTGTCACTTAAGGCGACGCTCCTACATTAGTACGCGTCAACCTGTATCTTCGATCCATCAGCAAAATAGATGATTATAAAATGGTAAGTGACACGAAACCAAAACGATTTTTTTTTCTAACCAATTTTATTACAAAACAAACTTTCATCCAGATTATTTTCTACTTTAATTACTTACTATAGAAATGGCATGAGAGATGCTAACGAAACGAAAGATAGTCAATGTCAATATCTCGATGTGGTGACTTTGTTTGTAATAGTATTGGTCCCTAAATACATATAAAACAATTGATTTTCGGCAATTGCACTTTGCTAATATTTTGGAACTGCCTTGTATGGTTATGTGATATGTTATTTTCAATTATTTTATGTTCCTTTGATTGTTTGGTTTTTCTGGATGTTTTGAGTTTTACATTGTCTTCTTTTAATTTGTGACTAACTTCGTATTGCCTAATTACTAACCTATCCACAATTTATGCTACAGATACGATAAATGGTCAAACATTTATCGATTTTTATTTATTTTGTTTTGACGTGAACCAATTGGTGAAAATCACATTTTCACAAGGGCAATAATGTAATATGTGGGATCACGTCATTGGTTCCGTTTACCGAGAAAAGGGTCCCTTGTTTTCTTATGGCTAGGGTAACCGATTTAGCATGATAAGTGGGAATTTTCTTGCGTCGAAAACATAAGCGGAAAATTGGACCATTCTGTACAGAAAACGCTACAAGTACCTACGGCCCACTTTACGACGTGAAGTTAATACCGTTATTTGGTCTTTACCGTGCGTTGCCCTATATTAATATTTTACTTTAAATATCTTGTTCTTAAATACCAGTATTTAAAACTCTAATTGGCTTAACTTTCAATTTAATTACAATTAAAATTTATTTATTTATGAGTTTTATTGTTTTTAATTTTATCAAATAAATCACTAACGAAAACAACACGTTTATTCAAAATTGTACAAACACAAAAATTGGCACAAGTAGTGAGCACAAAGCGAAAATAACAATAACATTATGTTTTGGTATCGCACTAGACCAATTGGAAGAACAAATGCGGTCGAGCTCACGAGAAACCAGAAGTAGACTTAGTTCACCAATGACAAATACGTTAGTATTATTAATAACACGTTCACTGAAGGTTCGAACACTTCAGCACACTTAACACCGCCATCTCGTGGCGGCGTGCGTAAACTTCGGTCCCAGCACTTA
The DNA here is from genome assembly GCA_963966035.1 of Acleris laterana. Classification (NCBI taxonomy): domain Eukaryota; kingdom Metazoa; phylum Arthropoda; class Insecta; order Lepidoptera; family Tortricidae; genus Acleris; species Acleris laterana. The sequence goes on along the minus strand of OZ014459.1, from coordinate 13,576,911 downwards.
CTTGCAGGCAGCCATTAACTGCCAGCTTCGCCTTAATACAGGAGCGATTAAGGTCCGTTTCCAATATACAAACTGCGGATAGGTTAAGTTACATCGGGTTAAAATTGACATCTGTCAAATTTGAATCCGAGGTACAGATATTCTATCTAACGAAGTCTGTTTGTATGTGAATGTTGTCAGGTACATACGCATTGTTTTAGAGTGCGTAACCTCGAAAGCGTTTAGTCACAGTCAGGATTATACATGACATTTACACTACCACAATACTGAGACCTATTGTCACTCGGGCGCTAAGGTTGCGTCTCGACGCGCGCCGCTGGATACTTAATACACACGCTGCTCTATACGAGCATTTCTAAAAAAGTTTGTACATTTCATTAACGACTTCGATTTGCAAAAAAATTGCATGTTGGGTGAATGAAGCCGAGCCTAAATATAAATAACATAGTCTCCCAAAACGTCCTGATACATTTGTATGAAATTTTCCTTTTTTGTTACCATGAACCAAAGAAAGTTAGTAACAAAAAAGGAAAATTTCATACAAATGTATGAGGACATTTTGGGAGACTATGTTATTTGGGCTCAGCTTCATTCACCCTTCCAACCTGCAATTTTTCTTGCAAATCGAATTCATAAATGAAATCTATAAACCATTTTAGAAATGCGCATACACCTTTTGAACGCCACAGGCAGCTGTAGCCGACATCTGAAAGTCGTGCCACTGACGCCACGACGGGTACAGCCGTCGCAAGTGCAAGATTAAATGAAACTTGATTTCGTAGGTATGAATTAAGTTGTATGTATGTATGTATGTATGTAAACACTTTATTGTACACAAAAAAAAAAGAAACAGAAAATCTAATACAATACAGAGTTAGAATGTACAAAGGCGAACTTATCCCTTTAAGGAATCTCTTCCAGCTAACCTTTGGGTGATTGAGTAAAATAAGAAAGCAGAATGCGGCAGACGTTATTTAGTACAAAACAAAGTTTACAGAAACGGCGTTAATCAAATTTTCATAGCATAGCAAACATGTCTGGCTTGAGAGTGACGTATTTTGTAATCGACGTAAGGCGTTCAAAAGGTTAAAATCCACGCAACCGTCGTAGTCCTGACTAAACCGACTTAGCCTGACTTGTTGAGTTAGCTTGTGGTGGCTCGCGGTGCGTACCTACGTTCGAGGCACGCAAACATGCAAACTTTGTTTAAAGACGAACTACTGTCTATAGTAGTAGTAGTAGTGATTCTCTCAAAAACAACGGGCCGTCGGACGAACGAGTGAATGTCCAAGCGGCGAGATTAAGTAGTCCCGTCAGTTCGAACAAAACATATTTTAGCGCGTGCATTTTCAATTTAGCAGCATGGTTTCTACCGATGGATCGAACGAAGGCTGCTTAATTGAAAATGCACGCGCTAAAATGTGTTTTGTTCGCTCTGACGGGACTACTTAAACTCGCCCCTCTGCGATTTCGCTCGTTCGTCCGATCGTCCGTTGTTTTTGAGAGAATGGACTTCGTGATATAGAATAAATATCTGTATTAAATCTATACGTGGTATTAATATTGGGAATGGTTGTTAAGGGCTAGGATAAAACTCGTGCCGCACTAATCATATCATCTCATACCTTTTATTTTATTTCATGTCCTGCTTTATGTTCACCTTGTCATGAGAATATAAAAACTATTTTGGTCGCCTCAGTGTCTGTCTTGTTCATGTGAATTTGTGTTGTGTATACTCACTGTGGTTTTGTCCAACGCTATCTGACGGCCCTTATCGGCCGCTGGACGTATCATAGCTCTAGTTAAGCTGGCCGGTCCTGCAGGTAACCCTTTGCAAGCATTCCATCGACGAGTGCTCGGGGAGGTGAGTAGAATCGCTTGGCTTCTTGCATTCGTGGCGCTTTCACGAGAGTACAGTATTACCAGATCCTTTATTGTACTCTATTCCAAATGACACTATACCCTGTCCACGATAACGAGCTAGTATAGCGGTTTCTCTTTTGCACTTTTGTATGCAGATGAAAAGGACAAAAAAGAGCAGTGGGCGTGAACAATGGCACGTCACTGCCAGGCTTGGCTTACATGCCGTCGCTCGGAATATTTATTTTTCTATTCCTTTTGATTTATCTGGTTTAGTTAAATAATTAAGGACCAAATGAGTATTTACTTACGCATTCGATTATTCAGACTAAATCAATAATGATTTTTTAAACAACTGGTGAACTTACCTTAATGCCGCATAATACATTTAAAAAACTAAAGCTATTTATTGATCATAAATATGGAGCTCATGGATTAAACATTTATTTAACTAAATAGGTGTCTGAATACATGTAACTAGCAAAGTAAGTAGAAGATAGTCCAGTAATCAAACCGAGTCACAGGTTATAACACGCAGTTCCGATAACAATTGAAAGGAGAACACTAAAACGCGTCCGCACCGTACAAGAGACAGATGTTGACTGATATTTGACCGCCATGTAAACTAACCCGGTGCACATGCATCGCCCTTATCGCTGACCAATCACGTGCTGTCTAAGTTTTCTGGTACTAGCTCGCTATCGTGGACAGGGTATAGGCTTAAGTTACTTTCAATTCAAAATGATTTCGAACCAAATGTGGTAAAACATATCTAATGCCACATTCTACAGTTAATTGAAGAAGTCATAGAGGCACTTCCGATTGATATGAAGGAACTGATAGTACTGTATAACAGTTTGATTCATGTCTTAGTGAGACAAGACTTGCCTGCTTAGTTAAATTAATTATAAATGCCTGCACTAGGTATACTATAAGCACAATTGCCAATTACTTTTTTTCTGAAGATATAATTATATATTATTTATATGAGGATATTGTGAGGCTAAAAGTTACCATACAAAATACGGTAACGTTTCTCTGCCCTTAAACCCAGGACGATTTTGGAATATGTCGTCGACATGAAAACTAGGTCTTTACGTTTTCATTTACTAAAAAATATCTCTTGTAAAGAAACAATTGAAAAAAATGGAAACGTACCAACCAAGTTTTTCATATTAACTACAATATATTGAAAAATCGTGGAAATCGGACTTGATTCGGTCGACTCGATTCTTAATCGGGTGAAAAACGTTACAGCCTGAATCTGAAATTGTACGGATTTTTTTTGATAGATACGCGTTATAATCGTTGCCTCACAATTTCTCTTAAGTGACTTAAGACTGCGCCGAGCGTACGCCGGATGTACAGTGGCGCCCTCATTACTTTTATTGTGTTCTCTAATAAACTAAAGTATTGTCTTGAAATTGGATGGTACATTTTTGTACTACAAATGAAAACACAACTTAACGGAATAAAGTGGCCACCTTTTTCCGTTAAGCTGACTACTCAAAGGGTAATTGTTATTAAAGTTTGTTACGTATTCCATAAATTGTGTTTTAACTTGCACTACAAGAACGTATCGTCTGATTGCAAGGAAATTCTTTAGTTAATTAGAAAACACAATAATAGTAATGAGGGCGCCACTGGACGCCCGGCGTTTGCTCGGTGCAGTCTATTTCACAAACACCTTTGCAATTCAATTTTTAGTTGGCCCAAAGACAGCAACTGCCATATAAATTAAAGTTTCATTCTTATACATGTAATCTATTTATTCTGTTATAAAATATAACCAATTACTGTTCTGATCCATAGCTCCTCATCCTTCCCGTTTATTCGTTGTCTAAATATATTCCGCGATAGTTTCCCTAATTTTTGTTTAAAAAAAAAATTCGAAAAAAATTTAATCACACAAACACACATTTAATTTAATTTTTTTTCGACGAATGCTAATCAAATCACTGTAAATATCTGTCAAAATGTTTACAATCTACATTGGCCGGTGTTATTTTGTTCGTGTTCCAACTGGCCACTGCCTTTATTACTAATTAACGTTTTACCCAATTATTGGCGATATGGCTAACTACTGTAGTGAAATAAGGTCGTATTATGAGAATACACCTTATTGCACTTTACCTTTTTAACTTACCTTTTCTTTTAATTGTTTAAATTTTAACGCCCCTGGACCACGGTGCGAAGCACTATAATTATTGTAAAGTTTTATTCGAGTCAAATATAGAAAGAAATAGAATTTTCTCATCATTTTTGCTTACAAAATACACCCCCACCCTTAGATGGTGGAGGTGCGGGATAGTCTACCGATACTTTGAATGCCACCATTTGTTTCCATCCATTAATTATACAACGAACGAACTTACAAATTTACTAAAAACTACGCTAATCTGACAAACCGCTACCAATGGGCATTTTTCCCAAAATGGTGGCAGCGTTGCCACGTTAAATTAATTTATTAATATAATATTTTCCCGTTATATTATAAAACCAGAGTACCTACTAATTAATAGCGCACAGCTGTCAATCGCTGCCAAACTCTCATATCTCTTATCTTTGGCATTAAAAAATATACTGACAGAGCCAGAGAGAGGACAGCTTCAGAAAGTCGAGTAGGTACAGTCGAGTTCATAAATATGTATACACTTTAGTACCTTGTCTATTTAATGTCATGTTTAAACTGCCATATAATTTAACTGTCGCAACGGTTAAAGTGACAAGGTACTTAAGTGTACACTAATTTATAAACTCGACTGTACTATTAATACGTTTTACTGTGTTAAATTGGTACCAGCACCTTTCATAAATTTATTATTAGGTATATTAAGTTTATGGAGCGATTCATATTAAAACTATACAATTACTTATGACCACAAAACTGTTGTTTCAAGACTTATTCATTAATCATTATTATATGAATCGGGAACTATTCGTTTACACCTTTCAACGAACGTATCATTAGCATTACGCAGGATTTTCATTTCATTGAAAGGCATTTCTCACCGCACGAGTTTTTTGTTTGGTGGTTACAAGTCTAATTTAACCTAACCGTTTAAATTAACCTAAATGTTTAAAATATCCTGAAAACATCATAGTTTCAGCAGAAAACATCGTTCGATGAAATTAAATTCGGTTAAATGATACAGTCGATGAATTCAAATTCTATAAAAGGATGGGTTGCCACTTGAATCTTTATTAATAGTCGGTATTTTATGAAAATTATCAAAGTTTAACGTTACGAAAGAAACATGATAGCTTTCTTCACTATGGTACAAAAACGGTTGATTAACCCATCTTTGCTTTATTCAACCTTTTTTTAACAACACTGAAGGGAGACGAACGTAAACCTCGTTTTGGCAGCGAACCAATTTTGACTAATACATTCATGATCCCACAACATCAATCAATGTCGATGCTATCTTTATTTACGCCTTCAACTTGCTCTATAAACGCATTATCATTTACCTTCATTTGTTTTCCATCACTAACCTTTTTGCTGTTGGCAAATCGGCCATTATCAAATTTGAATTTTGAAGTTCGATTTTCAGATTCAGCATGATTGCATGTTTTGTGTTGTGGTACTTGTCGTAGCGAGCTTTCCAACTGTTCATTTGACTTGCTCCTGATTTCGAGTACTTCGGTCCTTGATGTCAATTCAAACGTTTACTTTCGACATAGTTCCTCCCGTTCTAGATAATTGGAACTATGTTATTAAGATTTGTGTCAATACGTCACTAAATTGGATAAACCGTTAGGCGTGTAACGTCACGATTTTGTCGTTTTCGTAAAATTTTAATATTTATGTGGTTGTTTGCACACAAAACAAAAAAATGACGTACGCGCGAAATGGTTTTCCGTTTTATTTATATAAATGTTACCTTTGAATTGGCAACACATGTTATAGAATGGTATCGACACAAATACCGCTAGCTTTGCGAGATCTACATAATGTGATTACGTTAATTGAAACACTAGCGTTTATCCATACCCTTGCCTACAATCACTTAAAAAATTTGACCACGATTTTATCAAAAAGTATTTGATCAATTTTGTCGCCAGTTACAATTTACTTTTGATGACCTGGTAAAGTTAACTTACCTATGTAAAGTTAACCTCTATTAAAAACGGATCTTGTACTTTCCATCTTTACATAGTATAAAACTAAGTCGCTTCCCGCTGTCTGTCCCTCTGTATGTACCTACGCTTAGATCTTTCAAACTACGCAACGAATTTTAATACGGTTTTCATCAATAGATAGAGTGATTCAAGAGGAAGGCTAAATTTGGAAAGATGTAAGTACATGCGAGAAGAAAACTCACGTAGACAAAAGCAAAGCAAAGGTTGGTCGTTAGTACAAAATATTAAAACTTTCTATGAACGCTTAAGGTTTTATTTCAAAACCTTATAAAATGAAAGTTTCCTTTTCAACAGATCAACGATTTATCTAAATCGTAAGTAATTTGATATCTTAGTTGACTAGTTAACGATTAGTGTAACTAACAATATAATTTGTAGCTACAGATAGTTGTGATTATTTGTCAAATTTGAAAAGTTATAATATAATTGTAGGCAATTGTACGGGGAAAAACAAAAGCATTTCTAATTATGAAACCACTTATGTATAATTATCATTCAGAAGTAGACATACAATTAGTTTGTCATAGTCATAGCTTAATTTATTAATTAACAATCCAAATCTTAAATTCTTCAATCTTATCCATTAACCTACCGCCAAACAGCAGTGTTCGCATTGTTGTGTTCCGGTTTGGGGATAAGACAGCCGGTGAAATGACTAGCATAGAGGCATTCCTTCTTAGTCCTCAGGGTTGGCAACGCATTTGCAGTCTTAGGATTGCATGGCAGTCTTGTGAATGCAAATGTCTATGGGTCACAGTTTCCACTTACCATCAGGTGGCCTGTGTGCCCGTTTGTCTTCTTTATGCCATAAAAAAAAAAAAAAAAAAAATACTAAATAATACTTGAAATTTTCAAATAAATCAATATTTGCAATAAATGCTAATTTATCAAATCCCAATACTATAACCCCCTTACTTATAAATGTGGAACACGCTTGGATTAGTTTATGCCATGCTTTGTCCTTATTGTAATCTGACAGAAAGTGACAAAGCATGGCATTAAGTAAGGGGTAATAGAAATTTCAAATTCATCATCTATGGATGCTGAAAGTGACATAAAAGAGAAGATGGAACTGGTTTGTGTATCTTTTATTCTTACGAGTAATGCTCAAAAATTTATTGATGAAGCCAAAGAATTTGGATAATTAGTTCAATTAACAGATAAACCGCATAAACTTGTAGATTTATATGAAGTAGGTAGGTTAAAAATCGTCAATTAAAGGAATAATATTGATGACGAGACGGCACCAATGATGGACAGTTTTAGATGACAGGCACCAGTAATAGACACTTCGCCCTTAATTCAAATTTCATACCGTCCTAAATTTATTGTTGCAAAACAAATGAAAAACTAGACACTTCTGTAAAATAAAAACCAGGTGTCTGTTATTGGTGCCTTGTCCATTACTGGCTCCATCACCATATGTAATGTAAGTAATAAATCGTGTGACATCAATCGGTATGTTCTAGGAATACTCCGTACAATTGACATTCAGAGAGCAATGGCTGGACGAGAGGCTGAAATTCAACAACTTGGGAGGTAAGAAAGCCAAATCAATCACTAATCGATACTTACAGCAAGCCCCTTGCCATGATGCAGACGTTAACTAGCGTTTCTATTCGTTTAGTTTTTAAACCAATCGCATCACTGGTAGATGACGTGATACGAAAAGTCATATTATTAAGAAATCCTCATCCTCTTCCTCCTGAAGCAATAAATATGCTAGAGTTTTTTTCCATTTCACGAACCTACATTAACACGTCCGTTCGCAAGCAAAAACCCTCGGATTGCCGCGACTGGCCGCCGCGGCTACGTTCTCAAAACGACCAAACACCCGCTGTCGGCGGCGTCTGAATCTAGACGCCGCCGACAGCGGGTGTTTGGTCGTTTTGAGAACGTAGCCGCGGCGGCCAGTCGCGGCAATCCGAGGGTTTTTGCTTGCGAACGGACGTGTGAATGTAGGTTCGTGAAATGGAAAAAAACTCTAGCATATTTATTGCTTCAGGAGGAAGAGGATGAGGATTTCTTAATAATATTGAGGAAGCAAAAGAAAAAGAAGAACAAGATATTTACTTTCCCACACTTTATGTTTCAAATTGTTGTTTTTAAAGTTTTTGTCCTGCGTGCATCGTACAATATTACATTTGACTAACTCAATCAAAAGTTCGTACTTTTCTTTGGTGAATTTCTCCATATTGAGCCAGCGTCCACCCGCCGCAATGCTTCAAAATAACTAAAGACGCGGCGGCCAGCGGGCGGCAGTCGCGGGCGGCGGGGGGACGCCGCACGCGGCGGGCGAAAACGACCACTCCTGAGCATTCCCGAACATACCATTCAGACGCCGCGGGCGGCGGGCCGCTGTCGGCTGCGGGCGGCGGGTGAAAACGACCCTGGCCTAAGCGTAGTGCATTTTGGCAAGAGCCTATACATCTGTACTGTTTTCGTATCCGGTGACAACACTTCTTTAATTTCCTTGTTCTTTTTAAAAGGATGGGTAGTCTTTGAATCGATTACTTTTACCTATGAAAATAACCCACGGAGATCACAGGATTGGACAACAGTGTCACCTTCCGACTCAATTTTTTCATAATATTTCATTGTTATCGTATTTACACATGTATTCCAAATTTATACCCATTCCAATAAAGGCCACTAAACTGTTTTAAGTTTGAATTGCAAGATGTGAGTCAAACATACATGACATACCAATAAAATGAAAATTATCTCCAAATATGCGACTGTAGACACAACGTCACGGTATAAAATTCATAATGCTGCTGTTTTCTTTCTTCTGTTTGTGTTCTTCCGCCCCTTGTTACTTTTTAAAAGCATTTATTTAACTTGCAATGTATGTATGTATGTATGTATGGATGTATGTAAGGGTCAAATCTTGCAAGTTAAATTTGACCAACTTCCCGGTTTCCGATGAAGGTGAAAATTTGCATACGCCTTTAGTTCTGATGACAATAAATACAATAATATAGTACCATCAAGCTGGTCTAATGATGGAGACTCAGGGTGGCCATAGGAACTCCTAAATTACACACGATAAACCCGTCGTGTTAGGGCTTGTTAAAATTCTCTTGACAAGTAGATGACGACTGTGCAAAAAAAAGTACAGTCGGCAATAAAAGCTGGTCCCAAAAATTAAATTTAAGCCAGAAAAGTTATTACAAAGTAAGCATGTTATGACCTGTGTACTGTCTTATCATGTGTATTCATGCCTGTTTGGAATTTTTTAAGAAGAAAATGATCAAATTTCGGTACCTACAATTCAAGATGACACGTGTGGCCAAGAAGGTCAAAACTTGAATCTTATTGGGACCACTTTCCTTAACAACGTAGATAAAAATAATTCTATGCTTCACCTTTTGAAAAGCAATGGCGTTCATTTTCGCTATTGACTGAAGGTTAAGTATTAGATTATGTTCTAAGACGAAGGCTAAGTTGTACGTGGGATCTCAATAATGTTTTATTTTCTTTCTAAAATAAGATCTCGTCACAACGCAATATCCAGGTTCACATAACTCTTCCCAGGTCGTCTCAAATACCTGACGCTGACGGAAGCCAGCCGCGTGTGGATGCCGGACCTGTTCTTCTCCAACGAGAAGGAGGGCCACTTCCACAACATCATCATGCCCAACGTGTACATCCGGATCTTCCCCAACGGGAACGTGCTGTACAGCATCCGGATATCCCTGACTCTCTCCTGCCCCATGAATCTAAAACTATACCCTCTGGATAAACAGACTTGCTCGCTCAGGATGGCTAGTTGTAAGTATACCTATTATTTTAGAATAACAGTTAAGTAACCCGGTAAGTGGTTTGGAAGTGGTGGTAAGACCTTGTGCAGGGTCCGTCCGGATCGCTACCACCATCTTATCCTTTAACCTACCGTCAAGCGGCATTCGCAGTGTTGTGTTCCGGCGTGGTGTGACTGGTGAACTAGCATAAAGGCATTCCATCTTAGTCCTCACAGTTGGCAACGCATTTGGAGTCTTAGGCACGTATTAATAAACTCATCTCGGCTGAGATGCGCGTCACAAGATATGTAAACGTCAAACCAAAGAACACTGACATTTTTGACACATCTCAAGACGAGCATTAGAGTTGAGATTACTTGATTAATACGGGCCTTAGGATCGCAGTCATCAGAATATAGCTCGTCTGTTTTCTCCTTCCCATAAAAATAAGAAAATGTTTTCATTCATTATGCTCGAGGACAATTTGATTTGTCGTGACAATAAATCAATCTAAATCAAGTATCTACAGTTTTCACGATTTATGAATACTGTCGTGAATTTGACGTCCATTTACGCAATCATGCAACGTCACAAGAGTCGCATCTGGAGCTTGCCTTTGTAGATTAATAACATGTACTTATAGCCAAAGTAATGATTAAATAAAATGCAAGAGGACGAACAGCAATACAAATTACTAAAGAAAAAACATTTCAACAACGTACACGAAAAGCGAGAGTTTCCCAAAGTCATATATTCTGGCGCATACAAGACCGGTGAGAAATTCCAATCCATTCGTCACTGTTGTCAACGTTGACACTTTCTTGTCGCCGGCTAATAATTTACAGAGAAAGAATAATAATTTAATTGGTCGTATATTACATTACGGACGCATGTTTCGTGAAGCCACGTGGCGGTTTCTATTTTTTAACTGATTTACGAGTCTTTACACGATATAGAAGCCCTGATGCGATCGTAAACTGTTAGGTCGGTTACTATAAACAGTTGAATAAGTAGTTTAGCACTTGGGTTTGCGTGCAGTGAAGTCAACTAGAATACTTTATATTTTGCTTTATTTATTTATGTATTCGATTTTTTTCCCGACTGCGGCGAAACGCAGAAGGATATATAGTTATATGTGTTTGACCTGTATGTACGCATGTGTGTATTGTATGTCCGTTCCTATGTCCTCTCGTAACTACTTAACGGGTCAACCGATTTTAATAAATGATACGTTATTAGATTTGTCTTGATGGCGCGCAGCGAATACCCATCAGAGCGTACAAAAGACATTTTAGCGCGTGCATTCTCAATTAGGCAGGGTTGTACCTACGTTCGATCGTTCGACAGAAGCCCTGCTTGATTGAGAAGTCACGGGCTAAATGTGTTTTGTACGCTCTGACGGGGCTACTTAAACGCCGGTTTATATAAGCTCACGCCGCTTTCACTCGTTCACTCTTTCGACGGACCCAATGCCGTTTTTAAAAGAAACTCTACCCAGCATTGTGCTGCAGCAAGCCTTGGCGCTGGTTTTCAGAGGGACGAAGGGTTAGGTTAGGTTAGACAACACAAATATCAACGACAATCGATAAAAATCCCAATTAAAAAAACTAATTTATACATACATACATACATAAACTCACGCCTTTATTCCCAGAGTGGGGTAGGCAGAGCTACAGAATTACCAACAACTCTAAAAACTGGTTAATAATTCTGTAACCACATTTTGCACACTTAGGCTAAGATGTTTACCAGTGTATTAGTGACAGGTTGCAAGCCCATCGCCTAACAATACTATACGCCTTTATTCCCTTAGCCGTCTCTTACGACATCTACGGGAAGATATAATAAATGATACAATAATATAATTTTACCACTATAGTACAAACTAAGCTCCTCAATTTTTTGTATGATTTTTGTTAGACATGCTTCCACATGAAGGTTTGGTATTCCTTTGCAGACGGCTGGACGACCGATGACCTGGTGTTCCTGTGGAAAGATGGCGATCCAGTGCAGGTGGTGAAAAACCTCCACCTCCCGCGGTTCACGTTGGAGAAGTTCCTCACTGATTACTGCAACAGCAAGACAAACACTGGTATTTATTTACCCAATTATTTCACATCGGTGTGGTGAAGAAGTTGATGGTTCTTGCGTTAAAAATCATAACCTCGCTTTTGCCTGCACAGGGAATATTCATGTCTTTTTTCACAGATTCAATAAAAACTGATTCATGTAACAAGCAGTTGAGTTAAATCATTTTTTGAATAGCTATAAAATTAATCAAGGTATAAGCCAACAAAAATTAAAATTCGAACTCAAATTCAAAATATTTATTCAGTAAATAGGCCACATGAGGGCACTTTTTCATTGGCATTGGCAGTGCGAGGCAATATTCTAGCCCGCAGATTATAAATGTACGACTTCAGTCAATCAGCATTTTAAAGCTTATTGACAGTCGCTATATTCGAGCAGTCTGTGGGTGAGGAGAAATTTATATTAAATAGGTAGTCAAGTTTACTGTCCCTTGGAGTTATGAAAAAATCAAACTTCCAAGCCAACGCAATCAAAAGATACAGCCATTTATGCCGCAAATTTTCGAAACTCGCAAGGGACTCAAAACCTTACAGGGTACTTCCCGAGAACTCAGATTCTTGAAATTTGGTACGAAGTAACGTCTCATAGCACAGATAAAGTAAAAATTGCGAAAACCGTAAATTTTTAGTTACATCATATAATAAAAATAATGTTAATATTTTTTTAAGTTACTACCCATATCCGCATGAACGCGTAGAGCTATTAAATTGAAATTCATATCAAGGTTTGTACGGAACCTTTGGCCGTGAGTCCAACTCGCGCTTGGCCGGTTTTTTTTTGTATGATTATTTGTTATTTTTATTTATCTGTTGTGGCTGCATCAATTTTTTCTTTCTTTCTAAATGTTCATTTGGAATTCCAGGTGAATACAGCTGCCTGAAGGTGGACCTGCTGTTCAAGCGCGAGTTCAGCTACTACCTGATCCAGATCTACATCCCGTGCTGCATGCTCGTCATCGTCTCCTGGGTCTCCTTCTGGCTCGACCAGGGCGCTGTTCCAGCCAGGGTCTCTCTGGGTAAGCTTTCACTATGCAGAAACATCACCACAAGGTGGACTGACGATCTGATAATGGTCGCGGGAAACCGCTGGATGACAGCAGCAGAGGACCGATCGTTGTGGAAAACCTTGGGGAAGGCCTTTGTCCAGCAGTGGACGTCTTGCGGCTGATAATGATGATGATGATGATGCAGAAACCTCTAAATCTAGCTCAGTTTGAAGAGGTTTATCCTTCCTTATTTGCTTTAGAGCTGATTTTTCAATCTCCAGTTAACACTATCTGTCAGGTAACTTGTAGCTCTGTCCTTTTCTTTGTCGTAAGAAAGATAAGGACAGAGCTACAATTTACCTGACAGGCAGTGTTATCTAGAGATTGAAAAATCAGCCCTTAGTATTTTGTAAACTCGATCATTCGAAGCAGAACAACTATTCCGGCGAAACGAAAATTCTCTGAAATGAAACCCCACCGGATTTTTGGTAACGTATAAGTAAACCATGGGGCCTAATATGGCTGCGTTTATCGCGTGATAAATTTTGGATAAGGCATCTGTCACCTTCTGACAGGTAAATAAGTGCACGTGTCAAAAAGTGACGTATGCTTTATACACAGTTGACACGCGATATATACGCAGCCATACTAGGCCCGCATGATAGTAAAAGGGGTTTGGGTAAAAGTCATACATTTTCAAGGTGAGCGGCCATTAGTAAAAGTGGTAAATTGTGATACAATAATACAATAATTCAGTTTAAAAACCGACTAGACCAACACATTAGCAGTACAAAGAACACCTGAACAAGGAACAGCTGGATACAGGCATCTATCAGTTGTCACAACTGCCGCCTGATTAAATGATAATAATAATAATAATTCAAAATAAAAATAATATATTTCTATGTGTATTTAGAGCCTAGGTCTAATCACTATGTAAAAATCATCCGTGGCCGCTGAAAAAAAAAATACAATATTCTACAAACTACACAATGCCCTTTAATAAAATTATTGCCAATATGTACTTCTATCACATGACATGTATTTTTATCGAAAAATATGAATAAATGAGTATGAGTATCACTGATGGATCAAACTCACTGTCAAAGGACCAGTTGAGTCTAATCTCAACGGATCTACTAGAAATTCTTACGGCACTGATGAGGAAAAGTGTAGACTTTAAGAATGATGCGGTGGCAAAAATAAAAAAAAATTGAATACATTTTCTAAATGTTATTATTCTCTGACAGGGTTCTTAAAAAATAAGTATAAAGTAATTAACTCCAATTTCGCATTTTTGTTTTCGACTATTCGGTGTTAAAATAGATTAATCTGACTTCTTTTTAATTGTTATTTTTATCATGTATTGCAAAATATTTGGAATGTAATATTATTAATTAATTCTAAAGTCTTGCGTGTGTGATTCATAAATTTATTTGACTTAACAACATACAAGCCACAACAAGCAACACAACAACAACAAGCCTCGCCACACAAGCCACAAGCTGGCTAGGCTAGTACAAGCCTAGGGCTTAGTTTGGGACTAGGTCAATTGGTGTGAGATTGTCCCCTTATATATTTTTTTTATTATTATTATTATTTGACGATTTATCCGAAGAAACCCTTCCTCACGTGCATTTACTGAGGCGTCTGAGGCCGTTGCCAAGATGTATTACGCTAACTAGCGGTTCTATTCGTTTCGCTTCACGTACCACTATCGCATCAAAATGGCGTCCAGTTACAGAAATGATAACGCCAACATTTTTTTCATTTTATTCTCTGAAAGCAGGCCATTATTTATCTTAGAAGCGGATTGAAAGTGATACATGTCCACCCTAGGGAAGAAAAGTTATTGCATGTTTTAATAAAGTACCAGGAGCGCAGCGGTAATTAGGAGTTGCGTAGCGCAACTTAGATCGCAGGCGGTGCGGCGCATCGGCGGGCGGGCGGGCGCACCCGACACAGCGCGGATGTCTCCCACACGTTATAGCAATGTACTTTTCATCACACTTGCACGTAAACAGTATCTAAACATACAGGTTAACTTGGCCGTAATGCCCCATATAAAACCCTCGAGCTTTCTTTTTGTCATGAAACCCGAGGTCGGTAAGTTTTTTTATTTTTATTTATAGCACAGCACACAGGTCATGCAAGTTCAAACAAGGAGTTTACACGCAATTGAAAAATTGTCTAAAAATGTTATCTAATCAGGAATTTCATTGCAATCGGGCAAAATTTTACTTAAATACTCAACTAATGTTCTTAATAATCGATTTAAATAGTTTTTTGTATGAAAACATCGATATTTTTTTTCACTCCGTCATGGCTGTATACCTACGTAAGTATTTGCCTTTAACGTTTTTCAACGAAACATTTGTATAATCTGTGTTGTGGGCCAAAAGCCCGCCATCCGCTTCAAAAAAAGTTCACGTATTTCGTAATGATAGTTGTGCTGACTTGTGTATTAAAGCTATAATTCATAATTATTTACTCGCAAATGTGATAAAAAATATTGTATGTGTCACGGGCGGTACGTGAATTACGAACCTCGACTCAAAAAGCCCTCAGTCTTCGACTTCGGGCTTCTACTAGAGCCTCAATCGTAATTCCTTACTTACCGCCCTTAATACACAAGGTACTATGTTTATGCACTCCTATTAACATAACGTTATAATTTACTTCTCAAAAATTTTATAAATAGCCTTTTTATTTTACTTTCCTCATAATCGAAATGAAAAGTAGTGTGGTATCTATTGCACTCTCGAACTATAGGCGCACTCGTTATCGCTCGTGCAGGCTAAATAAATATTATTGTGATACAGGTGTGACCACCCTCCTCACCATGGCAACCCAGTCCTCCGGCATCAACGCCTCCCTCCCCCCGGTCTCCTACACGAAGGCCATCGACGTCTGGACCGGGGTCTGCCTCACGTTCGTCTTCGGAGCCCTACTAGAATTCGCCCTCGTCAACTATGCGTCCCGCTCAGACATGCACCGAGAGGCTATGTTCAAAACGCAACGGGAGGTGGAGGCTTCCATGGAGATGCAAGATATAGACGATATAAACCCTTCTTTTTGTATGGTGAGATCGCATTTGATTTAAATAGTTGCTTCTTAAGCTTCTTAGGGCCGTATTAATAGACTCATCTTAGCTGAGACGCCCGTCTCAAGATACGTCAAAGTAAACGTCAAACCATAGCCTAGTTGGTAGTGACCCTGCCTACGAAGCTAGCGGTCCTGGGTTCAAATCCCGGTAAGGGCAGATATTTAGTGTGATGAGCGCGAATATTTGTTCCTGAGTCATGGATGTTTTTTTATATATTTAAGTATATATTTCTCTATGTAAGTATTTATATCGTTGTCTAGTACCCATAGTACAAGCCTTGAGCTTAGTTTGGGACTGGGTCAATTGGTGTGACATTGTCCCCTGATATTTATTTATTTATATGTATTTATTTTATAGAACACTGCCATTTTTGACACATCTCGAGACGAGCATTAGAGTTGAGATTAGTTTATTAATACGGGCCTTAGTTACGGTTAAACACTTTTTGTACTACTATCGGATTAGAAAAAATATCATAAAGGCATAATGTAGATTATATTAACCTACCGCCAAACAGCAGTGTTCGCATTGTTGTGTTCCGGTTTGGGGATAAGACAGCCGGTGAAATGACTAGCATAGAGGCATTCCATCTTAGTCCTCAGGGTTGGCAACGCATTTGCAGTCTTAGGATTGCATTGCAGTCTTGTGAATGTGAATGTCTATGGGTCACAGTTTCCACTTACCATCAGGCGGCCTGTGTGCTCGTTTGTCTTCTCTATGCCATGAAAAAAAAAAAAAAAATAATAATAATATTTGTTCGCCTGCTCCTGATTTTTGACAAACTTAAATGATTCCAATATGTACATTTCCAGTTTTTGAGTGGGTGGCTCATAATTTCCTAAAATTCGGATTTTTCCCAATCGTTATTTTTTCCGCTTATTAATAGGTCGAGGCTATGTCACTTTTGCAGCAGGCCCGAAGGGCCAAACCGCCCAGAATAGGAGCTCCGCCGATACTGTAGTGGAAAATAATAACATCGAGTAAAATGCAAATTGCACGACGCGTTAGTCTACTTAACACCCTGCCTTCGAAGCTAACGGTCCCGGGTTCAAATCCCGGTAAGGACAGATATTGTTTATTGATCGCGAATATTTGTTCCTAAGTCTTAGATGTTTTCTATGTATTTCTCTATACATATAAGTAAGTTAATCCTTATATTGTACCCATAGTGCAAGCCTAGAGCTCAACTTGGGACAAGGTCAATTTGTGTGAGATTGTCCTGACATTTATTTAATGAAATAAAAAATCTGTTTTATTTGTATTTTTTCTTTTGGAAATTATGAGCCCTACCTAAAGCCACTGGGAAATAATGAAATAAAACAAATTACACCAGAAAAAAATGATTTCTGGAACTTATGGGCCACCCTCGCCCTCCCTATAGTTCATTTATTTTAGGATGAGAAACCACAATAACATTATATTGCGTTTGGTCAACTATTTATTACCTAGCAAATAGTACAGTACAATAGTCCGGGAGCCGCAAAATAAAATTGTTTTAATGTCACTTTATTTGCGTGTCGTCAATTGTTACTCTAGTACAAATTGTAAAGAGATTACAGTTCACGAGCCGCAATATAATGTTGTTGTAGTTTCTCATTCTAAATTAAATGAAGTATAACTGATCTGCAACTACAGAAGCCTCTGTGCGGCGGCGGTGACAAGAAACGGGAGTGCGAAGTGCACCTGAAGAGGGGGCGGCCCGCGCGGACCCTCTGCTGCCAGCTGTGGGTCAGAAAGTTCCCCAGCCGCTCCAAGAGAATAGACGTCATATCCAGGATCATGTTTCCAGTGATCTTCGCGTTATTTAACGTCGTCTATTGGTAAGTAGACATAATTAATAATAATAAAACTTTATTTACTTCCACACTAAGTTACGCCTAACAGTACTACACGCCTTATTACCTTAGTCGGCTTTTACGACATCCACGGAAAGATACGGAGTGGCACTATTCTAATCCGGCTACCACACGGGGAAAAATTCATAAGCGGTTATTTTCTATAAGTAGGTTAATTAGTTTGTATGGACCCCTTTCGGGTAAAAGCCTCCTCCAAGAAGTTCCATTTTGCTCTATCTGTAGCTAGCCAACCTCGACCCGCCGTCGCAACTATTTCATCTGCCCATTTGACACGCGGCCGGCTTCTCGCTCTAGTGCCTCGTGGTCCAGTCCATCTCGCTGACCGTATGGTCCATCTGTCATCGCTGTACCTTGCCACGTGACCTGCCCACTTCCATTTTCTTTTTAGCGAGAATGTTACGGCGTCAATTAGTTTTGTATTCTTACGAATTTCCACATTTCTTATTTATTTTGAGATGAGACATAATTAGGGTTAACAATTAACTTTAGCATTTGGGGAACTACGTTTTGGCGCTATAGCGATCCCGTAGCCTGGAACGATTGACGCAACGCCCCGGCGTATTAATAAACGCATCTTGGCTGAGATGCGCGTCACAAGATACGTCAAAGTAAACGTCAAAGAACACTGTCATTTTTGACACATCTCGAGACGAGCATTAGAGTTGAGATGTCGTTTATTAATACGAGTTTAAGAATAAGAAAATAGTTACTCCATGGACTCCAAAACCATGGTATGCTGACACTGCCCTCCTACGGAGAAAACCCGCAAGTGCAAATAATTAATTGAAGCATATTAAACTCTCGACGGTCACAATAAGGTGGGAAGTGCAATACAATTAATATAGTAGATGTGCCTTTTTTCCTTAGGAGGAGGGGGAGGGGAGGGTAGGAAGGAGCCACGGAACTAAACATCAGAGAGATGACAAGATTACTATCGCCGCTCCGTAAAGTCTGCTTGTGCGAGCGAGAACCCCGACAATTGAGGGCTCCATAGCTCAGATGCTCTACTACGAGTATACTGCCCTCATTAGAAAAAAGGGCGTATGTCTCATAGAATAGTAAATGTATTAGTGACCTTATTTCTTAAAACAGGGGGTTCAATTTGCTTTCACTATTAAAATGCACATGCGTCGTTATTTATTTATATTTATTTATTTATTTATGATTTATTGAAGATCCAACAGCTTACAAAACAAGATAAAAATTAAATTACGTAACAAAAAGCCAATTAAAGGTTCTCACAGATAGAAACAAAGTATTTAAACATAGCAGAAATAACAGCCAACGCAGGCACATACGCCGCGCTACACCAAGAGAACAAGAGAACAACCTAATGTATACGCAAGAATAAAAAACGGTATTATTTAGAAGGGCAGCATAGTTAGTTATTGTATTGTTTTAAACTCGCCTGACTCAATTCAAAATTTCAAAATCAAATAGTATATTTCGCCACTCTCAACGGAATCAATAGTAGGGTATTTTCCGTTCACCTAGAATACCGATAGAATATATATAGATACCGTCTTATACGGGACGTATTAAGGAACGTACCTTATACCGACGCAAGTGTATGATGAGACTTACGAGTGAGGAGGAAGCGAGAGAAATTGGTCTGGATCGTAACAGGTGGAAGGAAGTGGTCTCTACCTACCCCAATGGGTAAGAGGTGTGATTTTATGTACGTACGTTTACTAATTACGACATTTTATACCGTTTCCAGGTTTATGTATCTCGTCCAAGAAGAAGATGACAGCACCTAATTCCTGCCCAGCGCTCTGCACTCTTCGCATTCGTCTGCGCTGTCTGCGCTCGCGCATCTCCGTACAACTTACGAGAAAACTTTCTCTTTTCACAAGAACCACATGCACATATGACGTCCATAAAACTAGAGGACAAACCAGCTTTAACTTTGGTGTAAGCCTGCATACGTGTTATGCAATCGACCACTTTAAAAAAGGTAATTAATGACCATCCATTTTGAACGAAGTCGTCTAGTTTACTTGAAAATTACTCAGGGTAATAAATAGTTCTGGGACTAGGTTTTATTTCATATACATCATTGTCATTCCATTCTTTTTACATAATTGTTACAGAGTGGCCATTAACTGGTTGGGCTTACCTTTTCTAAGGTCAACATTTTTCGTTTATTTGATATTGTTGATCCGGCCTTGTATATATTTTTAATTTAAAGTAAAGTAGTAAGAATCATTGTATTTTTTTATATGAAGGCTGTCACACGTCATGTGCGATTAAAAAGCACCACTTGGTCCGTGCCTTTGTAAGCATTGTGACAGTAGGAACGATTGTATGTAACCTTGATCACTCTACGCTCGCTTTGACGCAGCGCCGCCAAGGTTATGACGGTAGTGGCGGAAGGACCAATACAATTATACCCTCAAATAAACAAAATTTTAATTTCAACTTCGTCACGGAAAATTCAAGAGAAGAAGAGTGCCACCTCATTAATCAAACTGCAGCTCATAATTAGATTTCTTTTATTAATAAATAATTTGCAAGTAGGAATACTAAGGGTGGTAATATTAAGTTAAGGTTAAGCGACACCAACAACATCGACTACGTCTCATCCATCATAGAGGCCATATCCAACTATTAAAAATCGTAAGAATACATTGTAAGGAGACCTTGTAGTTCTCGTCTATAAGACAAATGGAATTTATAAAGTATTTAATCATTAGTAGGTTAAAATAATAGAGATCGTGAGTTTCTTGATGAAACTTAAATGCGGTGCGAAGGATCAAATATGGCCGTCACGGATCTCTGTTGAGGTTAGAAACTTAAGAGGAAATGACGCTCACAGCAAGAACAGCCCTCTGTTAAGTATATGTATAATATTACCTACTATCAATATGTATTATGAAATAATCATACCCGTAAGTACTTTCGATGTCATTTTACCTTCTACTCTCTAAGTAAATACTTTAGGTTACGTTAGCAAAACAACTAAGTATTTCAATGTTTCCTACTTATCGATATTTTTAATAACACTTTTCTTCACATGTAATGTATGAAGATATAATCTCAGAGATATTGAAAATATGTCACTGTGGCAGTGTTAGTTGACTCAAGCCGCCATTTTAAAACGCACCGCCATTTTGCTTTGCGCCAACGATTTGCTTCGTTTACATTCACATTAATCGAATACAGACTAAAAAAGACTATTTGCTCATTTTTCTATTTCCGTCCCTAATTATTTTAAATTTTGGGTTGTAACAGTTTTACTACATATTGTATAAGTACCTAGTAAATACTTGATAACTATAGCATGTATGTATACTTATAAATATTCGTACCGAGATATGTCACTATTAGGTATTCTTGGGCTGTGATGATCCATCTAGTATCTGTATGTAATAATGCCTAAATAAGATAAATTCTGATTTTATGTCCTGGCAATTGATTTTTATAACGATGTAAAATTGATCATCTAGGAGTCAATTAAATTCTGAAAAACCACTAACATATCTGGTAAAGTAATTTAAAAAATGGCGACCGATTTTATACATGAATTTAGCCTGAAAAGGTAAGATGATAATGAAATATCACAAATATATTAGATATATATTTAATAGGCATCTAAATTAAAAATAATGATCATCACAAACAAATGCCGGCAGAATAACCACATTATACAATAAATTATTTAAATAATAATTTACAAAGAAAGTCGGTGAGACTGTACATTCTTTGGATTTTTGCAACAGAATACTGTGGAATTCAAAACTAACCAACGAATCCAATGAAACATTGGTATCCGGAGATACGAAACAACCTACCAACAGATTAATTAACTTCAACCTCCAACCGTCGCAAATAATCCAATGAAACACAAGCCAAGGCAAATGAGTGATTTTTGAAGTTAATTTACCAGCGATCAAATAACCAGCCTATATTTGACGCTCCTCGCGTTCCACCAATCAGAGAACGCCATTCGATGGGCAACCAATCACGGAGAACTTCCAACTAACTTCACACTCATTTGGCTTCCCGATGTAAATTAAGTTAGCCGAGAGCCGTAAGGACGGCATAAAGAAATGTAAGTTTCTAAGTGATTTTTAATAAATGTATACCCGTCTTTACTTCGTTTTATTCACTACGTATGTAATTTAATATAGTTCATATCATAATACATGCGTCGTCTTAATTCTAGCATAGTAGTGTCAAAGATCTGTGAATTTAACAAGGATTCGAAGTCACATCCTTATCTCTTACCCTCCATTTACGCACAGTTTACACTTTGTTAAGTGTACGTGTGAAGTTCATACATTTACTGCTTACCACTTGACAGCGAATGTATGAACTCAACACTTGCACTTAACAAAGTGTAAACAGGGTCTTAGACACGAATAAAGAGTGAAAAGGGAAAACTCGATATTTTGACAGCTGTCATTTTAGTACAAGTCATAACTATGAGGTTATAACTTTTACAAAATTGACAACTGCTATAACCGACCTCATTAAGTTCAAAGTACTTTAACAGCGTGCATACAGTGCCTATCCTTTTGGGTGAAAAAGAGAGATGCTGCATATCCGTTTCACACCAATGTGCTAGGCGCTGAGGTCGGGTGCAGGGTTGAGGGCTACTTCTGGCAAGCTAGGAGGCGTTCCGCTTCACTCTGGAAATATAAAAAAAAAAAATGTACCTACAGGGCTGGCTTAAAGGGTGCCGGGGCCTAGAGGACCCCGCTATGGCACTAGTGTTGGGCTGAATTTAATAGTAGATTGTTAACCAAGTGATGAAAGTGATCAATTGCAGCCCGAGATATTTAGGATTATAGTTCGCGGGTGCAATTGATACTTTCATCCGAGTTAAACACTCTACTTTTCATTTCGATTTTGAGGAAAGTAAAAAAGAAGGTTATTTATATCATTTTTGAGAACAAAATATAACGTCAAATACTAGGAGTACATAAACATTAAAAGTACATTGCTGTGACCTGTGGGAGACATCCGCGCTGTCGTGTGCGAAACCTCTAAGTTGCGCTACGCCTCCTAATTACCGCTGCGCTCTTGGTACTTTCTTTAAATATGCAATTACTTTTCTTCCCTAAGGTGGACATGTACCACTTTCAACCCGCTTCTAAGATAAACAATGGCCGACTTTCAGAGTATGAGACATGAAAAAGGACTTTGAAATTAACGCATTTCATAAAAAGAGATGGTACAACGTCCTACTTCAAAATGAGACGATGTCACCATTGTATGCAGTTCGAATCACTCGCACCTGGAGTTAGGTACTCGAACTCGATAAGCTACCTACTCTTCTATTTCGCTAATTTTCTTTAGTGTGATAGAAAAATGAGATGGGACATTTAAACGAAGTGAAGAATTGTAACGAAGAGAGTGTGACATTTGAGGTGCGTCGTGTATGAGTTGCTTAACTATGTATGTACTCTCCTACGGAAAAAAGGCACATCTGCTATATGAATGACTAGCGGTTCCCGAGCCCACTTCGTCGGGCAATAGTTCCCGTGGGAATTTCGGGAATTCCTTTCTTAGTGCACATCTACGGTACCTAAGCTACGTCCCTTCCAAATTTCAAGTGCCTACGTTTAGCCGTTTAGGCTGTGCGTTGATATGTCAGTCAGTCAGTCAGTTTCTCTTTTTATATATTTAGATATTGCACTTCCAACCTCATTATAACACTTGAGAGTTTAATATGCCTCTATGAATTAATTACATTTGAGCCTTTTGTCCGTATGAGGGCTGATATGGTAAAAAAATCAAAATCAAAATCAAAATATTTATTCAGTAAATAGGCCACATGAGGGCTCTTTTGCACGTCGGTAATATAGGGTGAGTCTACCAGCGCTTCGGACGAGACCATCATTGCGGAGAAGAAGCGCCGCAAGAAACTCCAGCAGAAGGTCATTTTTTCAATCATAAAACATAATAGTACTTAAAACTAAGTTACATTAAGGGCCTGTTTCACAATCGACAAGTAAATTTATCTGTCACATAAAGTTGTCTCTCTCCTTGTCTATTTTCAAGTGTACGACAAAGAAAGGACTAAACTTATTCGTCAAATATCCTTTACTTGTCGATTGTGAAACAGGCGGTAAGTAAAGTAAGTAACATTAGGTAATAAAGTAATAAATAATAATTTCTTAAAACTACCAAAAATAAAATCATTACAAATGTAGGGTCAATAAACCTTAAATAAAAAATAAAAAACTGAGAACAACACGACGAGGTCTCTACGTCAAAAGCCATAACTAGAATAATTTATTTAACAACAAGTCCTTGCAAACGTGAACAGACCGGACCCCACAAACAGCACCCGTTCACGAGTATGACGCGTATCTCAGCCATCGCCTCTCTCAACCATATGTTCGGGAAAGTGGCGACCCGATCAACGACGCCGCCGTAAGCAAAGACCTTTGAGCGAGCGTGACATGCTCATGCTGCCGGACAACATAAAAGTAATATTGTGTGAAGCAGCTGTCCGGCGAGAAACATCACAGTGTGTTCTTAATTAAAAGCGTCTTGTACACACAAGAACTAGTAAAGATAAAATACAAATAGTACTTAAACATAACATTGATTGCTTGAATACACAGTTTGCTTAAAGGCTATGCTTATCAAGGTACCTAGAAACATTCTACGAGTAAAATACCTGACACTATTTAAAGACATCTTGGTCACCAATGAAGTCATTTACAGTGTAATATGCCCTACCCAACAAGCAGCGCTTGATGTGGGACTTAAATTTATTGAACGGCATATTGACGATATCAGAAGGTATCTTGTTGTAAAAACGTATACAGTTCCCCGCAAACGAAGTGCTTACTTTACGGAGACGGTGACCTGGAAGAGCGAGCTTATCCCTATTTCTAGTATTTAAATTATGAACGTCGCGGTTATGCCTAAAATCATGTATGTGTTTGCGTACATACATGATATTCTCAAAGATATATTGAGACGCGACTGTAAGAATGTTGATTTCTTTAAATTTATCCCTAAGTGAAACACGAGACCCCAATTGATAAATAGCACGTACAACGCTTTTCTGTAGCACAAAGATAATTTGGATGTCGGCCGCTCTTCCCCACAGCAAAATTCCGTAGCTCATAACACTATGGAAATAACTATAGTACACAAGTCTCGCCGTCTCGACGTCAGTAAGTTGTCGAATTCGCTTTACCGCATAAGCCGCCGAACTTAGTTTACCTGCAAGTGTGGATATATGCGCACTCCATTGCAGTTTCGAGTCAAGAGTGACACCTAAAAATACTGTTCTATCTTCGAATTCCAGTGGCTCATCCTTCAGTCTTATTCTATCCACATTCATACTTTTCACGTTGGACAGAGAAAATTTAATGCACTTGGTTTTCTTGGCATTTAAAAGTAAGTTGTTGGCTGTAAACCAGTCAACAATTGTAGACAACGCAACATTGATGTCATTATAATTATCCTGTTTCCTATCCACTTTGAATATAAGTGACGTATCGTCAGCAAACAAGACTATTTCATGTTTATCGCGCACTACATACGGGAGATCGTTAATACAGATTAAAAATAAGAACGGGCCCAGGATAGAGCCTTGAGGCACTCCCATGGCAACAGATGACCCAGAAGATTGTGTTCTGTTAATGTCTACCCGCTGAGTTCTGTGAGCAAGGTAAGAAGATCAAGGGCACCGTTTTTGATGCCATAGTAGCTTAACTTCCGCACTAACGTAACATGATCAACACAATCAAATGCCTTGGACAGATCACAAAACACTCCAATTATATCCAATGATTTCTCCCAGGCATCAAAGATATGTTTTACCAAAGTTGAACCGGCATCGGTAGTAGATCGTCCTTTGGTAAATCCGAATTGACTGCTATGAAGTAGCTTATATTGATTAAAGTGTGAGGATATTTGATTAAGAATTAATTTCTCAAAAACTTTACTTAGTGCTGGTAGTATTGAAATCGGTCTAAAATTTGTGGGGTCTGATTTTGCCCCTGACTTAAACAAGGGTATGATCTTACTATGTTTCATAAGATCAGGAAATACTCCAGTATCGACACACTTGTTAAACATAGTAGCTAGGTAGGGCGCAGTTGACTCTAAGATGGAGTTAAGTACTGTAACTGAGAGGCCCCAAAGATCTTCAGTCTTTTTGATATTAAGAGACCTAAACGTTTTGATCACAACTTTAGAGGTGACATGATAAAATTTAAACACATTTGTGCATTCCTTAACATTAGATCTTAATAATATTTCAGCCTTATCAGGAGATGATAGTAAAGATTCAGTGGTCTCCAAAGGTATATTCGTAAAAAAACGCTCGAATTCTTTTGCCACATCAAGGTCAGAGTTTACTAGAGTATCTTCAACTTGCAGGCTGTAGTGCGGGTCTCTAATTCTAGTTCTACCGGTTTCAGTGTTAATTACATTCCAAACGGTTTTAATCTTGTTATCAGATTTACAAATTTACAAATGCATTGTACCAAATACATATCTGTTCGGAACCGATTTGAAAGTAATTTTTAATCTGTGACAGACGTCACCGAGTCTGTGCTATTAACTTGACGTTTGACAGATTGTGAGGTTAACTTGTCTTGTCTAATTTGTTGCTTGCTAACGAGGTGTAAAAAGCCGGCCGGCGTTTTGGATTATTAACTTGATTGCATTGTATTTGTGTTAATCACCCCGGATTAAGAGGGTTTTTGAATTTAGAAGCTTCGCCGAGTGTTGCTGGCCCCTTAGGCCCTTGGCGCAGTGATTATTTTGATTATTGTGAACGGTGTGGAGTGCTAGCTTTGGCCGCGTGTAGTGACCGTGAAGATTGGGTGCTGCCTGGACCAGTAACAGGAGGTGAACCACACATACACTCACACACACATCACAGTTACACAAATCGCACCCCTGGACGAAGCCGAGAAACCAAGGAAACCAGTGAGTACTTACAAATAGGTTACCTACCTCTAATACATAGATACCGCCAGTATATAGATTTGGGGCTGCCGCGTATCGCGGTTTCGCCCGTCACGATATTTCGGGACAAATCCCTCGCAAATTACTCTATGGGCCCAGCGTTTGTAGGGATTTTGTTTTGACCCCGGTCTATTGTGATCACGTTTTGGTAGCAGTGCGTGGTTTTAAAAACCACATTTTTGGTTGAATTTATGTATAAGCAGTCAAACTGACTAAATACCTAACTTTGTCTTGGGTTTTGTTATAACCAATTGTTGAATTGTTTACTTTGGTTAGGTATTAGTTCCCGACTGTGCTGGTAGGTTTTATTTGTTTGACTCACAGTGGAACTAGGTTTAACTTGATAAGGGTTGTTGAGGAGATATAATCTCACCTTGTGATTCATTGTAATTAATTGTAATTGTTTAATTTGTAAAAGACTAGTTACCGCTGATAAAAAGGTTATATAATAGGTCAGCTATTTTGTTTATTGAAAGTGTTGAAACTATATACTTGGTTTTATAAATTGTTGTGGAGATAATTATCTCACCTTTTTATTGTGCTCAATCTAATGAGAATAGTGAACAATATAGTTTGAATTATTTTTGGGGTTCTGTATTGAACAACATAATTTGAATTATTTTTGGGGTTCTGTATTGAACAATATAATTTGAATTATTTTTAGGGTTCTGTATTGAACAATATAATTAAAATTATATTTAAAAATAAATCATATATATTCTTCATAGAATATTAATTGGATTAGGGATCTGCAAACAACCTTTTGCAGGGTTCAGTAGTGAATATTAAATTAAATTATATTATTTTGTGGTTTGTATTCTCAAACAATATAGTTTAAAGTTAATTATTTACCTGGGTCTTATTGTGTTGTTTCTTTGTTTGTTACCCTGTAAACATGGCAAGGTTGGCAGCCAAGATCAGGGCGGAATTGAGATGGTTGTCCTCAGTGGTTCAACTGATTGACCGACCTGACCGAATCGATGCCCTTCTGGCAAGATCAGCTGAGTTACCAGCCCGGGGTGAAGTAGTCCAAAACTGCTATATGGAGCTTTTGGCTTTAGGTGAAAAGGTAGATGATATGATTGAGACAGACATCACACAATTTTATGAGTTGTCGCATAGTGTTGTTCAGGCTGCTAGCAAGGTACAGCAGGGTGCTTTGACTGTGGAGACACGATCCCCTCCACCACTCGCGCTCCTTGGGCGTTTGCCCACTTTGGACTTGCCCCATTTTGATGGGGATTTGAAATGTTGGACCGCCTACCATGATCTGTTCACCAGTCTGGTAGATGCTCGGAATGACTTGGCACCTAGTCAAAAGTTGGCCTACTTGTTCTCCACACTAAAGGGAGAGGCCCTAGGTATTGTCTCCCATTTGGAGGTCACAGACCAAAATTATCCCACGGCAAGGGAACTTTTGGTTAAACGATATGCCAACATTCGACGTTTGGCGGATACCCATGTGGCTCAGATTTTGGGGCTTCCTCATATACATAGGGTTGCCACCTTGAGAAGGGATCTGGTAAATCCAATGGTGATCGCCTTGAATGCGTTGAGGCGCCTTGGTCTGCCTGTGGACGAGTGGTCATTTATGTTGTTGCATATCGTTTTGTCGCGCTTGCCTACGGACTTAAAAGTCCGTTTTGAACAAAAGCATGGTGGTGACAGTGCCACACAATTACCGCTGTTTGGGGACCTGCTGACATTCTTGGATGAGGAGTGCCGCCTGTTGGACAACGCTGGTGTTGACGGCTCCCCGCGGGCCCCAGAGGGGCCTCCTCCGGTGCAGCGACGTGTTGTTGCTCGCCCCCCTACCCGAGGGGTGGTGGAGCCACGCCGCCCGGCACCTAGATTTGCGACGGCTCAAGTTTCTCGCAGCTGTGCCTATTGCAATGCTGATGATCATTTTGTTTCAGCGTGCCCTCGATTCCTCCACAGAAAGGTCAAGGATCGGCGCGGAATTGCGAATGATCGCCGGTGGTGCTATTCATGTTTGGGGCAACATTTGCAGCGGGACTGTTCTAGGCCGGAGCCTTGCCCGTACTGCCGTGGGAAGCACCACCCGCTGTTGTGTGCCAACCGAAACGGGGTTGATCGGGATGATGGTGCTGGACGCGCCCCCACGGGCGGGGGTTCTCACCCCCACCAACCCCAAGAGGAGGATTGTCAGGTCTCGCCGCCCACGGGCGGGGGAACCCCTCCCCCCTCTCCTCGACGGCAGGAGAGGTTTGCAGCGGTTCGGCGCCGCACCACGCCTCCCAGGTTTTCCCCACCACTTTGCGAGCGACCACGTTTGGAGCGCCGCCCGCCCCAGTTCGGCCGCACGATAGGCTACTACCCGGGGAGTCGCCCGGTTGTACCGGTGGAACACTATCTGCGGTCGAATTGGGCTTTGCCTGCTCGTCAAGACGACTCCTATGAGGGTTGTCGGCAACCCGATGAGGGTTGCCCCCAATAGGTAGTTGCCACTCTCTCTTCCACTACAGCCGCCCGCCCTGAGACAGTTCTTCTCCCAACTGTTTGTGTCAGGGTCTGGGGCCCGAAGGGTAACTCTTTGTTGGTTCGTGCCCTTTTGGATTCGGGTGCCCAGGGCTGTCTTGCGTCGTCCTTTTTGGTGAAGAGATTGGGCATCCCATGCGGACCCTACCCTGTCGTCATCCACGGTGTCGGTGGCGTTCAGGTAGAGGGTCCAAGGGGAGAAATTGAAGTTTGTTTTACGCCTGTCAATAGTGGGCCAACTATTGTGACCAAGGCCGTTGTATTGAATGATATTTTGGGCACAAACCCGCAGGTGGCTATCTCCCCTGCCGTGGTGAAATTGGTGTCGGAATTGACTCCCGCTGACCCTCAGTGGTTTGTACCTGGACCCATCGACCTGCTCCTGGGTGTTGATGTGTTGGGTTTGATCTTGTCCGGGGAAAAGCGGGTTTTGCAACCATACGGTCTAATTGCTTTGCAAACTATTTTTGGTTTCAGTTTCCTCGGTCCCGTTTTGAGGGGTTCGGTCCCACGGGTTGAAGACCAAATTGTTGCAGTAGGGCTCTCACTCTCTGACGCTGTCCAGCGTTTCTGGGAGGTCGAGGAGCCCCCCAAGGCTCCCAGAGTCGATCCAGCGGAACGAGAGTGCGAATTGTCCTACCAGAATAATACTGGTCGCCTCGCCGATGGTCGTTTTGTTACTCGGTTGCCGTTTAGGGCCGCACGCCCCCCTCTCGGTCAGTCTCATGCCTTAGCGGAAAAAAGGTTGTTGTCCATGGAGCGCCGAATGAAGAGGGATTCGGATTTTCGTAGTAAGTACATTGAATTTATGCGCGAGTACGAGGCTTTAAGACATATGTCACCCTCAGCTATTGATTGGCGTTCGCTCGAGCACTACTTCTTGCCTCATCATGCGGTTTTGAAGACTCCCGGTGGCAAGATTAGAGTAGTTTTTGACGGTTCGGCCCCTACGTCAAATGGGGTTTCTTTGAACCAGTGTTTGCACTCCGGTCCCAAACTGCACAGGGACATTTCGGATATCCTCACCAACTTCCGCCGTCATCAAATTGTTTTTGTGGCTGACATCCGAATGATGTTCAGACAATCGGTGGTGCACCGAGATGACCGGCGTTATCAGTTGATTTTGTGGCGTGAGCGACCTTGTGATCCGATGCGAGTGTACGAGTTGAACACTACCACGTACGGACTTAAATCCAGTCCATATATTGCAATCCGGACTTTGTTGGAGTTGGCTCATCGTGAACGATTGAACTATCCTCGTGCGGCGGCCATCTTGCAGGATTCAGTGTATGTCGATGATGTGTGCACTGGGGCATCCACCGTTACAGAGGCTTTGATTTTACGGGATGAGTTGATTGCTATCCTGAAGTCAGGAGGTTACGAATTGCGTAAGTGGTTGTCAAACTGCCCCGACGTGTTGACTGACCTCCCGGTGGAACATCAACAAGATCCTCTCCTGTTTGAAGATGCTGACAACCCCAATTTGATTGCGGTCCTTGGCATACAGTACCAGCCCGTCCAGGATGTCTTCACTTATCGGGTTAAGTTGGATTCCCCTAAGACCTGGACGAAGCGCTCGGTCTTATCGACTGTTGCTCGGACCTTCGATCCTAATGGATGGATCACACCTGTAATTTTTCTGGCTAAGTGTTTTCTGCAGAAGTTGTGGATTGCGGAAGCTACTTGGGACGACCCCCTCCAGGGAGAATTGTTGAGGGAATGGCGTTCGATTGTTTCTGCACTTCCGGACGTGAACCGGATTTCTTTGCCCAGACTTTTTCTGCCGTTCGGCAAATGTAGAGCTAGTCTCCACGGGTTTTGTGACGCGTCCGAACGAGGCTACGCGGCCGTGGTATTCTTGCGGACTATTAGTCAATCCGGGCACGTAGGGCTTCATTTGGTGATGGCTAAGAGTAAGGTGGCTCCTATCAGGACTAGGTTAACTATTCCTAAATTGGAATTGTCCGGAGCAACCCTCCTTACTAGACTCCTCAATCATGTTTGTGATACATTGGGTCGTACAGTTGAGATCTCAGATGCTTTTGCGTGGACTGATAGTGAGATTGTTCTTTGTTGGCTCCGCACCTCCATACATAACTTAGAGGTTTTCGTTGCGAATCGAGTCTCACAGATCCAGAGCTCTGTGACCCCGCTGATCTGGAGACATGTCCCAGGGGAATTGAACCCCGCTGACTGCGCTTCGCGAGGCTGCGAGGCTCCTGCACTTGTAAACCATTCTCTTTGGTGGGGACCAGATTGGTTGACGCACCCTGAGGCGTCCTGGCCCCAGAATCGGTTCTCCTCTCCAGAGGCGTTGCCAGGTTTACGTGTTGGCGTTGTGGAAACGCAACCTGGTTATGATTTGAATCTTCTTTTGGACAGGTACAGTTCGCTGTCAAAATTGATCGGTGTGACCGGTTGGATCCGGCGTCTCATACGCAACGGACGGAACCCAACTAATAAAGATTTGACATCGGTTTTGTCGCCTTCGGAACGCCAAGAGGCCTTGATGTATTGGGTTCGTGTAGTACAAGCCGAACATTTCGAATCGACTATTAAAGGTCTTGAAAAAGGATTGACGGTTAAGGGTCCCATTGCTCGTTTGAATCCATTTCTAGACGGATCGGGTCTGCTTCGAGTCGGCGGACGACTGCGAAACTCGAACTTGCCTTATGGGGCTCGCCATCCTTTGTTGCTCCCTAAAGGAGGATCTTTGGTGAATTTGTTGGTGTCGGATCGACACATTACTAACGCGCACGCGGGCTGCAATGCCCTTGTAGCCATCTTGCAGCGTGAATTTTGGATTCTGTCTGCCAGACGCACTATTCGTAGCATTATTTTCAAATGTATGCCGTGTTATCGTTTGACGGCCACACCCACGCAGCCGATGATGGGCGACTTGCCCTCCGACAGAGTTTCGGAGAACCGGCCATTTGCTTGTGTGGGCACGGATTTCGCCGGCCCTTTTTTGGTAAAGTCCTCTCAGCTTCGTAACGCTCGGTCTGTCAAGGCATATTTGTGTGTGTTTGTCTGTCTGGCCTCCAAAGCAGTTCATTTGGAACTGGTAAGTGCCCTCAGCACGGAAGCGTTTCTTGCGACGCTAAGTAGATTCGTGTCCCGCCGTGGACTGCCATCTTTGATCCGCTCTGATAATGGCACTAACTATAAGGGCACTGATCGTTATTTAAACGAAGTTTGTCAATACTTGAATAGTGATAAAAATATTTTAAGATTTGCAATGTCCCGAATGGGCATTAAGTGGCAATTTGACCCCCCAGTTTGTCCACATTGGGGTGGTATTTTTGAAGCTGTTGTTAAAATTACAAAAACGCATCTCCGCCGTGTTATTGGTGAAACGATATTAACGTTTGAGGAACTTGCAACGGTATTTTGTAAAATTGAGGCCGTCCTCAACTCGCGTCCCCTCTGTCCTATCTCGTCTGACCCAAATGATCTAGAAGCATTGACTCCTGGTCATTTCTTGATTGGTCAGCCCCTTAACGCCCTGCCTGAATACCCCTTCAGGGAAGTAAAATCGTCCCGCTTAACTCGTTTTGAATTGCTACAGCAAATGACCCAGAGCTTCTGGCATCGCTGGTCGCTAGAATACTTGCATATTTTGCAGCAGCGCGTTAAGTGGACTGACAAAACTGATCCTCCCAAAGTTGGAGATCTTGTATTGGTTAAGGAATCTAATTTGTTACCTTTGTATTGGCGTCGTGGACGCATTGTAAATTTGTTTTATGGGTCTGACGGGGTTCCCAGAGTTGCTGAGGTTATGGTCGGAGATTCGGTTTTGAAACGAGCTGTAGCGAGCTTGGCCCGCCTGCCCATTTATTAACAGGCAGACGAGATCTGCCTGGAGCGGGGGGTTGTTCGGAACCGATTTGAAAGTAATTTTTAATCTGTGACAGACGTCACCGAGTCTGTGCTATTAACTTGACGTTTGACAGATTGTGAGGTTAACTTGTCTTGTCTAATTTGTTGCTTGCTAACGAGGTGTAAAAAGCCGGCCGGCGTTTTGGATTATTAACTTGATTGCATTGTATTTGTGTTAATCACCCCGGATTAAGAGGGTTTTTGAATTTAGAAGCTTCGCCGAGTGTTGCTGGCCCCTTAGGCCCTTGGCGCAGTGATTATTTTGATTATTGTGAACGGTGTGGAGTGCTAGCTTTGGCCGCGTGTAGTGACCGTGAAGATTGGGTGCTGCCTGGACCAGTAACAGGAGGTGAACCACACATACACTCACACACACATCACAGTTACACAAATCGCACCCCTGGACGAAGCCGAGAAACCAAGGAAACCAGTGAGTACTTACAAATAGGTTACCTACCTCTAATACATAGATACCGCCAGTATATAGATTTGGGGCTGCCGCGTATCGCGGTTTCGCCCGTCACGATATTTCGGGACAAATCCCTCGCAAATTACTCTATGGGCCCAGCGTTTGTAGGGATTTTGTTTTGACCCCGGTCTATTGTGATCAATATCTATTATTATAATCTCTAAATAAGTATATAAAACAGTACCGTGACTGAGCCAGACAACATACAGCCTAAAACCATTGGATCTAGAGACTTGAAGTTTGGAGGGAGCATTACTTGGGCAAGTACCCTAGGGCTGCAAAAACAAGGATTTTCCAATAATACACCCCCGAAGAAATAGGGGAGTAACGGGAAACGGGAATGTCTGTACCAATACAATAAAGAACGTCAAATAGATACTTAACACGCCTGGGGACTCTGCATGGTTAGGATCCTGATGTTAACCCAGATTGGACAATGCAATGATAATTCCGTTTGACGACGCGCTGGCCTAGTTGGTAGTGACCCTGCCTACGAAGCTAGCGGTCCTGGGTTCAAATCCCGGTAAGGGAAGATATTAGTGTGATGAGCGCGAATATTTGTTCCTGAGTCATGGATGTTTTCTATATATTTAAGTATATATTTCTCTGTATAAGTATTCATATCGTTGTCTAGTACCCATAATACAAGCCTTGAGCTTAGTTTGGGACTAGGTCAATTGATGTGACATTGTCCCCTGATATTTATTTATTTATTTATTAACCAATAACTTATTAACCAATTCGTGTCTGATCATTTTTTTTTAAGAATTTTTCGTATGTATTTGAAACCTTTTTTTATCCCTGTGTCTGTTTGTCTATCTGTCGTTAATTGAACTCTTCTGATGAGTTAAAGCTAAAAAGTCGCTGTCGTAATAAATAATTTCAGCCCGACGAATTTCGTTTCAGCAATAATAAGTTTATTAAAAGACAACTTTAAATACCCGATTGCAGGTTTTGGTACTATTGTCTATATACCAAACCTGACGTTATCCCGCCTGGGGCTGATAGAGCAGCTAAAGAGCTATCGATTTACCCCTATGTATGTTTAGCTATTTTTCCCTTACTTATATCACGAAAAATCATTAATTTCATGTTTTGTTTCATAAGTTTGTCAGTGGTATCTTACATAAATAGAATTATTACGAATTAGCGAAGTTTTTAAAGGTAAATGCCCGTTTATTTAATATTTATTTTAAGTAATCACAAAAAGTTTATTTCTCCATAATAGGTAGGTACAAAACCACTTTACAATGAAAACGTTAATCTTTATTCCTCAAGCACTTTCACATGATTGAGTTTACCAGCACTTCCAAAGAGTACGGCAGTTCGGCACTAATAAGAAAAAACTCAAAATTTAATCTTTCTCCTAAACAAATCTCATTACACATTAATATAACAAGAATAGAATACCGAGAATGAGAATAGTAATACAAAATTAGCAACCGAGCGTATTCTCTTATAAACACCTCTCCATCGAACAGTCGATCGAGGGAGCAAAATCGTACCGTCATACGAGCTTGTTAATAAAAACTTGTAAAAAAACTTACTTCAATCAGCTTGTAAATCACCAGCAGCGTCTCTCCAGGCTTGCACGCTTCGTCCCGGCCCTGCGACCTCTTCCCCCAGTTCGGCGTGAACGTCAGCTGCGCCTCGACCATCATCAGAACTGCCACGACCACCAACAACAGCACCAAGCGCCCCATCATCCCAACAGCGGACCAAAGACTTACTGAACAGGAACTGTAGGTACTAGGAGTACAGAAACAGTGGATACTTCAAGCGGCGAGAGCAGAATGGCTAAAGTCGCCCCAGCAAGGCGGTTATATAGCGGTAATTAATTATAAGTTATATTTCATGGGCTTCGGCAAATCAAGTGAAGACTGAGGAACGAGATGGGATGGCCGAACTTTAATTAAATGCGATGCAATTTTATCTGAGTGGGTGGTCTCTGGAAAAGAATAGATTGAATGTTAGAGCAGGCACTTCCTAGAAAATCTAGAATGTCCTTAGATTATATAAAGGACTAGATAGGCAAGCACACGTAACTTTAGCGAAAAATTACACTAGGAAGGAGGTACCATAATATTTGTTTCAAGATTTTATTTTAAGTTTATTGGCGTAAGCTAAATATATCAGTATATACATAGGTGTGTATATAATTATTTGTAGTCCCAAGAGTCTTTGAGTTGAGAACCGCGGACGGACGGACAATATGAAACTATACTCTCCTCCCACAGAAAAACGCACATCTACGATATGATTTCTTTTATATGCTTCTATGATTATTTTTTTTTGACGACGCGCTGGCCTAGTCGGTACTGACCCTGCCTACGAAGCTAGCGGTCCTGGGTTCGAATCCCGGTAAGGGCAGATATTTGTGTGATGAGCGCGAATATTTGTTCCTGAGTCATGGATGTTTTCTATGTATTTAAGTATATATTTCTCTATATAAGTATTTATATCGTTGTCTAGTACCCATAGTACAAGCCTAGAGATTAGTTTGGGACTAGGTCAGTTGGTGTGAGATTGTCCCCTTATATTTATTTATTTATTTATTATTTTATTAATTGCCCTTATGCTTTTTCTCCGTAGGAGGGCAGTATAAGAGTTCCTTGTTGACTACGGATACCTAAAAAACAAACTAAATCTACACATAGATGGCACCACTCATTTGGGTAGCGGTGAACAATAAAACTACAGGAATTTCATCAAGTCACAGCAGTACTGTATTACGTATTACTGTATGCAATACGGCTCCGCCATTCGCATGCGAAAAGCTTCATTCCCTTGTGTCGTAAAGCACAGCAATCGTAGGTAGGTACTATCAGACCATTGGAACCTTGACCCACCATAGAACTGTCGCACAGAGACGTTATGATTCAAGTCAGAAAAAGTGTCAAACAAATTGTTTTAAAATGTCACTGTGACACCGTTCTATGGTGGGTCAGGGTTCCATTGGGCTGATAGTACTTACAGTGCGAGCTTGTTTAGGTGGATCCACATTTGTGTAATTTCATCGTAACAGTTTTTTGAGTTCTTGAATCGTAAGCAACGCTTATATCAGTTATCAACACCGATTATGAGTACGTTACCTATTTGTTATGTTACTACGTACTGTCTGTCCACATTTAGCGTAACAAGTCCTGTAGAATTGTCACGCAGTGCGATCCGACCTGAATCTGAAGCCCTGTAGAGTTTAATACTTAGCCCAGAAATTCGCTTAAATTCGTGATAGCTTGTCTTGTTTTATGACAAAATGGAGTAGACACAAAAATGGGCGATGGATGTTCCAGAATACTTTTTTGAGAAAATCACTTATCAAATACTAGGTAAGTAAATATCAAACACACTTTGTTAATTATAAAGGTTAGTTAGGGGCGTTAGGGCTAGTGTTTCCCGCCCGCCAATCTCACCACTGATAACTCTCGATTAAAGATAATTACTGCATTGAGTAACTATCCCCTCGTCTCCAAATTATCAATATCCTTCCTAATTGACTATAACGCAACGTTACGAGCGACGCCGACACTTCGGCGACTAACCATGCTCAATCGACACCTCAATGGCAAAGTTACAAATTTAAATACAATTTCTATTCAAAATTAAAATGGTAGGTTCGTTTTTCTTCACTTTAGCAGGGCAAGCGTTTCCTACACTTTGTTTTAAAAACGATATAATAATAATCAATAATATTTTATAAATATAAACGTCCTATCCGGGACATCATAGACCTTAGCAGACGTGAAAAAGTCGCGGAAACATCCGAATACCGTAATATTTTCCCCGCGCGTACCTATCAGTCACTTACAAGCAGTACATACGGATTGTACTAACATGGATTATTCGCGTTGTTTGAGCCCTGTCTACTGTCAATCTCTCCTTATCGACTTATCGTACATTAGCGTAGGTACCTAATACGCCTTCTTTTCATTGCCAAACCGAGTTTACTCATACTCAAATTCCCTGTCTTTATCAGAATTTACATCGTCTAAATGCATGAAAAACTCAATTTACAAGGTTTTACCACATCTATCTTTCACATCTTCCCAGCAATTCCACATCCTATAATTAATTAGTTGAAAAACCAATTCGGACGCTACGTACGTCACCACACCATATAAAAACAGACACCGCGCGGTTCCCGCCATCACAATCTCTCCCTTGTTCGTAGCAAACAGTTGACAGTTGACTTTCCCGCCTTTTCTGAATTTTGAATTTAAAAATGTACAAGTTTTGTCTATTGTTCTTGCTGGTGGCGTGTGTCTGCGTGTTGACCGAGGCCCAGTTAACGTTTACGTCGAGTTGGGGCACCGGCAAGAGATCCGCCGGCCCCATCCCTTGTAGAAGCGATGAGGCAATTGGAACCATTTACAGAATGATACAGGTGAGTTATTTTTCTTTCTTAACCAACCGACTTTAAAAAGGAGGAGAAGGAGGAAGGAGGATCTATGTTCCACTGAGTTTTTAAGTGTGTTTACCGATTTCTCCGTAAATTGTGGACCGATACTGAAAATTATTTTTTCATTTTATAACATTCTTCCGAGCTTGTCGCGTTGCATCAGGAATGTTAATCGGTATCTGATGAGGGCATTCGCGAGGAATTAACGGAACTCCTCAGATTTTAGTATTTTCAGTAGGTAATTTGCATTCAGAAAGTATCATTTGGTGAAGTGGAACTGATGATGAAGACTACAAATAGTCTCATAGGCTATAATCGTGATTGTGTAACAAAAGTAACAAACATTTAAACTTTGCATTTATAATATGAGCAAGATTGTGTGCATAACTCAATGATTCAACATTCTAAAGAATATATCAAAGTTTTGCTATTAAAGAGTAGGCGTTTAGATTAACTGCGCGAAGTTAACTGTTAGGTTTCGGGCGGCAGACTAACCTAAATTTTAATACTGATTTTAAAGTTTTTTTGTTATTTCTCAATAAGTGGAAATAATTAACACTTTATCTGTACGTCAGGATTTTTTCAGATTTTATATGAAAATTAATGTCCTTTCTGGATTCAAAAAAAATTAAACGCAGCTTGGCAAAAAGAATTTGGAAATGCTGATAGCGCTTCAAAGTAATACCAGCTCTTCAAAGCTGTCCTAGCTTCGGAAGGACTAGGTACGGCTCATAATAATAAGGGTACCGATTGGGTACGGGACTAGTGAGGGGCGGCTTGTAAGGTTCAAAAGGATTGAATGATTGAATGAAAGTGTACTAGTGTGTAAAATAGTAACAGGTTTTCGGTTTGAAATTCGAACATCGGTTCAAAGGACGGCACTCACACAATGATAGGTGACATTACTTTCGTTCAATCCATTCGTACCAACTCTTGTAAATCGACCTTCATAAGGCGTAACGTCCTAGAGACATTTGTCAAAGTGACTTTTGACTTCAGTTGACACACGGTTCTTTTTCGATCTAACGAAGTTTGACATAGGCCTTAAGAGGTTTTCCTGCAATATTCTGAAAGTGTCAAAAATGTCTTCCACTTCAAAATTTATGCAATATTATACAAAACAAAGTGAAATCGTTTAATATCTGAAAATTAACGGAAAGCTTTCATCAATTTTAAATGAACTTGTGTCAGAATCATTTACAGCTAATTATGTAGTTTTCAGAAGCTGATGTCTTTTGCAGTTTAAGAATGTTTCATGTTAAGGAATGTTTCAGAAATTGCCCGGCCAGAATAAAAAACATATTAGAATCAGTATACTTGTTCTGAAGTTTCGACGTCCTAAAATACCTACCTAACTCTAGTCGAGGATTAGTGAGAGTTTTTTTCCGACCCCGCAAGAGCCTTGGTTACAAATGCACATAATGCAACTTGCATTAGAACCCCTTTGGGATACACTTTGAACCGAAAAGATCTTTTGTGTTACTACCCCTAACTCTATACACTCAGCTGTTCGAATTTGCAGGTTTTCTCACGATATTTTTCATTCACCCGTAGGAATTCTTTTGATACCTGTCCATGCTAGGGCTTGATTGTGTACTAAAGGCGAACTTAATGCTACATTATCTACCAGTCAAACTTAAGCGAGGATTAGACTAGCAATCTATCACTCTATCTTTTAAGTTAGAAAAAGACAGCATAAATTGTGCTTCGTGCTCAAGAACTGAAGTTAAAGTACAACAGCAAATAAGGGCAGAAAATTGTATGACGAGCGCGAATATTAGTTCCAGTGTCATGGATGTTTTCTATGTATTCAAGTATATGAAAAAATGAAAAAATGAAAATGAAAAATGATTTATTGGTTATCACAAAATTTAAAAACAATACAAAGGTTGGGTCCTTCTAGTAAGCATAATAATATACTTGTGACAGAAGGAAAAATATATTTCTCTAAGTATATAAGTATTTCAATCGTTGTCTAGTACCCATAGTCCCATAGTACAAGCCTAGAGCTTAGTTTGGGACTAGGTAGATTGGTGTGACATTGTCCCCTGATATTTTAATAATTTTATTAAACGTCTGCATTTATTATTGGCAGTATATTTGGCGCTTTAAGGTAAGACAGAAATCAAAACATAGGGAGGTCATAGGTAGACAGAAATCAAAAAATATTTCCCTATAACTAAATCGGGAAAAAAACTATTATTTGATTTTATTATTCTACCACTATTACTAACGCTCTCTTGCATTAGGATTACTTTATAAATAAACTGAAAACGCACTACAGCAGGCCATTTAACTGTGCTCGCGGTCGTAAAATACTTAAGATTAATAATACATACACAAAAACATAAACATCGACATATATACACACAATCAAAAAAAAATTGTGTGTGCAAATGTGTATGTGTGTTTATTACCAGTATTTTCTATATTTTCTTGGTATGTATATAATGTTTTTAAATGCTGTTTTATTTTTTCAGACCGAAGCAGAGAGACTCCTCATGTGCCAAAAACCTTGAATCTGAAACATCGGAAGACAAAACTTATCACAACTATGGCCCGATTCCTTTATTTTATTATTTTTATAAGCATAACTATCATTATAAAACTAACCTTTATATTTTATTCTAATCTACATGTTAGAGCCAAACTGTGTTCCAATATGATGTGTTACGAATAAGAAATGTTTATAAATAAATGATTGATTGTTAACTATTTATTTACGGTCATTCCTTTTTCAAAAAGGTAACAGCGTAACAAATCGTCATTGCTTTGAAAAAACCTCTTATCTCGTATTTTTTGACGTACGATTTTAAACATACATACATACACATAAACTCACAGAGCTACAGAATTTCCATCAACTATAAAAACGATACGATACGATACGATACGATACGGTACGATTTTATACTTAAACTCAAAGGTTATTAAGTTCAAACTCATACATCTCAAAATATCAGATACGAGTTTTTCCAAAGTAGTAACAAATACAAAACCGGCGTCGCTATTACCTAACGCACTCGCAAACTCAATTGCCTTCAAAGCGGAACAATTGTTTTCATTTTGTATGCAGACAAGCCTTCGATTTTCAAAATGAAAACAATTGCGATTGCGATTGCGTTAAGCAATAATAGCCCCTCAGGAGTTTCGAAACGATGCAACGTTAGCGATTGAAAACTGGCATAATGTATAGGATGTAGGTAGACGGATGATCGATCGCCGATCGCGTTCTTCCCCCTTGTTAATTCCTTGCATTTTGAAAGTTTTTGAAAATCACTACCGTTACATCATATACAGGGGCCCTGAGGCACTTGCCCAAGATGCAATACGCCAGTGTTTTTCAAACTTTTTAGCGTCACGGCCCTTAAAGGCCATCAAAATTCCTTCGCGACCCAATTTGTACGATTAACCTTAGAAACCCAGCTCTTTTTTAACTAGTATAGATTAAATTTGGTAAATTATTTAATCGTCCGCGTGTCACGACAGGAACCACTTTTTGATAAATTGTTTCAAAAGAAACAAGCTCATTCTTCGCACTGAACAAAAAAAGTATTTTTATAAAAATTAAATAAATACAAAATACAATGTCTAAGTTGCTGTTTTATTAAAATTTAAATCCTTGAAAAAAAAACATTCTATCTAGTCACAAGACTTTCTCGGAGCTGAACCTCGACCCCCCTGGATAGATCTGGCGACCCCCCGGGGGGTCGCGACCCACCCTTTGAAAAACACTGCACTACGCTAACAAGAGTTTCTATTCGTTTCATTTTTAAGCCAATCGCGTCACACGATCACGTGATACAAAAAGTTACATGATCTACCAGTGACGCAATTGGTTTGAAAACGAAACATCTTGGCAAGGGCTTCTGTTGAGTTGGCTTGTGGTAGCTCGGGGCCACAGACCACTCAATGGTCTGTGCTCGGGGCGCGTACGGTCGAGCCACACACACATGCAAGCCGCGCAATATGACTTTGAAGACGAACTACTGTTTATATTACTGTGGCACTGGGGATTCAAGTTTTGGTGTTTCGAACTCATATCTAAGTACACTTCTACAATCACTACATATTATAAAACAAAGTCGCTTTCCGCTGTCTGTCCCTATGTATGCTTAGATCTTTAAAACTACGCAACGGATATTGATGCGGTTTATTTTAGTAGATAGAGTGATTCAAGAGGAAGGTTTTTATGTATAATAAATTTTGTTTTATGTACGTGTGTTATAGAAAACTCAAATAAACCGAAGCGAAGCGAGGGCGGGTCGCTAGTAATATTATAAAGAGGAAAGATTTGCATACCTACATACATTAAATCACGCCTGTTTCCCGGAGGGGTAGGCAGAGATCACTTTTCCATTTGCTACGATCTTGACAAATTTCTTTCGCTTCTTCCACATTCATACATCGAGTCATGCACGCACGTCGGTTTCGGGTATTTATGATTCGGCCCTTTTCTAGTATTTCACCGATTTGACTCGAAAAAGTACACCTAGGGCGGCCCCTTCCGACCCATCCACTCACTTTCGATCTGTATATCTCTTTCGTCAATCTTCTTTCATCCATCCTTTCCAAATGACCGAACCGTTGAAGCATGCCCTTTTCAATCTTAGTCACTACATCTTTTATTCCACATTTCTCTGACTTTTTCATTCCTTACTCTATCAATCAGTTTCACACCACACATATTACGCAAAGAGCGCATTTCAACTGCATTTACACGACTTATGCTTGTCCTGCCACACCCAACATTCACTGTTACCAGACATCAGGGTAGGGAAGGGGTAGGAAAGATTTGATTTTTTAATTTTATAATTTTAAATTTTAAATTG
This sequence comes from Acleris laterana, assembly GCA_963966035.1. Lineage (NCBI taxonomy): Eukaryota > Metazoa > Arthropoda > Insecta > Lepidoptera > Tortricidae > Acleris > Acleris laterana. Next base: position 13,534,100 of record OZ014459.1, on the reverse strand, counting down.
ATAACCCATACGAAAAAGGCGAAGGATACAATGGAATAATCAGCCGCAGGTGTTTATATCTGGCGCATAGCTACTGGATCCGAGGCCGTACTTAAATATTGTAACTATTTGATAGCAACATGGCTGACGAGTCGCCCAGCATAAGTAATACGACGGGGGCAGGCCCTGGCCAAGATGCATTACGCTAACTAGCGTTTCTATTACTTTCATTTTTAAACCAATCGCGTCATCGGTAGACCACGTGACTGATCAATTTATGTCGGGTTCCTATATTCAAACCGCGGATAGATAAGGCTTACTTTGGGTTAAAATTTGGCATTTGCCAATACAAAATGTGTCAAATTTTAATCCAAAGTAAGCCTATCTGTCCGCGGATTGAATATAGAAACCGGCCGTTAATAGCTATACAAATAACCAAGATATAAGCCAACAAAGATCTTCTAGCAAAACAGAAAGAAACGAGTCTATATCTATATGGCCAACTTGTTACATGACGTCACAGTGCATATCGATTGAGACCCAAAGACAGAGTTTCCCTTTTTTTTGGTCATTTTGTCTTTTTTATACATATAATTAAAATCTCTTAACGTTTTGACCAGCGGGCCTAGACCTAGTATGGCTGCGTCTATATCGCGTGTCAAGTGTGGATAAAGCATCCGTCACTTTTTGACACGTGTACTTATTTACCTGTCAGAAGGTGACGGATGCCTTATCCAAAATTTATCACACGATAAACGCAGCAATGTTTGGCCCCCTGGGTCTCTATGCTACACGGTAAAAACCATATCGTCTTTAACCTGTTATCGTATTGTCAACGTTTTTATAGCTCTTATTTACTTGACAGTAATGGTAGTCGAGTTAAAAACAATTACGTTGGTGGAACAGCAATACCGCGTAAGTTACACATTCAATCAGTTGCAAAATATACCTTAATGACTTACTTGCTAAGGTAAATTTAGCAACTGATCGAATATGTAAGTTACGCGGTATTGCAGTTTCACCGGAGAATACCATTAGACCATTAGATACTTTATTTTGTTCGCTTTAAAAAAATCTGTAAATGTTCTGTTTTTGAAAAAACTACGTTGACATCATAATGACCGAAAAAAATGCTAAAATGGATGTTTTACTTTCTTATGACTGCAATACAAATGCATTGCCAACCCTGAGCTCGTTACTTCGGTGTCTCTGCTGTCATATATAAAATTTCTCAAGACTGCAATTTTTAATAAGAATAAGTGACCACCAATGTTATAACCATAAAGTACTTTATTCAATCTTTTGTCATATACTTATACCATACTTATAAAATATAGTCATCAATAGTTTTGTTACACAGGATTGTTTTAAAGTAGCTTTTAAACGTTCATGCTGTGGCTTCTTGTAATATTTTCCCACTTCGTAGCGAGGATCTGGTAGAAACAGTGGTGCAGACTATTGGATTTATGGCATTCTGTGTACAAATTTTTAGGTAATAGCCAGCATATATTCTCAAAATAACCCTCAATGAGGCTAACGGATAGATGTTTTTTATTAAATAGTACCCAATTGTATGCGAGTATGGTTGAAATACAACTATGACTTGTGTAGGTACTGTCAGGCTGGGTTAATGTTAAAAGTACAAAATATTGAAAAAACAATAACATAAACCCTGATTGGCACGTATGTTCAGCTAGTTAATTTAAAAATAACATTATTCACGAAGCAGATGGAGACAATACTTGGGTCACTCCACTAGTATCTAGGGACATTCTGGTTTGACCAGTATACACTAAATCGTCTTCATCAAGGGCCTCTCTCATCCTTCGCTTGTAAATCTCACTATCCGGATTGTTTTCCTCATTACGACACCTATCCAACTTCTTATCTATGGTGCGGACACGCTCCCTTGCCGGACTTTCAACCATTTTTACCATAGATCTGATTTTACGTACAGCTTCTATTAAAATGGCAAGTTTATCTGGGCCAGCATCTCTAAACAGCATGTCAGTAACATAACTATCTAAGTTTTCTTGCTCCTTACTTGCTGCATGAAGCACGGCAGCTAAAGCTATCTGTGAAGGTGCATACAAAAGGCAAGCATCAGTCAAAAACACTTTTTCCAAGAACTCGTCAATTCCACTGCGCAGACGCTCTGGGTTAGCCAGGCTACACCTTGTCTTTATATCAATTAGGAATCCTTCCACGGGTCTGAACGGATTATGGATAGTTAAATGGTAGTTCAACTGTTGCATCAGCAGCAATTCATTATTCAAAATTATATCAGATGCCTTGTCTCTGTCGCCTTTGATATTTGCCACAAATTGACCGATCGAGACGTTAAACTCCTCCACTTTACACGCGAGATACACGCACGTAGCCAGTATTTCCTTTGGGTGGTAGTCCATGGTTGAATTGTACAAGTAAAACCGTTTGAAATATTGAAACGCGGTCCCAACTACTCCCTTAGGCATAGGCGGCATGAAACGTTTGCAGAACTCTTTTAAGTGCAGCTCGTACTGTTTAAGAAGTAACCTTTCTTCTTCTGGTGATAGGAAAATGTTGTATCGCTGGTATTCGTCAACATGGGATCCATGTTTCGCTATGAACCCCAAATTATGCTTCTCACGAAGATGCGCGAGTTCGTTTTCATCATTAAACGTCCAGAATTTTCTTTGAGAACTTGTGGAAAACATTGTATACGCTTGAACTATGTCACAACCAGTGGAAATTGGTCAATATTTATATCCTAACGGCCTGCATGCACAATAAAATCAAACGCTTTCAAAGTTTTTTTGTGTGGCATGCCATTCCAAATGTCAAGTGTGACAGTTGAGTTGACACTTAGCAGCTATATTTTGTGTTTTGTTTTGTGTACGTTCTCGGCAATATTCATCGATATTATTCTAAAAGTTTAAACTGGTCAAACATTAATGGAAAGGTCACCTCGCCATCTGATGTGGTGACTGACAAGGGCAATTTATAAAATTCTGATTAAAATTTAATCAAACTCCTTTACTTTACTGACCTCCTTTTAGAATTAGAAAACCTTTTTTTTGTACTTAGTATCAGACTGTATGATTTTTTCCTTTGGCATTATTTTACTAACTGTCAAATAAATAGGTGAAATGAAAAGTGAGGTTAGATGTCTGATATGTGTAAATATTCGCAATAAAACATAATAAAACTGTTACTTAAAAATAAAACAACATGATTTCTCAAAACAGCCTATTTAAACGCGCTTTACCAATAGTCATTCAAAGTGCGGGGGCTCATCGGAAACCGCGATGGCTCCCCGTCGCAAAGAGCAAAATCTACCGCATCCCTAAACGGCCAGAAATCAGCGAAGAGGAGCGAGTAGAGCTCCTGCGGATCAACAATAATTACCACACGCAAATGCGGGCTATACGTCGCTTTTACCACGAGGAAATGATCAAGGAGAAATCGACGTTAGAGAGTGCAAGTTCAGAGATGTCTATTCGTGTTGAGGCTGACGAGTGGGAGCGGTGTATCAAGGTGAATGATGAGTGGAACAGGAAGGTGGCTGCGGAGCGGGAGGAGAGGAGGAAGGTGGAGAGGTTGATGCAGGAGGAGCACATACTCGCGCGCATGCAAAAAATGGACCGGAACTTGAAACAACGCGTTGAGAAAGCTTCTCAGGAGATTAGGAAGCAAAAGGTAATTAAATTAAGCCTTCATACAAGTCATTTGCTGTTCCTGAAGGAACTGTGTACCTAATTTCGCAAGGTAAAAAGTAGGTCTTTGGTATGGCACCTTCAAATATGTATCTTGTCCTTAGTTTCAATGTGGAAGAATCTCACTATGTTATAAATCCGAAGGCTTGACAGATTTGGCTTAAATTTTAATTAAATGTTATATATAAATAAAAATAAACAAACTACCAATATAATTAACTTTAAATAGAAGTCGTAGGCAGAAGCTAGTCTTAAATAAACAATGAAATCAAGTTTGACTAATGAAACTTCTTATTTTTCAGGAACTGAGCAAGTCATTCATTACCCCAGAAAATCTGGATGCAGCAATAGACCACGCCCTGGCTAACCCTCTTGACTATAACTATGCTATTGATCTGAAGGGCACTCAGTTTGCCGGCAGAGAAACGCCTATTCCTGTCAAGGAAAAAGCTGCCGACAATGCTTAGGGATTTTAAAAGGAAAATGGGAATTTTATTGTGTATTTTGCATGTAAAGACCACTTCTTGACATACATTTTAACCTTTTGAACGCCATACTTTGAATACAAAATGTATCACTCCAAACATATTGAGTTTATATTAAATTTTAGAAGTAGTTCCTACGGTATGGCATACTCACCTTTAATATCGACTACTCACCAATATTGATATAGCATGTCCTAATCATAAAAATAGAGTATTTTATTGAATGTGGCATCAGTTAAACTCAGCTCAGCTTAATTCCTGTTTTTTTGTACAATTTGGATACTTCACAAAGTTAGGGCCTGGCCACATTAACCCGGCACGGTGTTGTTGACGTAATACGGCGCATACAGTGCCTTATCGTCCCTTTACTTTCTCAAACTCGTATCTGATCGAATAGTTAGATAGGAAAGAGTCTATTCTTTATGGAACATGAGTGCTTTTCCTATCTAACTATTTGATCAGATACAAACTTGAGAAAGTAATGTCCTCAAGTAATGCACGCAATCAAAATACACAATTTTTGAATAGTGTTAGGCTAAAAGGATATAATAAAAACATGTACATAATAATTTAACTCTTGTTTTATTCCCATACACAACTTTCCTTATATTACAGTTGTACAATTATATTACAGCTATCACTTACATAATTATTTACATTGCTGGTACTGTTTGGAATTCAATTACAGTGGTAAGGTCAGGCTGGCCAATTGCGTCTGATGACTCTGATGAGCTATTGTAACTTTTCAAACTAATTTTAAAAGTAGAATATGAGAAGTTACAATAGGCCTCAGACGCAATACCTTATGCTAAAAAGAGTGAAAGCAGTAGACAGCTGAGTACACACAACATGTATTACAAGCCAATATCTCTAGATCTTACTTGTAATGGCCGCTGTAAATTGAGCCAATGCCTTGTGCCAAGGTATGTAATCACGTTGGCGTATTGATCTTTCTGCATTGGCGCTTTCATAAAAGTTCCTTTGATGTATGCACGAAATACCGACACCAGCCGGTTGGCCGGCCAGTGTTGGTCGCCAACTACGAACAAACCAATAGCATAGCCAAGGAGTTCTCTACACGGCCCAATACCGTGGCCCATTGTGTACAGAGGCCATTATACATGTTCCAGCCTCGACGTCAGTCCTCTACAGCCAATGATGTTTTATATTTAGATGCGTTATGCTCTAAACGCATTTAAAACTCGTCGCCAATTACTGACAGTGTTACGTTACCATATTTCTACAGACAAAGACGGCAATCCGTAGCGAACGCTATTGTTAGAAAGAGATAAATAGTTGTTCAAATTGTTCGCCATTCCCGCCAAAACAAGTGGCTGCTCACGGCCGCCATCAAGCCACCCGTCTTTATCGCACTCATGCGATATGTAATTATCAGGGGTCGGATTTTTATCGCATGGTGAGATGAAAGAAAACTGTGGAGTCGATATTAAAGCTAAATTTTAATTCATATTCATACTCATTCATTTAATTAAGAACGAAATTAAATTATAAATAAAATAAGTCATATGAGTAGAAATAAATTATATCGTAAATAAAAATAAAATAAAATATTACTTTTATAATATGCTTTACCGCAACAAAGTAGTCTGAACCAAACAAAAGATTAACTAATTTGATATAGTTACAGGGTAAATGTAACCCTTTACCAAGCAAAAGGCTTAACACTTCCCAAATCATACTACACAAATAATTTTAATTACATTCAGTAAGATTAATTTTCGATTAACATTTTCGATCTGTCAACCTGCACAAGGGACAAAAGTATTACGGGACTAAGAAAATTGGTGAGTATGAGTATGAATATGAATTAAAATTTAGCTTTAATATCGACTCCACAGTTTTCTTTCATCTCACCATGCGATGAAAAATCCGACCCTGGTAATTATTACTAATTATGTATATCATGCTTCATAGGTGACAGAGACGCAAAATTTAAAAAATATTTACGGTACTTACGAATGAAATCAGACATCCTTTCATCTTTTTACAGTTACAGTATAATTTTGGCAGCCTCGAAAAACACAAGACGACATTTTTTATGAAATATATTTGTTACTTTTTGATAGTAAACTTTAATTGTCTTTGACGCGTGCGTGTCAGCAGCCGCGGCGCAACTAGTTTGGCCGTTCTAAGACGGCCGATATGACAGCTGTCATCTTAGTACAAAAAATAACCTCAAACACATATTTTGTACTAAGATGACAGCTGTCAAATCGGCCCTCTTAGAACGGCCTCAGTAGTAAGGTAAATAAAATTCCTTTTTGAGGTTCGCTTTTGACGTATCGTATAAAAAATGTTTGTCTAGAGCACCATGTCGGTGAACAGGGCCTGCCAGTCGGGCGTGAGGTTGAGCTTGTGCTGCAGCGGCCCGAGCGAGATGAGATTGGCGGCGCGGGCTTGGGCGTCGGGCGCCACGCTCACCGCCTCCTGGTGGAAGGCGGCCTGCGTGCCCGCGCTCACCTGGGGATCAGATCAGGTTATTCGGCCCTATGAGAACAATTCGGACACTAACCTAACCTAACCTAACTTTCAGTTTCGGCCACGAGTCTCGATTGCAATGGTCCAAACTGAAACTACTTTCGGGAGATTTCGCGCTGCAACAAGGGATGTGGGGTGCATGATTTTTTAAATTAGGGGTGACAATAATGATTTAATAAGTTGATCATTACCTTAAATGTCAGAGTAGTAAATAAATACGTATTATATTAATAAATAATATTGACTTTATTTTTTTATTCCGTAAAAACATGATCTTATATGAAAGTTGAAACTGAAACAAAAGGCAAAATTCGTTTCAGTCTCGGCCGCAAAAACAAGGTTATAATGATCTGGAGCAAGTTATGGCCCAACTAAGCGATAAGTTTTATTTTGTTCTATATTTCCTACTATAGTTTAATTAAGTTGTAGGTACAGCATCAATCTGATTTTTCAGCCCAATAGAATACCATGTAAATATGTAAATAATTAAATTAATAAATAAAGTCCATGGCGTTCAAGAAAATCTGACACGTCCTTATTTCTCGAGGCATAATAGCGTGTCAGATATTTTGAGTCCAATGTTGGATCATGTATTATTGGTGAGTCTACCTCGAACACGGTGTCCCCCAGCGCGAGCGTGACGCGGCCCGAGCGGTGCACGCGCAGGCGCCCGACGCGGCCCTCCTCCAGCTCCGAGAGGTGACATCTGTTGTCCGTCTGTAGCAATAGCCAAAATAATAGGCAATAATAAAAGTAAATAGGCCACATGAGGGCTCTTTTACACGTCGGTAATATAGGGCGAGTCTACCAGCGCTTCGGACAACACCATCATTGCGGAGAAGCGCCGCAAGAAACTCCAGCAGAAGGTCATTTTTTCAATCATAAAAACATAATAGTACTTAAAACTAAGTTACATTAAGTAAAGTAAGCCAAATTACAACAATTGACAAGAGGACAGGTTTTTATTATATTTACTGTTGTAAAAAAACAGTGTTTGCTACGCTTTGGAATGACGCCATTTTGTTTGTAAAATGGAAAAAAAATGGGAAGAAAATGCGCATGAAAAATTTACAACGCGGAATTAACCAGTTTGGGGAGCTCTATGTTCTCCATACAACTAATTAGATTGACGAAGGATATAATCAAATTGATGGAAATTGATCGATCGAGATACCAGCCGGTGATTACACCGGTCGGCCTTTCAGTCTACGTGACGCACATGTATCGTCATTGATAAATCCTAAGCAATACTAACCGGTGGTGTCTCTTCGCTAGCCTCTCCGTTGGAGGCGGAAGGCTCAGGGTCCGCCGCCCCGCCGCGGCCAGGCAAGGAATCTGGTAACTGGACGACAATTGACAAGACAATCAACAAAACAGCTTTAATTGGAATAACTACAGATAAGAAAAAAAACCCGATATAATGGGGTTACGTATCAGAGCGCCTAAAATTAATAAGCCTAATGTATCATAATACCTAAAAGTTCCTAATACCTAATGGTCTTTTTTACAGAAACCGGAAGCTTTTCAGGATTTTTTTAAATGCCATTTTATAGAAGCCAATAGGTTACGTTAGGTTAGTTTTATAATAATAATATATAATAATAAATAGTTTATTTCAGATAAAAGAATCCATAATTTGTTAGTAAAATCCAAAAAACTATGTTGACACTGAGGTCTAGGTACTAGGGATTATGATACATTAGGCTTATTAATTTTAGGTGTTCTAATACGTAACCTATAATGAGAGAGCTGATATCTACCGATATCTGCCGTACGGTGCCTTTAATGTCAAGGTAAAGTCGTGATGTTTACGGCACGTCACTGTAACGCCGTACCTACCGTCTCCGTATTTTAAGCACCTTTAGTTGATGCCGCGCCGTCGCCGTGTATTAACACTTTAACTGCCGCCAACCTTCGCAGTGTTAAGTATCGAGCGACGCCCATCGGCGCAACCCTAGCGCCCGAGCGGCAATAGGTAACAGAAACTCCTAAAGGAGACCACCTACTTTTTAAAAGCTTTTATTTAACTTGCAATGTATGTATGTATTTAAGGGTCAAATCTTGCTAGTTAAATTTGACCCACTTCCCGGCTTCCGATGAAGCTGAAAATTTGCATACGCCTTTAGTTCTGATGACAATACAAAAACATAGACCATCCATTCCAGTTAATATGGTACCATCGAGCTGGTCTGATGGCGACTCAGGGTGGCCATAAGAACTCCTAAATTACGCATGATAAACCCGCCGTGTTAGGGCTTGTTAGAATCGCCTTGACAAGTAGATGACGACTGTGCAAAAAAAGTACAGTCGGCAATATAAGCTTGACCCAAAAATATTTTTTTTGACAAAAACTTTTAATTTATACTATGCTTCAATGTTGAATTACCTGTAACAATATGAGCGTGGGTTGTTCTGCTTTCAACAGATTGACGACATCATTGTCTTCAAACGTCTCATTCATGACGGTCGGCACTGACACTGAGGTCACTGGGAACAAACGACGTAGATTCCTTTTACTTGACACATAATTTCAACTCTATTTAGCATTCATCTAAGCCGCTTTTGCAATAATAAGATTGAGGAATTTATAGTTAAGATTGTAAGCATTTAGCTAAGCTAGAGGCATGAGAGTAGAAGCAATAAACGTATTTGTATCTCACTCGTTGCTTTGTGTGAGCGAGAGGTCTCGTCTACCCTCAAATCTATACTATTATATCATAGCTTATCTAAAAGCAACTTTAATATTTGTTTCAATACAATTGCGTAATGTAATCGTAACTAAGGATATAATGATGTGGTTAGGTTTTTTTTTTATAAAAATGCGCGGTAATTTCGAGTACACAATGAAATGCATCGAAACGCCCAAAGTAGTTCTGCTGTAGCCATTCCTAAAGCCGGAATACACGTTATATCCAGCCGATCGGAACTGCAGTATTATGCCCCGTAAAATATTATAGTCGTTCCAAAAAGGCCTGAAATGTTCAACATCTATTAATTAATCTGTCATTTCATTATAATACTAATAGATCATTCAAATCAAAAAAAAAAACAAATACCGCATAACTAACAATTTGAATAAGGTGCAAAATTCACCTTAGAAAGTAACTTTGTAAGGTACATTTTGCGGGATCCTTTTGACCAAATCATCATTTGACAAAATATATAATTTTACAAACTGTCATTTCGCAAAAACGTGTTTGTGCTTAAACCATTAAACATTACAAAGGTTACATGGGCTTATTTAATAAGTTAGGTTAGGTCATACTTTTGACCACATGAAATTGTAAAATAACTCGGCGGGAACTACCTCTTATCGAAATGAAATTTTGTAAAATGATATAGTTTGTCAAATGATGATTTGGTAAAACATTAGTGAACCAGATTTTGCAACATGGAATTTGTTAATTATGCGGTATTTCAGAATCACCGACGATATATCTGCAATTCCACGCTCTCGCTAATTCATCTATAAGTCAATAATGCTATCATACTCCATTTGTTTAGGTATGTAACTTAATGTAAACAAATCGAACCACGTGACTCAGTTCAACAGCCAATCACAACTGTTTTGTCAAGTTTTGACGTATCAGCGTTCTGCTATCGGCTGACGAACTACACTGGCAGTCAATACCCTCCCAATCTTTCGTTCATACAATTATTAACAAGTTAAGACTGCACCGAGCAAACGCCGAGCGTTCAGTGGCGTTCTCTCTTTACTATTATTGTGTTTTCTAATTAACTAAAGAATTTCCTTGAAATCAGACGATACGTTTTTGTAGTGCAAGTAAAAACACAATTTACGGAATACGTGAGAAACTTTTATAACAATTACCCTTTGAGTAGTCAGCTTAACGGAAAAAGGTTGCCACTTTTTTCCGTTAAGTTGATAACTCAAAGGGTAATTGTTATTAAACTATGTGATATACCCTATAAGTTGTGTTTTCATTTGTAGTACAAAAACCTACCGACCACTTTCTAGAAAATACTTTAGAGTATTAGAAAACAAATAATAGTAATAACGACGCCACTGTACATCCGGCGTACGCTCGGCGCAGTCTTAAAATACTGAATGAATTTCGATCTAGCTTGTCACCACTATACACAACAATTTATTATGAACAGATAATTTATGGATGTTTTGCGTTTCTTTGGAAAGAGTAACGATTTTTAAACATAATATTTAGTGGCCATTTTGGATCCAAGTTAATTAGCAACCAAACGCTATAGGTAAAATAATTCCTGGCCTCTAAAATACAAATTACTATTATTACCTTATTATAAAGTTCTTGTGGCCAATAATTGGTAGGTGGCCACTGGCCAACGATAGGACAGTTCACGTTAATTTACATTAAAATTGGTTAAATATTTAATTACTCTCTGATTTGGTAGTTATATAAACGAAAGACGCGTGGGTGAGTTTTTTCAAGGGTTTCTTTTTTACATTACAAAGTACCTTAATAAATGGAGTATAGATATCTTACTCTGACATGTTTAGAACTGTTTTATTTCGCTTTACATTTTTACAGATCCTTCCACATTATATCCTTTTTAGAACGACCAACATATTAGCGTTTATTGCGGACTCAAGCACAACATCTCGTGTTAATCGTTAAAAAAAATACTTGTTTCGTACAGCTTAAAAAACGAAGCCTATATCTTTGTGAAAAACAAGCATAGTTCACTAAGATGTCTTTACACTGAAAAAAAAGCAGGACATTTAACTGAAAAAAAATGAACATCCATTGCTTTGCACGTTGTTACTGATCCAAAAAACATTTAAAGGTTGCGGCCAAACATTGTCTTGATAGTAAATTGAAATGTGTATAGCATTGTAATTATTGTAGAATAAATTAAAGGAGCGTCTCCACAGAGAGCATTAGCGTCGAATATTCGAATGGAGCCGAGCGTTACAAAGCTTAAGTTTGGATTTTTATTCCCACAGACAAAATGTAAACAAAGGTGTTGCCGTTAACGAAAAACATTTGCAGTATTCAAAATAATATTTTACCTTCTACATTTATAAGAAATCGACTTTCTATAAATAAAATATATATAGTAATCAAGATTAAAGAATTTAATTTGTTGATGGAAAACTTCATTTTGTTATAAACTCATTGTTGTATTAATTTTATGTACGCATAATTTATTTATTGCACTGGTATCATTGACTCGATACACCCGTGTTAACAAGTTGACGCGCTGCTTGAAAGATTTGAGACGTTACTTCACTCGCTTCGCTTCACCATTCGTGCTCCCGTCGTAATCGCTTTCCAGTGACTCATGCGATTTTAATTTCAATTATATCTCAAATGAAGCGAAAGGATGACTTAATATTATATTTCTTGCTGGCCCAAACTTTGAGATCCCCTGAAATGTCACTTTGACAGTGACGTAACTTTGTTTACATTTTTTCTGTGGGTGTAAAAATTCAACCTTAGTTTAGGGGACGCTCCTAAACAGTAATGTTAAATCAGTAAACGTGAATGTTTTTCAAGCAACTTTTCGTAATCAGATAGCAAGTGTTTTAAGCTCAACTGTGTGTAGTGGGTTTTTTTTTTCAGTGTAGAAGACTGCCTTAATCCCCCTCCCCCTAACTATTTAGATACAAACACGTGCTCAAGTCCGCGATAAGAATTGGGACCTAGGCGCGTCTCAAGTGGTCTTACTGGTGCAATCCCCGTCCTCCCCGGGCTCGGCCTTCACGATGATTTCCTGCTTTACCTGCGTCCGTGCCGCTTTCCATACTACAAACGGGTAAAATAATAAAAGAACTGTAAATAAAACAAAATAATTTGTGAAGGTATAAACAACTGGGTTCAAAATGAAGTCAGAGACTAAGGCCCGTATTAATGAACTCATCTTGGCTGAGATGCGCGTCACAAGATACGTCAAAGTAAACGTCAAACCATAGTAATTTTTGACACATCTCGAGACGAGCATTAGAGTTGAGATTCGTTTATTAATACGGGCTTAAAGGCCGATTTCACGATTCGTATTCAAAACCTAGTTCAATAAGCTCGATCAAGATCAGATTTTGATATTGATCTATTTTGATCTTGGTTTACGTCAAGCTGATTCCACCAGAGAAATAAGGATCGCGTTTACGAAAACTACGATTAATTTTACGACTGCACCGAGCAAACGTCGAGTGTCCAGTGGCGCCCTCATTACTTTTATTGTGTTTTCTACTTGAGTAAAAAAAATCCTAGCAATCAGACGATACATTTTTGTAGCGCAAGTAAAAACACAATTTATGGAATACTAGCGACCCGCCCTCGCTTCGCTTCAGTTTATTTGAGTTTTCTATAACAAACGTACGTAAAACAAAATTTATTATACATAAAAACCTTCCCCTTGAATCACTCTATCTACTAAAAAAAACCGCATCAAAATCCGTTGCGTAGTTTTAAAGATCTAAGCATACATAGGGACAGACAGCGGGAAGCGACTTTGTTTTATACTATGTAGTGACGTGACACACTTCAATAACAATTACCCTTTGAGTAGTCACTTTTTCCGTTAAGTTGATGTTCTCTATAAGTTGTGTTTTCATTTGTAGTACAAAAACCTACCAACCAATTTCAAGAAAATACTTTAGTTTAATAGAAAACACAATAATAGTAAGGAGGGCGCCACTGTACATCCGGCGTACAATCCTTGCAATTTGCGTTTAGTTAGTTCATAAAATACTGTTCTTTGCGAACTAACTAAACGCAAACGTCAAGCAGACAAGATAAAAGTAAATCTGTCATTCGTGTTTGCTTTGCTCAGTGAATATCGTTTGAATTTGAATGTTTTTTGGATTTTACGACTGCTTTCTCACAATAAGAAATGCGTCGTAAGAAATACTCCTCCTCATCATATGTTTCATCGAATGCTAGTGCCAATGTTCCTTTGATTGTTAACCCCTCGTATGTGGGAGGTGAAAAAATACCAAGTTCTAGTCTAGTAAAAAAATACAAAAAGATATCCAAATTTTGGGAGCAGATCTGCTCCTACGCACACGAGTGGTTAATTTACATCATAAAGAACACCAAACTATTCACAGACAGACAGCTCTTTAAACGCGTTTAGACAAGCTAATCGCCAAAAATGAGCGTTCAGAATTTAAAAATAAGTTTAACGTTAAGACTGCACCGAGCGTACGTCGGATGTACAGTGGCGCCCTCATTACTATTATTGTGTTTTCTAATAAACTAAAGTATTTTCTTGAAATTGGTCGGTAGGTTTTTGTCCTAACTAAATGAAAACACAACTTATAGGGTACCTATATCACATGGTTTAATAACAATTCACCTTCGAGTTATTAACTTAACGGAAAAAAGGGGCCACCTTTTCCCGTTAAGCTGACTACTCAAAGGGTAATTGTTATTAAAGTTTGTTAAGTACCTATCCCATAAATTGTGTTTTTACTTGCACTACAAAAACATTTCGTCTGATTCCAAGGAAATTATTTAGTTAATTAGAAGACACAATAATAGTAATGAGGGCGCCACTGGACGCTCGGCGTTTGCTCGGCGCAGTTCAACTAAGTTCAGTTATGTTGGTGAAATGCAAACCTACGCTGTAATCTCAGTTAAACACGTGAACTGAGTTTATCGTAAATTTATCACGTTTAATTTCATTGGTGAAATCGGCCTGAATTCAAGTTTTCCAGATCTATAGTATATACTTTTAGGCATTTAAAAAAATGTAAACAAAACAACTATGTGATATAGTTCGTCAGCCAATAGAAGTAGACAGTGTTCTGCTTCTATTGGCTGCCGTCAAAGTCGTCGTACGTCAAAGCTCGATAAAACAGTTTTGATTGGTTGTTTAACAAAGTCACGTGATTTGGAATGTTTACATTTTTTTAAATACCTAAAAGTATAGACTATATTATATAAAGCCAATATCTTCTGAAAATTTAACGGTTCCAGGGATATAAAAAGTATGACTCTCAATGATTATGTAAACAAAGAACCAACAAATAACCAAAAAAAGGGAAACAGCCTCCCTTTTCCAAAACCTGTGGTTGTAAGTTAGGTTAAGATTTTTATAGTAAATCATCATCATCACATCAGTTGGAAGACCACAGTTGGACATAGGCCTCCCCAAGAATTTGCCACTATCAATTTTGTATGAGTGGGAAGAGTATGAAAGATATATTTATTCGCAGATCGAGATTATTCGCAGTCATAATAATATAAGGTTGACTATTGGTCTCTGGTTTACTACTGGTGATTTTACCCTATAGTGGTTTGATAGAAGACTATTTCTTGATAATACTTATAAATGAAACCTAACCTAACTCACGAAGAGGAATTAAAATAATGCATTATGCAAAATATCGGACAAATGGGTGTCTGCCTTTCGGCCGAAACACGTGTGGCAAAATGTACCGTTTCCTCACAGTTTCATTTGCCTTTTTTTTCTGTAACTGTAAACATTTCAGGATTGATTTCAGTACTTCGTGTACCCTATAGGTTAGGTTAGATTAGTTTTTATTAAAATCCTGAAATATTTACGATTACAGAAAAAAAAACGATACATTTTGCCAAAAATATTTCGCCCATACAAAGGGAGTATTGGAAGAAAAGTAATTCGGAATTATAAGGTGTTCTCTGTGGAACTCAGGGGTCAGCTCACCTCCGGTATCCATGGGCAACTTGATAGGCGCGTCCCTCTCCTCAGGCCCCTTGAAGTCCTCCTCCTCGCTGGGCTCGTCCAGCTCGGCTGTACCCATCACATTCCTGATCTTCTGTTCCTCTAGTTCCTTGTCGATCTGCAAGGGTTCCACTTTAAAAATGAGACACTGGCACCAGGGCAGTAGGCCATTCTTCTTTACATAGAAAAAAGCAAAATGGTTTCAGGCCGTCCGTCTCCTGTCAGTCATCGTGATTCAAGTTGAAGGTTTTAATGTATAAAATTCTAGATTATTTGCCCGGAGCGAAGCGAGGGCGGGTCGCTTATAATATTATTAATGCGAAAGTTTGGATGTTTGTTACTCAATCACGCCAAAACGGCTGAAAGGATTTAGATGATATTTAGGGGTCTATATCGAATGGCATACAATTATTAGTCCTATCGTTGTGTCGCATAACGTCTTTTGTCCTAATATCGTGTGGCATAGGTACACTTTGTTCCGCATATTTTTGATTGTCCGAAATTGTTGCTTCTATTATCGTTTGTCCTAAATATTATTTGTCCTATCGTTTGATGTGGCTAAGATTCAAGTGTCGAATGATTGATGTGCATAATTTTAATATTCCTAATATTTAATGTGCTAAAATCTCTCGCTCGTTAGGGTCACAGTTCTACCTAACACTCCTCCTCACTTCGCTCGTAGTCGTACCTAACCTAACCGAAATCTGACCTGCCTGAAGGTAGAATACGTAACGATTCTGACTTCACGCCTACCATAGTTTAGTTTAGGTGCTGTAATTGTAGCCAGTTTAATAATAGGCAAAATAATTATTAGGACAATTCGTGTTAGGAATATTATGCTTTAGGTAATTAGACTTTAGAGTTATCAATATTAAGACAAACTTGCTTTAGGACGTTAAATGAGTATACGCAAAAATTATTAGGACAAACGAGTAGTATGCCATTCAACAGTATGCCAAACATTCTCGGCCAAACATTTTTAGGACAAAAAACATTATGCGATACGACAGGCGCCCGATATTTAGCATAGAGATAGATTATGGTCTGGAATATCACATAGGCTACTTTTTATCCCGCAAAATTGGACCCGAGGGAATTCTACGCGGACAGAGTCGCGCGCGAAAGCTAGTCTATATATATGAAACTAGCGACCCGCCCTCGTTTCGCTTCGGATTATGTGAGTGTGACATATAGCCTAGGTATAGCCTTCCCCAATAAATGGGCTATCTAACACTGAAATACTTTTTCAAATCGGACCAGTAGTTCCTGAGATTAGCGCGTTCGAGCAAACAAACAAACAAACAAACAAACTCTTCAGCTTTATAATATTATTAAAGATTAACCCTTATTCTCCTGGTCACTTGATTTGGCTGATTTCTTTTTTGTTGTGTTCGTCATTGTTTGGACAAGGTTTGTATGAAAGAAAATAATTGATAAATCCACCGGGAAAGTCAGAATAAAATTATAAATTGTGATTACCGACAGTTAAGACTATAATTCGCTCGGACGCCGCGGTACTAACAAATTAAATACACATTAAGCAGCGACCACACCAATGCTTAAAAAACGGTGACGGTACGAAATCGCAGTGACGCGTCGTATTAGCACCGTTTTTGACGCACGCTCTCCACACCGGTGCTCAAAATTCGCAGACGGTGCGTAAACAAAGGAATGTGTCATAGTAATAACATGGCGTCAATTTTGACGTACCGTGATATACGCAACGTTAAGCAGCGGTGTGGGGAGCGTGCGTCAAAAACGGTGCTAATACGACGCGTCACTGCGATTCCGTACCGTCACCGTTTTTTAAGCATTGGTGTGGTCGCTGCTTTATGTACCTATGTATGAACCGTTGAACTAATATGCTAATCCAGAGGTCCCCAAACTTTTTTGGCCCGTAGACCACTTGGGAATTTTTCGGTTTTGGGTGGACGTGCTTACCTAATATTTACGTTATCATGTAAAAACTACGCAAGAAATCCGCGGGATTTTCACACGGATAATGTTGGAGGTCTAGTCGGCAAAAAATTGACAAAGGCTACAATTAAAATTTAGCGCCGAAAAATATTTTTTACAAAATAAAAACTAGATAAGTATTATTTAATGGAGAGTCAAAATAATCCATTATCATGGACCCCCCCATTTTCTTCTCATGGACCCCTATTTATTTTTCCGCGCACATGGACCCCTTAAAGGTTGTCGTCGACCCCTGGGTGTCAATATAGTCCACTTTGGGATCATTGTGCTAATCTGTCAAAAGCGTAAAGCGAGGTACGGTCGGCCAAGAAAGTGGTCAACCACTTTTGACAAAAGTTTCTGTGAGATCTAATTATCGCAAAGGTTGACACAATTCACTGTCATAATATTATTGCAAGGGAAAATTTAACTTGTTGTATCATAAACTATCATAACGTGCAAATTAATTTCAACCGTAGGGTGGTAGACCACATTTTTGGCTGACTGTATAAGAGTGCATAGCTATTTCATTTACAATGGTGTATGTACTATCAGCCCAATGGAACCCTGACCCACCATAGAACGGTGTCACAGTGACATTATAAAACAATTTGTTTGACACTTCTTATGACTTCTCTCATCATAACGTCTCTGTGACACAGTTCTATGGTGGGTCAAGGTTCCAATGGTCTGATAGTACCTTGATGACGTCTTTGACCCTGATGGTGGGTTTCTGCAGGGCCGCCGGCGGCTCCGCGTCGCGGTTGCTGTACGAGAAGCGGCCAGACGGTCTCTCGGCCGCGCCCAAACCTACAAAAGAAGTGTAAAATACATCTGATTCTGTTGAAGTCAAGAAGCAGGGCTAATACGTCAGTGGGGCAATTAGGTCAAGTAGCTTCAACTCTCGTTCTAAAGTTCGTATCGAGGAGTGAAGAGAAAAAAAAATCTACTTGTCAATAGATGTAGCTTCTCAATATGAAGTTTAAAACGAGAGATAAAGCCACTCTACATATTCGTGTTTTATTAACAGCTCCATAAAAAGTGATTCATGTAAGAAACGGGTGAGAAAAAAATATTTTTTTTAACAACTCTAACCAGCATCTGTGAATGTATCAATGACATTTAGAGACATAAAGCTGAGCGGAGACCGTTTTGACCATAATAAAAAAGAATGTATTTAAGGTAAGACATTTTTATGCTTAGAACTGTTTTTTTTTTAATCTGCCAAGTAAAATATTTTTCAATTTTCATTATTAAGTGTGTCCCGATGATGCCTTTTCTTTTTCAAATAGGGAATATGCATGGATTATTTGAACCATAAAAATATGAAAATACCGTAATCTCTGCCTACCCTATTGGGAGACAGGCGTGAAGGTATGTATGTATGTATGTGTATGTATGAAAATACCGTAAAAGAGATCACCAAAAGCGATGATACAAGCATTGCATCCCTATTGTTACTATAGTGCATTGTATTGTTATTAATCAAAATAGTTATGATAAGAGGCCCAAAATAAGGTACCTGTTTCATAATATTTCCTACCTAGTTGTAACGTAAATAGGTATTACACGTACCTTCAGAAAAGACCCCACTGGATTTAATGAGGGGCCCATGCCTGTTTTGTTTGCTTTTATTCTTCCGTTCTCTCCTGCCTTTCTCGTCTCTCTGTTGATCTCTATCAGTGCCTGCAGAGGGGCTGCAAACAATATTCAAACAAATTGTAAGTGAATTTCATAATAATTTCATCATTTACAGTGATACCCAAGTGTATGCGAGGGTTGTGTCCAGACAAAGTTGATTCTATTCAGTAGTGCAATCACGCCACTCAAGTTTAAATAAAGAATTCATTCAATATAGACTTTTGCAAGGGTGGACCAAGGTTTTACTGTTTGCAAAATTAAATGAATTAATATTTGGGTGTTTTCACTAAACGTGTACCCCAATTAACATTATACTGCCAAGAGCTCTGATTTTCATACAAAGTGCACTCGACTAGCGGGTTGGTGGCAGTTAAAGTGTTAAGGTCTTTAATTGGGGTACACTTTTAAGTGAAATTGACCATTTATATAAATTTGACCAAATCAATGAGTACATAATTTAGCGTGTATGATTATTTAAGTCTTTAATACTATTGCTAATTAATATTTATTTAATTCTGTAGCTTTTCTTCAATAAACTTGAGTTATCTGTGGTGATCACTTAGATAAGCATCCGGTACATCACTAGTGTAAGATCCCACTTTTTGTTATGATGTATTATATATCAAGGAATATTATTTCTTCGTAAAAACCAAGAAGGGAACACTAAGGACAAGTTACCTAGATGAAGGAAATGGGAAGTTGAAATATATACTTGTGCAGAAGCTTTTAAATCCAGAGAATGATACAATAACCAGTACTTTGGACAGGTAAATGCAGACACCATGCGCGGCTGCGTTGGACTCAACTAGGCTAAAGCCAAAATACCAGGCCTTCCATTCACTTCAAAAGCACAGTCCAGTCGGTTAATTTATCATAGACATGTAAGATCAAGACTTACCCTTTATTCTTATTTCTAGCTACGTTTAAATTCGGCGTGAACACTTTTTTATTCGGTTTTGCACCGCCCAGTGTCAGGTCGCGTGGAGGCTTGAACGTAGCGAGCCTCTGCTGCGGGTCGGTGCCTAAGCCGTTAGATGTAGACGGCTTTTCACCATTATCAGCCATTACGTGTAAAAGTTACAAATACTGAAGAAAAAGAAGAACACGCCGCGATTGTTTTGAAAATCAACCATCTGTCAGTTCTATCAATCAATAGGTAATTAATCTGTGATGTCAATGTCATCCGTTTCATTTTTTTTTTTTTTTTTTTCATTTGTCCTTACGAACAGGCTAGGGCCAAAAGCCATGCTGCCTCGTCTTCAGTAATTCTCATTTTCATGAACATAAAATAGCGAGAAGTAAAATCCCTTATAAAAGTCTTCAGTATAAATCTTCAGTTGTTTCTATGTATACTTGAGTAGTAAAATCCATTATAAGTCTTCAGTTATATAAATTATATTATAGTCAAATCCAGTGGTGAGTTTTCTTCAGTTGTTTCAATACTTATAGTCAAATCCGGTGTTAAAGTCTTCAGTGTTATATTTTCATTTTATCAAGTCCAGTTCAGGTAGTCCAAATCAAGTAGGAACACAGTCCTCATTTTAAAGAATAATCCAGTCAATAAATATAAATATCATCACAGATAAGTCTGCGGTATTCACAATATATATATATACAAACATATCAGAATTATTTACAATATTATACTATATTTCTCCAACAGTGCTAACAATGAATTTATACAAAGGTGAGTATGTACAATTATTTACAAGAAGTTTTATTATGTCACGCGGGACCAAATGAGACTCATAAATTTTAGTAAGTTCATCTAACAACACAAGGCGCTGAATGCCGAAGGATGAACAGTCGAAGATGATGTGCGAAATGGTTTCTTCATGAGAATTGCAATGAGAGCAAATAGGGCTATCAACCATTTTTAAACGATGAAGATGGAAATTCAACCGGCAATGACCGAAACGAAGGCGTAAAATAGTTGAGTAGAAATTTCTATTTATGTAGTAGTTACTTTTACAAAACCATGGTTGGCTATTAATCATAACATTAAAAGGAGCATACCAAAGTCCCTTATTTTCTACTTGTATAGTATGATTCCAGTGCATTTTCCATTTTGTAATCATTCTTTGTTTTAGGATATTAATCAGATCTGTATAAGGAATCGAGACATTAAAGCAAGAAGTTACAGAATGTGAATTATTAATTGATTTTGCTAAATAATCAGCTTTTTCATTCCCTACGACACCTATGTGAGACGGAACCCACATGAAACTAACTATTATTTTATTGGTAACAAAAAGATCGTACCATAACTGTTTAATGTCAAAAATTAAGTAATTTGTTTTAGCATGCAATTTATGATTATCTAAATTTATTAGTACGCTCATGGAATCACTAACAATAAGCCATTTTTGAAATCCTTGATTCTGATGCTTGATATGTTTTAAAGCTGCAAGAATAGCTACTGCTTCAGCTGTAAATATACTACAATTTTTATCTAATTTATAACCCAAACCACTATTTAGAGAAGTATCAAAAATGGCAAAAGAGACATTAGAGTCCATTTTAGACCCATCAGTATAAATCAAACGATGGTCATGCCATTTAGATAGATTGCAATTAACTTCCTCTTTAGACGATAATTTACTGTCAATAACAATTTTCATTGCAGGAAATTTACTTTCAAAACTGCCATTGTAACATGGCAACACCCAAGAAGATGGTTTGTAAATATTGGAACTGTCAAGGAGACTCCGTAATTCAGTTAAATTCTGAAGAACGTATAAAGGATTTCGAGGCGGAACACATGGTAATGCAATTAAATTGGACAATAACTGATTATTAGACGAAAACAGTTTTAAGACAAATTTTTCCTTTAAATAGCTGAATCTAATAGACAACGGAGGAAGGTTACATTCGACTTGCATGACATTTATAGGTGTGCTTTTAAAAGCACCAGTTATCAGACGCATACTTTTATTTTGTATTTTATCTAAAATATATACAAGCTTACTATCACCAGCAAAACATAAGAAACCATACTCAAAGTGACTACGAATCATTGATTTATATAAAAGTAGTAGAATTTTGGGGTCAGCACCCCAATAAGTTGAGGCTAAAGATCGTAAGATATTGAATGCTTTGTTAGCTGTTGCAGTAATTTTATCAATATATTTTTTCCAGGATAGATTATGAGTTAGTATGACACCTAAAAATTTAGTTTCTAGAGAAATAGGAATGACAATATTATTATAGTAAACATTAGGCATTATTGCGCTTTTTTTCCCAAAAACGAGCAGTTTTGATTTGAGAGGATTGACATCAAGATTTAGGTACGAAAAATATTGGAACAAGTTATTTAAAGCATTATTAATGATATAAGCCAAGTTTGTTAAGTTTGTACCACTTGCATAAACAACTAGATCATCAGCAAACTGCAGATTTTTAACATTTGATCCCAAGATTAAATTTAAACGACGAATGTAGAGTAAGAAGATTAGAGGCGACAAAATTCCCCCTTGACACACCCCAACAGATGCAAGTCTAGGTCCATAAAGATAACCATTATGTTTAACAAAAACTGTTCTTTCAGACAGAAAGTTGCTAATCCATTGAACCACTTTCCCAGGGAGCCCAATAGAAAGCAGTTCAATAGAAAGCACATCAATATTGACACTATTAAATGCTCCTGCAATATCAAAGAAAACAGACACAGAACAATTACGATTAGTTAAGCTATTTTGGATGTCAAGTTGCAACTGACAAAAACTCTCTGCAGACGATCGACCTCTACGAAACCCGAACTGGTTAGATGGTAATATATTATTACTTTCAACAAAAAACTCCAACCTTTGTTTCAGAAGTTGTTCAAATATTTTACCAACACAAGATGTCAGGGCAATTGGCCTATATGAATCTACATTTAGTTGAGGTTTACCTGGTTTTATAATAGGAATCAAGCAGTCTGTCTTCCAGGATGAAGGTATTTCATTACTAACCCAAAGATGATTTAAAATATACAATAATATTAAAAGACTCTTTTCTTTTAAGTTTTTAAGCATTTTGTAGGGTATTCCGTCGAGACCAAAAGCACTATCTTTTCTAGATAATACAGCAGATTTCAATTCTGGTAAAGTAAAGGGTTGTGTTAAAAAAATATTATTAGAGTTACTTACACAAGTGTTCATCGAAAAATTTTGTTTATTGTTAACATGATCTGGAGTATATTTTTGAAGAAATTTAGGTACCCAACTACAATTATTACTATTGTTAGGAACGTATGACTTATTGAATTTACGCATGTATTTCCAGATAACAGAGAGAGGAGTACAACGATGAAATGAACTACACAAAGATGCCCAGCTTCTTGCTCTTTCCTGTTTCAAGGTAAGTTTTTTAAAAGTTTGTAACCTTTTAAATTCTAAATATAACTGTTCAGAAGGGTTATTTTTAAAATTAACATAAGCACTTTTGGATTTTTGTACAGCTTCAGAACATTTAGCATTCCACCAAGGTAAAGAGGGCTTCCTTCCTGACTTTCTAGAAAGAGATGTATAATTATTTGAGGAACTAAGTTGAGCCGGTAAAGATGATTCAATGGCACATTTAAGACACTTACAGAATAAGGAATAAGCTTCCAGAGGAGAATAAGATGAAACATTAAAATTAGACAACAAAGTATCAGTTTTATCTTGATATTTTTTCCAATCCACCAGTTTAAAGTTAGTAAATTTAGGAAAACATAACATGCTATTTTGACCAAGATCGACGTTACAATGATTATTAAGAGAGACATTTATTATTACAGGAAGGTGATAGCTACCAAGTGGATCATTATGAACAGACCAGTCACAGGACAAAGCCAAAGATGGACTAACCAAAGTTAAATCAAGAGCGTTTGGTCGCCAACTTAAAGAACCAACTGTAGTTGGAAGACCATCATTAAGAAGCACTAGATTATTGTCTTCAATGATTTCAAGGACATCTCTACCACGTGGAGTAGTGGAACCACATCCCCAAGTAATATGATGAGCATTGAAATCACCAGCAAAAATCATAGGACCGGGAACAGACTTTATTAAAGCATCAAATTTATTTTTACTAAATACTGGATTGCAGTTTTTTGGACTATAAAAACTAATGATACTGATTTCTTTATTACCAACCACTATACGGGCTCCAATATTTTGTATGGAATCATCAAATTTCGTAACTATTTTTGAATATGAAATACTATTATGAATCAGAATAGCCACTCCGTTATGTTTGTTACCAGTGTCATTTCTTTCAATATTGTAACCTCTAATGTTAAACCGTTGGTTTGGTCTTAACCAAGTTTCTGATATAATACCTATATGTATATTGTTTTCGTACAAAAAATTACTTAGTACCAATTTATTACTAACAATACTTTGTGCATTCCATTGAATTATATTTAATATATCCATTAGTTTACTAATTAAGTTTTTTTGCTAAAGGTGGATCTTAAACTTTCTTTTATGGATGATGAGTTAATTGGTGTAGTTTTATTTGAAACTAGTTTCATTATTGACTCTACAAGTAAATTCATAAATATGTCTGATTTTGTAAGATTGTTTATGTGTGTTTCTATAGATTTAGCGTTTAGCTGCGGGAAAGATTTCTCATTAAATAGATCTGCATATTTAACCGACCGAGATTTTATTTTGTTTTCTTCTATTTTTTGTTTTTTCATTGGGCATGCTGCTGCTATGGCAACATGGTTGCCACCACAGTTTGCACATTTGGCATTAGCTGACTGTACAGAGCAAGACCGGAAGCTGTGATTTTCTGTGCATATAGAACAGACCTCTGCATTCTTACAAAATTTTGCAATGTGGCCAAAACGCATGCAGCGCAGGCACTGTTTAACTGGAGGAATATATAGGCTGACCTCGTGTCTCCAGTGATCAAGGAAAACATGTTCGGGCAGTTGAGTCGAAGCGAAGGTGACCGCGACAGTCTGTGTAGGTAGATATGACACAGCGCCATCTTCACCACGCATTCTCCTCATGAAACGCCGGACCTGGATTACGTTCCTCGAGCTTCCTATCAACGAAAAAATTTTTTTATTTTGACATTTCTGTGGGAACTGAAGTCAGAACCCCCGTGACTTCGGTGTCCGCTGCAGGTATTGTAGCCACCATGTCCAAGTCGTCTAACAATTTGGTATTCTGTAAGAATACATTGGCGTTATTTGATAAATCAAAAGTTACACCAACTTTGTATCTATTTATCGGCCTCAGATGTAAAATGCCGGAGACGCAGTACTTGCGAATCGCCTCAGAGAGTTTCAGGCGGTCTCTATCTGTTATTGGGCTGTCAACTTTGCCGTGAGCCAAGAAAACTACGAACTCGGTTTTGTTTGAGTTTTCCGGGTATTTTCTCGCATAACTCCTGACTTGATAAACCCTATATTTTTCTTCGCCTACCTCGGGATCATCGGCAGAGCCGGAGTGTTTGGGTCGCTTTGGGGCCCCCCCCATCTCTATATTACAAAAACCTTATTAACTAAATGTATACAGACCAATTTCACAACAATATATACAGTTAATACAGGAAAAAGGAATTTTCCAAAAATATTTTACAAAAAGTGCGCCTTTCTCAATCAACAGTTCCCGCGCTTTTTTTTTTCTCATCCGTTTCAACATCAAATTTAACAGAAGCGTTCATATTATAAGCGTATGTCCTTTCGTGCTTGAGATTAGGAATTCTTTTTTATATCTTATAGAAGCAGCACGATATTTTTGAATTTTACACATTCGTAAGTCATAAAAGCATATTATTAAAAACAAGAAAAAAGTATGCAACAATATGTTGACAACGAAACTCCGAATATCCCACCCCTTTCACACCCTTTCCTTTTTATTGAATATTAAAGAAAAGAGATGGAGCAACAGTTACTTCGAACCTTAATATTCAAAGTAGTGCTCCAGAACGCAGATTTAGTCTATAATATCTATGAAACGGAAGTTACATCGAATTTCAAATAAAAACGTCAAACGTAAACGTTAGTCTCTGCTAAACTGACAATTTTTGAAGTTGAGTATTGTTTTGCAACGGACTGCAACCGACAAGTCGAATATAAAAAATTGTGAAGCGAAGGCTTAAGCTTTGGAAGCAAATTGTTGGATAAAATAGTTACTAATTGACAAATCTCATCATGTCTGAGCTGTTCAATATTTTTGGAGACCACCTAACACGGCAGCCGACGAAAAATGTCGCGCGTCAACCGTTACACAATATTGGTATGTTATTTTCTCATGTTTTATGCGGCCTTGATTACTGAAGGTCCTTTAATCCTTTTATATTTTACATTTACAATGTGTCTTTCGTACAGAAAACATGGGAAAGACTGTTTCTATCGGTCCTATCAAGCCAAATGAGCCTGTGAAAAAAGGCGCGGAGCCGAAAAAGTCCTTCATGTCGAACACTGGTAAAGCGCTGCAGAGTACCCCAATGCGGCAAGCCTTCACGCCGCGAGCAGTCAACGTCGGAGCGCTGATCTACAGCGATGCTGACGCCAGGTCTGACAACGCTGTCAATTTTGAAGAGCTAGAGTTCACGCGGCCTGTTTATAGATATGGTAAGTAAACAAACAACTAAGCACCTATATCTCTCTTAACGTCAGCCATCTTCACATATTTAAGTTATTTTTAGGATGATATGAAACAATCAGATACTGCTGGTAATCAGGCTGGTAAACAAGCATATCATTGCCAGTAACTTACTCTGTTTAAGTAGCTGGCTAGAGACTCTTATCCACTCACATGTTTTGTGCAACCAGGGGCCTGTTGCATAATAAAATAGGTACAAGCCCATATTATTAGTAAAAATTCATGCAAACCACTATTACTATTAGCTTGTACTATACTGGGTGTACAATCCAAATGGGTCAGTATGGTGAAGTCGGAAACTATGAGAGATAGCGAGATCTGTTCTTAGGAACCATGACGTCGATTTTAGATTTAATAATAATTACATTCAAACTTTTTTATTAACTCTCATACATAACCGGGAATCGAACCTGGTCAATATTTTTGTAACCGCGTTAAGTAAAAAGGACCAAATTTGGCTATGAAATCTTGTGTAAACACAACTGACAGTAAATTAGACTAAAATGCCCACAGTTTTATTAATTTGCAAAAAGTCGTGAATAATATGAATCAATCATCAATTATCTGAAGAGACCACTTATGCATATCTTATCTGCATCGGTATTATGCATTACAAATAGCGTTTATTTAAAATTAGAACGCATTTGTTCAGCGGGCGTATTTTGCGATCGTTACCCAAAATAATTAATCTTTGCATTCAACAGAATGGCTACCATTTTGAACATTTACTGAAATAAAATAATTATCTTATTGCTGGGTTTTTCTTTCAATTATTTAAACAAGATTCCATTAGTGTTGTGCTTCTTGCGACTTGCAGAATTTATACACATTGATTTTGACCAGGTTCGATTCCCGGTTATGTATGAGAGTTAATAAAAAAGTTTGAATCTAATTATTATTAAATCTGAAATCGACATCATGGTTCCTAAGAACAGATCTCGCTATCTCTCATAGATTCAGACTTCTCCATACTGACCCATTTGGATTGTACACCCTGTATAATGCAATCGGCCTTGGAGCTGCCAATCATATCCCTTATTTGCTTATAAATAAGGTCAATCAAATTTGCACAGGCACTCAAGTCGCTAAAGTTGCCGGCTTTAAATTACTTGACCACAATTCAGTTGTATGTATATTTTAATCTATCATACAACATTAAGATCTCTGAAACACCAGGGCATTAGTAACATGTCAAAATTTTCCAGACAATTACCACAAAGACCTGCTGGACTACGCACCCCTGCCAGAGCCAGACATCAAAAGGCTATCCCTCTCTCCCCCAAAAACACCAGCACCTGACACCAGGAACTGCACTGTAGACTTCGATTGCTCCTACCAGGATGAATTTTTCACAGGTACAGCATGACATATTTTTTTTTTTTTTTTTTTTTTTTATGGCATAGAGATGACAAACGAGCACACAGGCCACCTGATGGTAAGTGGAAACTGTGACCCATAGACATTCGCATTCACAATTAAGACTGCAGAGCAATCCTAAGACTGCAAATGCGTTGCCAACCCTGAGGACTAAGATGGAATGCCTCTATGCTAGTCATTTCACCGGCTGTCTCATCCCCAAACCGGAACACAACAATGCGAACACTGCTGTTTGGGCATTTAGGCCTATGGCAATAATTTTAATGAGATTACAATTTATGAACAATATCCAAGACTCTAAAATATATGTACATATACTTGTTTAATGACATGCTAGCCTAGTTGGTAGTGACTGCCTATGTAGCTAGCAGTCCCAGGTTCAAATCCCAGCAAGGGCAGATATTTATGTGATGAGCAAACCTCGAAGACGCGGTGGCACGAATAAAATTTTGCTAGGGACTTCCACGCGATATTATTTCATCGATAAATTGGACTTTCTTATGACAATAGTTATGTTATGACTATGAGATGACGTATGTTATTAATATGCAACTTGTAATACCTATTAAACTGTATCATTTATATACAGTATGATATTTGAAGTACTAAATACAAGATACAATACTTTGTTACTTATTACTATAAGTATATTATTATAAGGTTCATAATTGATTAAATTAAAATAATGTAATGATGTTAATGTACTCCTAGGTATTAGTTTACTTTGCATGGAAATTGATGAAATAAAAAATTACTTGTAAAGGTTGATTTTTATTTGATTTTTAAAATTCCTAAAAATGTCCTAAAAACTCCTATATAGGTAACATTGACGGGTAGTAATCATCACATTTTAGTTAATTTTCAATTATTCTGTAAGTAAACTTTACAGCTAATATGAAGTGTCACTTCCAAATTTAAGCATTCAGTTATCGATAAATTTTATATCGGAAGGAAGTCCCTAGTTAATTGACGTTATTGCCACCGCGACTTCGAGGTTTGGTGATGAGCATGAAGATTTGTTCCTGAACTTGGATGTTTTCTATGTATTTATCTATATAAGTATGTATGGTTATCATTGCCTAGTACCCATAATTAAATAGGTCAATTTGTGTTAGACTGTCCTCTTATATTTATTTATTCATATTTCAATTCAGGCCTATGGTATACAAGATTCTGTAATATCACTTGGGTTATCAGGTTATCGCAGGTAAAATGTAGGATAACCCCCTTTTATATGTTTTATCCTTTCATTATAATTTAAAGATAATTAACTATAATGTTTCTGTTTCAGATGACTTCTCAAATGAAAGCATTCCAGATCCAAATGTCAGTGACCTTGGTTTACCTGCCATTTATTGATGCTATAATAATTTAATTTGTATTGTGTGATTGATTATATTTTTGACTCAGTATTAAGTATTTGTTGCAAATAAAGAACTCATTGTATTTTCTGTACCTTTTCAATTTTAGTTATATTTGAAAGCATTTGCGAATATTCCTAATTGTATTTTTAAAACTACTTAATTTGGCTTTTAAGTAATCAAATTCTTACTTGTTTTAAATATGAATTTGAGAATGTAAATTATTATAATTTAAAGTAATAAAAAATAGAAGGGAGAGCTTATTATTTTACATCCATAATATTAAAAAGCTAACCCTTGCAACAGCCTTCAGTCTAGTTTTTAATCTTGAGTGTTTGTTGATATCTTCTTATCACTATAATTTAAATATATAATTCTTTGGAAGGAAAGCAGTATCTTTTTTTTTAAACAAGCTGGGCCATTGCTTTAATTCTAATGGTATATTATCATTACCCTAAATAATTAGGCTAGTTCTTAATGTTCTTAATTGAAATTATTCTTTTATTGCTAAAATTGAGGGTACAGAAAAGTTTTAATGTCAATTAGTTCAATAGATGCATAATGATGTAGTGGTCACCAAACTTCTTGAACAAATCGTAAAATGTTGCTAGTATAGTTTTAAAATTATTTAATATATAAGTAATAAAATAATAGATCTAGAATGGCTAGGCTATGATTATGATTTATAAGCTAGGGTTATATTTGTATTTTTATTGATTTTTTAGCCTATTACTGGCTTGTGATAATTAATGCTTTTTCATAATAAACTAATGATTTCATAGAAAATATCTTTTATTTACACATTTTATCCTGTTATATTCAGGAATGTTGTCTTAAAAGTTACAAAATAAATAAAAATATATCTTAACTAAAAACAAGTAAAATCAACTTGGTCTTTGCTAAACCACCATTTTTCTTATTAACTTTCTAATGTTGAATTTAACCAACAAACTGTATAAACTAGCCGCCTTACTTTTAGACGTGGAATTACCGTGGGGTAGCTAACTAAACCTTGCTTTGTCCTTATCTATCAATTTTAAATGTCATAGTGACAGATAAGGACAGCATGGTTTACAATATAAGTAGGCGGTAAGTCTATTAAGACTGCGCCGAGCGCACGACGGATGTAGTGGCGCCCTTATTACTATTATTGTGTTTTCTAATAAACTAAAGTATTTTCTTGAAATTGGTCGGTAGGTTTTTGTACTACAAATGAAAACAACTTATAGGGTATATCACATAGTTTAATAACAATTCACCTTCGAGTTATCAACTTAACGGAAAAAAGTGGCCACGTTTTCCCGTTAAGCTGACTACTCAAAGGGTAATTGTTATTAAAGTTTGTTACGTATCCCATAAATTGTGTTTTTACTAGCGCTACAAAAACGTATCGTCTGATTGCAAGGAAATTCTTTACTTAATTAGAAAACAATAATAGTAACGAGGGCACCAATGGACGCTCGAAGTTTGCTCGGTGCAGTCTTAACATTGATCAACAATTTGACCGCGACCGACCCGCTAGACTACATTTTGTATGAAAATCAGAGTCCTTGGCAATGAAAAAATCTTATATCGTTTGAAGAAATTGGTACATAATCTAATAAGATAAGAAGTATGCATCACAATTTCAAAAGCTGTTCTGATAACAATTATTCACATAGGTTTGTCTCAAAAGGCTTTTTCTTTTATTATCAAAAGCTTTATCTTGTCTAGGGGACACCGTTGATGTAGGAAAACATATCGAAACTTTCATGTGATCATCTTGCACCGTGTTATAACTGTTATAAGTTATTAACAAATATGAGTAGGTGGGTTTTAGTTTTTTTTCTTCCTTTTTCTACCTTTATCTCTCACGTAAGATTTTGGCATGTTTTCCTGCTGATCTACGCATGTTATTTGATATTATATTGAATTTAATATTTATTGCTTTATATATTGCTAGATTAAGTAGTACCATTGTAATATGTTTAAAAAATGACTGACTGCTGAGTTTCTTGCAATCATTCTCTTAAGATCCATTCAACAGATCTATGATGTATCTAATGAAATATTTTTTTCTAACTAGATCCATTACGCGGAAGTATGGATCTAATGAGATATTAATTGTCACCTGATACATCTTTCTACCCAGTTGCAAAAAATGGATCTACGGAGAATATTTTTCTCAGTAAATCTAACGTGTTGTCATGGATCTAATGAGAAGTAAATAATGTTTAGTCAAGATCACCAACATACTCGTACATATATAAGTTTCAAAAATATGTATACATAAACTTTATTAACATCGTAATAAAGTATGTATACATATTTTTGAGACTGGTATACAGACATATTAGTGTTGCTGACTGTACTTGGGGATATCAAAATAAAATCTATTTAGCCAGATAAATTCTCCGTGAGTATTATAACTTAAGTTTACATCACCATTTCTGGAAATTACCAGCTCTTAACCACTTCAATAGCTTGAATTGGCCATTTATAAAACAATATTTTTATAATTTACCACTTTCGAAAATGGTTAGTCTAGTCAGATTTCATTAAATTTTAGAACAGCATTTCCAGTAAGGTTAATTCAAGAAACAGTTATTTTAGGAAGTAATAATTATTGAGAAAATGTTATTTTACAAGACGGGTAATGCCAGATGTGAGTATTGTTAGAAGTGTGTATTTTGTGTGGTGAACATTCTGCGTAGCAATCGGACATTTTATGACATTATTAATACTAATTAGTCATTTGTGTACAGTCGACGCCATAAATATGTTTACACTTTAGTACCTTGTCTATTTAGCGTCATGTTTAAACTGCCATTTGAAATTGTCATAGCGGGTAAAGTGACGAGGTACTAAAATGTAAACATATTTATGGCGTCGACTGTACACAAATTACGTAAATTATGTAGTCTATGAGACGAGTAGATCTAGCGGGAATATGTTCTCAGTGGATCCACTATCGGTAGCATCAATGGACCTAGTGAGAATAAAGTTTCACCAGATCCATACTGGCTCTGATAAAATGGATCTAGCGGGAATATGTTCTCAGTGGATCCACTATCGGTAGCATCAATGGACCTAGTGAGAATAAAGTTTCACCAGATCCATACTGGCTCTGATAAAATGGATCTAGTGGGAATATGTTCTCAGTGGATCCACTATCGGTAGCATCAATGGATCTAATGGGAATAAAGTCTCACCAGATCTAGTGTGGATCTGATAAAATGGATCTAGCGGGAATAATGATGTCATTAGATACATGGACAAATGAATAAATGGACCCATTGAGAAAGTTTTCTCCCTAGATCTGTTCCAGAGATGGGCAATGTATCTACTGAGAAAAATATTCTCCGTAGATCCATTTCTTGCAACTGGGTAGAAAGATGTATCAGGTGACAAATAATATCTCATTAGATCCATACTTCCGCGTAATGGATCTAGTTAGAAAAAAATATTTCATTAGATACATCATAGATCTGATGAATGGATCTTAAGAGAATGATTGGTTTGCGTTTCTTCTCAGCAGTGTCTCCTCTTGGGAAGCGCTGGTAGATTCTTGACGTCCAAAATATCAAAAAACAAAATGGTTTTGAGATTAACCTCTATATGTATTTATTTGAAGAATTAAGGAGACCTTTTAGAAAAGTTTGTGTTGTCAATTACTACTAAATAATATGCCTCTGTGGCGTCACCACATTGGGCCCTGCCTTTGGATGCCAATTTTAAAGAAGAAAGCTACCTAGTTTTTAATTGGGATGGTTCATAGCCACATTTGATCAAAATAAGTTGGGTTGTTTTTAAGGATCGCCATTATAACGGGATTTTAGCCATTTTTTTTATTTCGTAGCAAGGACAGACGCGTGCGTTCCGGGCACTGCACATAAAATTTTGTATGAAGTTGTTCGTGACGAAACATAGCAAACGTCCGATACGGTAAAGGGGCGCGCGTGCGCGCGGACGCCTTGCGCTTTTTTTGAGCCCGAGATGTGGGCAAACAAAAGCGAATCGGGCGGTCGCGTATTGTGTTTACCATGCAGAAAAGTGAGAAGCGCGATATGCACCAACGCGCGCCGTCCGCTCTTTTTAGCGTTTGATACAAAGCGCCTGGAACGCGCGCTTAGGGCGCTTGCTACTGTTAGTCCCTTTTTTTTATTATAAAATTATGGCTGTCATAGGATCATATTTCAACATCATGGACCGAATCATAATCAGCATTGTAAATAACCACGCAACTCCAACACTATGTTAAATATTTCTTCCCAAGAAATGCCACTTTCTTTTCAAACGCTGGAAAAGTGATAGGAGTGTCCTCCTTGTAAAATGGGTTCAGCATTAACTTAATATATGACTCGTAGACGTCTGTGAAGAAGTTCTTGATGCCATCTTCGTTCCTCGCATCATGTACCATTATAAAACGCATCTGCAAAAAAAATTGTTAATTTTAAAAGGTTGCACCATAGGTTACTGGCGATGTTGCCATCCAGCATGGATTATGATTAGAATGCTTTTTTTTTTTTTTATAATAGAGGGAGGCAGACGAGCAGGCGGCTCACCTGATGGTAAGTGATCACCGTCGCCCATGGACACCTGAAACACCCGGGGGGTTAAAGGTGCGCTGCCGGCCTTAGAAGCAGTAAATACATAACTTTAGGAGCTTGTTTCCTTTCACTTGATTGTTATTATGCGGTTGAGACAAGTAATGCAAGAAGATAATTACAGTTTTCCTATTCTATGAAGCACATATGATTAATGAACGCAGTTTTGTCCCTGGTCTTATATAATTTATAAATCAAATGTGATCAAATTGGATATAACTGTATACACAGATGTTGCCATCGCACATAAGATGATGAAAATACACTTTGCTATGGGGACTAGGAACCTGTTACCACATTTAGCACCAACAACCCATTTGGTCTGATTTGTATAGAACTCACAAGTGCTTGGTGTTGAGTGTGACTGTACCAAACCTTTACCAGTCTTACCTGACTAGCAGTGACAAAGGCGGACACAAACCACTGGTTAAACTTGTCCACTGACTTCAAGTATGTGTTGGTGACTTTCCACATATGCTCATCTACTAAATCTAAAGCTGCATGAGCTATGAACTGGTTCAAATGTCTGTTGTCTTCTTTCTAGAATATAAAATATATAATGCCAGCATTTCATTATGGACGTGTCTTCGTGTTTACTTCATGGGAATTACAATAAAATATTACCTTAACCTCCTTTGGAACTGGAATGAAATCTTTTTCGAAAATAGGATTGTCTGAATGACCTACAATAACGAAATAGTAAGTCCCTGCCATTTTCGGGTGTATATAACGACGTTTTTAATACCTAATCATATAAATAAGAACCAATATTTATTTATTTTCTTAATATTTACGTACGCCTTCCTCTGAGTACCGTTCGGAACACCACTCTTCACAGATAATTGGAATATCATATCATTACTTGTTTGGTCTTGTTAATAATTTCAGACAGAGAGCGTAATGCGTTACTGCCTTATGTAGCTTATCCTGCGCTCATATTTTCTTTAAATCCCCTGAAATATACTTGATTTAGAAACAAAAATAATCATGGTTGATGTATATAGAGATGAATCAAATCAAATCCGTAAATTAACTCCGTTTATTGAAACAAAGAAAATAATATAAACCTAGTTTTGGAACGGACTTGACGTCTACCGGTTACGTCAAGATGAATTCTTAAAATGTGTTCAACTTAAGAAGTTTAAAGCTGTCCATGGATCAGGGAAATTAAAACGTAAAATTGCTTTTGTTGCTATAATACTTGGATGAACGGGAAGACTTACACTATTGCTAGATATTATATAATTTTAATTTTTACTCCAATTTATAGAAAAATAATTACAATACTATATTGGTGAAACCAAACAATTTGTGCTAGAATTTACAACTGACTTTTTTCAACGTAAAAAAAATACATTTTGGCGGCAAACCTTAAAACATTTCTGTTTACGATTTTGCACGTTACAATATAAATTAAACCGATCAGTTAGTTCGAGCGATGGACAGTAAGTTTCTATGAAAAAATAATTCTAACACCGATAGATTTTTCTTCTTTTCAACCCCACAACAAGTAAGTTTGTTTTAATTTATAGATTCGTGGTCAATAGAAAAATTAATGCTATGGCGGGCTGGTACTTGGCAAAAATATGACTCATTTACAACGAGCTGGACACTGCGACTGGTCACTGACCTATTTCTTATTACGGCGAACACAAAGATATTTGAATCTCTTAACCTGCACAGCAAAATAAAAGGAATCTATAAAGGAGACATCTTAATATTGATTGTGAGCAGTACAGGTCAAGAAGTAGGTAAATATTGTAAAAATATATTTTAAAGGCAGATACAATGATATTAACGAAATTTCTTTCCTTTGGTCAAGGTTAGAAAAATCAAGTTTCAGATTAAATATAATGTCGCTGAATGTCTCAATCGACTTGGACAACATTTCCCCTTACAAAATCACAATGCAAACTCCGATGAAAAAGTGTTTGAATCGCGATATCGCAATATAGAAGAAGTTATGCGGATTGCTACAGAGGCAATAGGTATTACGTCACTTATTATTATATTGAATTACTGCCGCACTCAGAGACGTCAATTAAATTGAATGCTTGATGAAAGTTGCTGCTGTCACATTATTTGCTATTGTAATACAATATTTAAGACAACACGTCACTAAACAAGAATTAAATTATTTTATAGGTAAAACTGGCACTCTTCCTTTGCCGACGGACTTTGATCGCTTTGTAAGATTGTGCCTAATGGACCCAAATATGCCAGAAGTTATAACCAAGACGCAAAAAATTCTCCAAGAGTTGAACAATGTAAAGCAAAAAAAAGACAAGAATTTAACGTCTATTTTTTATTGAAATTTATTTATGAACGCAACTGTTACATCTACCATCTGTCAAACAACGAACTTTCAAATTTGTAACCGTCTTATCTCGTCGCAGGTTTACTCTATAATTATTAAATGATATTAAGTTTTTATTATTGTTGTTATACTTTCTGTTATTGTGAATAAGTTAGTGGTTTAATTTCATTTCACCATGCTCCCAACCAGATTTGTGCCTGGGCAGGCACCCCGCAAATCAAGGTATGTTCTAATACAATATTCCTAAGGCGAGAAATTAAAGTAAACACTGTCCTATTACTATTATTTAATCATCTTCCGTAGTAAATAATGGGTTTATAAGTTTCTTTGCCTATTATTAAGCCGCAAGCTCCGACTCTTATTAGCTGGAATTGAGATTTTTCTTGCATTTTCCGAATGTTTGTGTTGAATCTCTTTCACTTGTAGAGCACACTTGCAGAATGAAAGAGATGCTAGGAGAATGTTTGTAGTGTTACACTAATTTGCTTTGATTTGTTTAGAAAGAATAATTCTTTCTGCTTACAGTAATTATCTGCCTTATATTTGTATTATATTTTGAATTATAATTAGATTATATTAGAACTATCAAGCAGCATTTGTGGATTGAGAACACAAAAAAATGAAATGTTAATTTGATACCAATTTCTTTCCATCAATGGTGTGTAGGGAGAATCGCTGGGTTTTTAATGGGTTACTGCCATTCTCTCTTGGTAAGTCCCACATAACGCGCTGGCCTCCCGGGCCCAGGACAATTGTTTCATTTAGAAAATCAAAGGCTTGTACAAAATGAAAACAATTGTTCCGCTTTGAAGTCGATTGCAATTGCGAGTGCATTAGACGAGTTGCTTAACCACAGTCACCTTGTTATGACTTTTTAAGTCTATAGTTAAATTATTGCCATAACAATATGAACATTGAGATAATGTAGAAAAACAAAACTATACTAATGTTCTGTATAAAGGTTCAAGATGAGTCACCTTAAACATTACCTTTTTTAACTTACCTTCTTGGAAAGACCTTTTTTTTCAATCAAAATCAGTAGTTGAGGTAGAAGCTGTATAGGTTCGAATTAATCTTTGGGTTAAAAATTGACAATCATAGCTATTTGCGTGCCAGAGGGCTTATTGCGTAGTGCACTCGCAATCGCAGGTTTTCATTTTGACAGTTAGAAGGTGAGTCTGCATACAAAATGAAAACCACAATTGAATTGAATTGAATTGAAGCTGATTGTGAGTGTGTTAAGCAATAGCAATGCTAACGCTGGCCTTTATATCCCTGACCTATGCTCAGGATCCTACAAAAAGATTATGTTGTAACATTTTATCATATAATGCCAACACCAATATCAGTGAATAACGAATGGCTGTATATTTTCATACAACTTAGATTGGGAGAGCGGCAGTCATTTCTGCCACGTCGCCTGGGCTCTACGGACCGCTTGTCGGACTCACGGCGCCCGAGCGGCGCTGGGCCTAGGTCCTGCAGCGCCGACACTGGACGCTCCACCGGTGCTAGGCTCAGTCGAGAGGCTTCGGCACAAAAGGTGCCTTTAAATAGAGTAAGTGCTAAATTTATTTGATTGAAACTATAGTGAAAAAAACTGGTGCTAGTTGATACAAAGTGCCGTATTATTGCAGAGATCCAGGTCACAACAGGGTGAATCTCGTCCGGGACAGACGGCCACCACTCCACTCCGCAGCAGTCAATACCCGAGGCCAACTACTACACCTGTGGTATGATAACTATCAATATGACATTCTTAACTTACTGTTGCTTCACATTTTATTTAAGAAATCCTAAAGCACTACGACCTAATGGCCGGATCGGAAAGAATACAAACGGGTGCGGCGACAACCGATCATGTCCGGCAGCATGTCGACACATACGATCGGGCGGTATCAGCCGTTCGCGGTCGACGGGATGTCGACGCACACGATCGGCACCGTACGGTTGCTTGCGAACGTATCCGTACTTGGGATTTTCAGAATGTCATATATTTCAAATGCGAATGCGATTGTTAAGGAATCACGTTGAAAAAATCATTTATAAATAAATTTAATATTTTTTTCTAACTATAAAGTAATTTCTCGGCCGGTGGGCGAGGTACGACATGATCTGTGCACACATTCGCATTCGCTAAATACTCGCATCAATTATTGGGAATGCTAATGTCGATAGGAATGGCCAAAGTGATGCGAATCATACGCATATGCGAATGCGAATGTTCGTAACATCCTTAATCCGTACGCAGTCAAATAAGTACTTAATTATACGGCCGAAAGGTTCCTATCGCACAGGACGACAAGCGAACGGGGCTGATCGCAGCGAACGGAGCCGATCGCGTGTCGCAGCATACTTTCGGTTACGATCACATGTCGCGGAAAACGCCCGCGGTCAAGCTGTTGTGCGCAGCTTGGAAATGTAGACTTAAAAACAGTACATTATATGATTCAGTATCGTTTAAAGACCACAAAATTCTTACCGTTCCGGCCGTTTGGTGGAAATAGTGCTTTAAATGTTTTTCTGTTGAAAAAAAATAACTATATCTTTTTTAATGTTTAAATGCATGGATTAGATAGATAAATTAATGTGATTAATTAATTACATTTGTTCTCATCTGTTACTTTTTATAGCGAACGCCGTCTGGGGACCGGTCACGAAGTTGGGAGGCTTCCTTGGACAGGGCTCTGGCGTGCGTCACAGTCAAAGATACAAGGTAGCAACAACGTTTAAATAATTACATTCTAGAATAGAAGTAATAAACAGATCAAACATGTAAACTTTTTGTGCAGGATTCTTTCATATCGGTAATTCCTGGGTATAGATATATGTAGTGGTATTGTGTGTGTATAGGCAAGAGAAAGAGAGAGAAATACTTAAGTGCTACTCTCTCTCTTTCTCTAGGGGGTCATCCATAAAGTACGTCACACGAATTTCATGATTTTTTGAGCCCCCCCCTGTCCTTGTCACAGGTGGTCACATTTATAGGGGACCCCCCTCCCCCCTAGTGTGACATCTCATGTTTGGCAAATTTCACATCGAAAAATTATTAAATAAAACAGCAGTTCCGAAATTAGTTTTATTTCCATTTAAATGTTTATATCCGTCGAAACGACGTCATTCACTCAGCGAAAGTCAATTGTCTAATGAAATAGAATCAATAAAATCACGCGAGGTACGGAGCGTTAATTGGCGGCATTAGTCAAAGGCGATCGGCGATCGGCGCGCGTCACTAGAGCGGGTATGAACTCGTCAACAAATTGTTTTGTTAGATTTTGAAATGTGATGTCACGAAACTTAGGACCCCTCCCACCCCTTGTCACACCATGTCACACTTTGTCGACCCCCCCCCTTTACGTGTGATGTACTTTATGGATGACCCCTAGCCTATAAACCCACAATACCACTACATATGCAATTCCACGCTCTCGCTAATTCATCTATAAGTTGTTTGTCTACTTGTTTATCCCAGGCCCATAGCGAACATGGCATGGCAGCGCTCGACTCTGTCGCGCGTGCAGGAGTCCCTCGCGGCGCGGGGGGACGCGGGCGCAGCGCTCATCAGGCCGCTCACCATCGCGCGGTTCGTGGACATCGCCGGGGCGCTGCTGCACGCCGTCACCGGGGACGGCAAGCTCAACAACGACAACTACGTGACCAAGGTAGACCTTTGACACGATGTATCGCTCATTGAATACAAAACGGACACATTCCAAAATAATGCGGGTGGTAGGACCTTGTGCAGGGTCCGTCCGGATCGCTACCACCATCTTATCCATTAACCTACCGCCAAACAGCAGTGTTCGCATTGTTGTGTTCCGGTTTGGGGATAAGACAGCCGGTGAAATGACTAGCATAGAGGCATTCCATCTTAGTCCTCAGGGTTGGCAACGCATTTGCAGTCTCAGGATTGGCAACGCATTTGCAGTCTCAGGATTGCATTGCAGTCTTGTGAATGCGAATGTCTATGGGTCACAGTGTCCACTTACCATCAGGTGGCCTGTGTGCTCGATTGACTTCTCTATGCCATAAAAAAAAAAAATTGCTCTTTGATTAAAAAGCGTATTCCAACCGCTTCTAATTTTAAAATACAACACTGACTCATTTCGGATTGTGTCCGTTTTGTATTCGATGAACGGTATCATCATCACAGTATCTTACCATTATCACGGTAAATTCCGCTTAGCGTGCCAACGGCGTGTGAGATGTGAGTTGACCAATATTCTGCCACGCCTGGCAATGCCGGCCAGTGGCATCATATAGGGTTAGCCACATGCAGATGTATCAACATTCATCACCAGAGGCCGGATTTTTTGTGGCAAAACAAAAGAATGTCGCAATCTAGCTAGTGTAAGAAATATTTTTTTTACCGATATATCGATAGTTGTATAATAGAAAAAAAATAACGTGCCGCAAAAAAAAAACCATCTTACGTGAGGTTTATATCAAATTATAAAGAAACAGATGCAATTTCTTTTTCGAAATCCGCGTCAGTACACACAGCAGCACTTGACATTTCATTTGTTTTGTGATAGTGATAGAAGTACTCATTTTCTGAAGGTTATATTATTTTCAATGCGGTAGTAGTCACTTCATTCAAAGTTTTACCTCTTAGTTACCCGATGAGTTATTTTATTACTTGGTATGATAAAGTAGGAGATAAGATCTAGATGGAATAACGCATGTATAATAACTGTCACGAAAGATTATAAAATAATGTAAATACATCGGCATGTTTTTTTTTTATACAATAATACTCGATATCGACACAAAAAGTGATTCTAGCACTAGCTAGATTGCGACAGTCTTTTGTTTTGCCGCGAAAAATCCGGGCTCTGATGATCACATCATGTCGCCCTAGTATCTTCACCATCATGACATCATGCTATATAATCATGTCGTCATTATAATCTACCATGTTAATATACACCTGTTATGTTTGTCCGCAGCTACCTCACATGTGCAAGCGCCTGCTGTACCCCGGAACAGTCTCCAAGTCGTGGCTGAAGGCGGTCAACACCCTGCACGCGTTCCCTCAAGCGCTGGCCCTCATCGCGTATCTTCTTGATCTGCTGCAAAGAATTGTGAGAATACTTACTTTTTAGCTGACTCTGACATAAAAAAAAAGGTTCAGGTCTCAATTGCATCGTGTTTTTTCCAAAATATGCTATGGTAAATCTTTCTTCTTCATGCTATTTTTGCCACCTGTGAATTAAGACGGTTTATTATGAAACTGTTGCATAATGAATTATTAAGACACTGCTAATGGTCACGAACTCAATTCTAATGAAGCCTACGTCGAGCATACGCCGGATGTACAGTGGCGCACTCATTACTATTATTGTGTTTATCAGTGTGTTAATAATTTATTATGCAACCGTTTCATAACAAAGCATCCTAATTAACGACAAAATAGCACGGAGGCCACTGGACGCTCGGCCTCTGATTGGTGCAGTCTTAAATGTGGTATGACTATGAGTTACTGTGCAGGAGTCACCCGTGGCGGACGAGTGGCTGTACCTCGAGAACGACGAGCTCAGTTGCCTGCGCCGCGAGTACTTGCGGGAGTGCTTCATCAGGTAACTATGGCTATCAGGACCGAGATTCTACACGGTAGAAACCATATCGTCTTTGATCTGTTAGGTTTGACTGTATCCACCTAAAGTATAAATCTACAGTATGAAACTATACCACAAATCCTTTATTAGGTTACCATAGTCAAGAAGGAACTCTTATAGATTCGCCAGATCCATCAGTCCGTGTGTCCGTCCGTCAGTCTGTCCGTGGTTTAACTCTTAGACTCTTGGTAGTTGGTACTACAAAACTGTAATTTGGCAGATTAATTACATTGAAACTCTCATGCAAGTCAAATTAAAAATATTTTGTACGTTATGACACCGAGAGAGATATCATTGGGTAGCTCTTAATAAAATATTATGTACATGTGTGATTATCTATATTTCGATTTCTCTCTTACTGTCATAAGTCTAATTTTCGCTTCAGTTACGTGCCATAAGTAGTAAGTTATAAGTTGTACTAGAAGTGTCACGGCAGGTTCCAGATGCCGGACGCGGAGTACGAGGATCTGACAGAAGTCTACCTCCAGCGGCTGAAGGCGCTGCTCGGGACTGATGACGAGAAGATACGGGAGCTGCAGGAGACTATCAAAAGTAAGACCAAAGTTTTATTATATTTGCTGCGAGGTAGTAGGGGCACGACAAGGATCGAGCGTTGTTGAATAGAGGCTCTGACAAAGATATCTACATTTTTTACAACGAGACTTGGAAATTCGACTTGGACAACATGGAGGACGTGCCTCTTGCACACATAATTTAGTTTATGCATGACGGAGCGCAAACAGTACATCCAGTGAGAGAATAAACTCGATAACATTTCCGAACCGCTGGATTGGACGTTTTGGCTCTCAGCATGGCCGGCTCGGTCACCCGACCTAACTTCATTCGACTTCAACCAGGCCATAAAAAAACTTCTTATGGGTTTACGTAAAAGAAAGAGTGTTTGTGGCCGAGTGTGACACTGCAGACGAAATGCGGCGTATGATATGTAATGCATTTGACATTCTGAGCAGACATCAATGTACGAGAAGTAGAATGAGAGGCGTTGCAGTGGCTTGTTTTAAACTCTACTAATATGCGGTACTTTTCACTAGTAGACTTATAGAAAATTGTACGGAGTGAACTAATATTAAGTCTAGTGATTTTCGAGAAGTCTGATAGTCGCATCTGTAGGGTCAATTTTTTTTTTCAAGTGGGAGCCGGTCGTCATACAAATTACCCTGATGTTATCTGTATAAGGCCTTTTTTGGTATCATTATCGCGTGAAACAAATATGCTGAATTTTTTTCATGCAAAAAAAAAAGGGGAAAAAATCGAGTCTTCATCAAGCTTTTGATCGTAAAATGCCATAAAAAATTTTCTCGTGCAGAGAGCAGCACACTCGTGAACGACCTTTCAAAAAAAAACTAAGACATTTTACTCGTCTATAGATCACGAGCAAGCCCTTGCCGAGGAAATGGAGTCCTCCGCGGCTGCCCGAGCCAGCGAGGCGAGTAGGCTCGCCCGGCGCGACGCGCTAGTAGCTAACCTGCGAGCTACTCGGCTGGCCATCGTGAACGCGCGCGCCGCGCTCGACCGCGCCGCCGCCGAGCAGCGGGACAAGGCTGCGGAGCTGAGGACCTGCGACGCAGACATCGCT
Organism: Acleris laterana; assembly: GCA_963966035.1. NCBI lineage: Eukaryota > Metazoa > Arthropoda > Insecta > Lepidoptera > Tortricidae > Acleris > Acleris laterana. The sequence continues at coordinate 13,490,754 of OZ014459.1, read as the reverse complement.
CGAGCCACGTGAGTAGGGTCCCGTACCAACATGTTAAAAAAGGAACCCTTATGGTGAGACTTCGTCGTCTGGTCTGGGTGTCACAGCAGGAATTCTCAGCAACTACAAATGCTATCAACTTGAAATTTGGCAGTTTTTTTTTTTTTTTTTTTTTTTATGGCATCGAGTTGACAAACGAGCACACAGGCCACCTGATGGTAAGTGGAAACTGTGACCCATAGACATTCGCAATCACAAGACTGCAATGCAATCCTAAGACCGCAAATGCGTTGCCAACCCTGAGGCTAAGATGGAATGCCTCTATGCTAGTCATTTCACCGGCTGTCTTATCCCCAAACCGGAACACAACAATGCGAACACTGCTGTTTGGCGGTAGGTTAATGGATAAGATGGTGGTAGCGATCCGGACGGACCCTGCACAAGGTCCTACCACCCGCAAAGTTATACAACTTGCTTGCCCGCATCTGTTTTTAGTAAAAAAATGTGAAATAAATTTCATAAATAACTAGCTGCCCCCCAACGGTTTCGCCCCGCTGCAAATTTCCCGTTTCCGTTGGAATTTTCTATTTTTTTCTTACATATAAACCTTATCTTGACAATAACGAACACAACAAAAAAGAAATCAGACAAATGGGCCATTCTACTTTTCAGTGTACATTTTTGTTATCGTCCGATAAAAAGTATACCAAATTATGAATCCGCGAATAAATAAATAACATGAACTTAGAACGTTTAAGCTTAACGGTTTTCAAAAAAAAAACTCTTAAATTACTCAATTATCGCTGAAGAATCTTGGTAACTCAGTAGTAAATTGCACTTTTTCCATAGAAAAGGCGGGGACATCAACGTCCACTGCGTTACTAACTTTATAGTTATTACAAATAACTTTTTAATCTTTTTATGAATTAGATTAATTCTAAATATAAGCTTATTTACGTCCCTTTTCGAATTTCAAGTTAAAAAACGCACCACTTCACCGTTTTTTTAAATAAAAATAGTTTAGTGAGAACGTGGCTAAAAGTTATGTACAACGAAAAGTAGAATGGCCCAAATCGGTTAAGCCGTTGTTGAGTTATAAAATTACAACGAAAAATGGCATTAATTTTTATATAATGTAGATTGAAAAGGGGTTTAGAATGAGGGGTTGAAAAATTAAAGTAGTTTGATTATAGCAAATGGGGTCTTATATGAAAGGGCTCACTTCAAAATAAAGAAATAATTTTCTGTGATGTACTTTTTGATTTACAGCCTCAAATGTAAAAAAAAATACTCTCACTTGACGGGTTTTTTACCCGGCCCGGGGGAAATGCCTATGCATACAGTGCCCCGAGTGAGCATCGCCGGTTCCTCAGCCCAGTACCATTTATAATTATTTCGAATCGGGATAGAAATTTCAAAGTGAAAAAAACACTACTTAGACCGATACCACAGGAGTATCGCCGGCGTCTTGCATCGATGAATCCCTCCATCTCTTTTACTCCTCAATTAATAAATGCAGAAAGAGTCAGCTAGAGGCTACCCTGTTGCCTATGGAACCCTAAAAATCTCTTCTTTTGCAGTGCAGAAACAGCGCAGCTACGTCGCGAGCTAGAAGAACAAGCCATGTCGGTAGACGAACGCGCGCGGCTGTTAGACGAAGTGGACTACGCCACCAGGGTCCACGACTCCAAACGGGTGCTGGCCGAGCAGATCGCTAAGGTTAACCATCATAACATCCATCACTAGACAAACCAGTTCCCTATTTCAACATCCTGGACAATGACAGGTGACATTTCAGTGTAAGCTTGTTAACTTTGCTATGTATACCAAATTTTCACCTGTCACCTGTCATTGTCACTATGGTGAAATAGGGGGCAGGATGACAAACCAAAATACATTTATAATATGTTGACGACACGTTCGCCTAGTTGCTAGTAACTCTGCTAGCAACTCTGCTGGCTAGATTTATTCATATTTTTTTCCAGTTTAAGTATTTTACTAAATAAATAATCTCCCAAGTATTATTAACCTTTCAAACGCCTTACGACTAATACAAAATGAGACATGATATGCAAATTACAATTTAATTGATACGAAACAAAGTATCTTTTAAATTTGAGCTTTTGACGTCTGTAGCCGTCGTTGCAATTTAGCTACCTATGCTATATTAAACCTTATTGGTACGAAACAACGTCTCTTTTAATCTTGAACTTGTATCGGCTGTAGCCGTGGTGGCGTCAGTGGCACGACTTTCAGTTGACGGCCAGTGCCGTCTGTGGCGTTCAAAAGGTGAACTGTGAATGTTTATTTTTAGATGGTGCACAGCAAGGAGACGGAGCTGGCACTTTGGCAGAAGAAGACCCTGGACAGCTGCGTGGAGTACAAGCAGGGGCTTATACACCTCGCCGCGCAGTTCCCGGAGCTCGCAACGCTTGCGATCGACGAGACGTGAGTTTTGTTTGTCTTGCAAGTTAATTTTGAACTAGTTTCGATGGAACACGTTGGAGTAAAAAACTACAATTGTTGTAATGAAAATTCGGACAAACGTTGTTAGGGATTCTGAGGGACACCCATTAAAAATAATAGCGGGCCTATGTGTGATCCCTGTGGAACTCCTATGGGTACGTCTATTGCGCTCGACTTACCTTGGAGGGCCACTAAGTGCGACCGATTTCTAAGATAAGACTCGCACTATCGAAGAAGAGAACCGCGTGTTTAACCTTTGTAATGAAACATTTGTTGAGAGTGACATTGTCTATTAAGTCAAAAGCCTTTCTGAAGTCGATATAAGCTTGCGTTTTGTTAAAGTTATGTAAGTAATAGTTATGGCAAGCGATGTTATGTACTCGTATGTGGTCGGCTGCAGCCAGCTGATGTCCCCGGGCTGCGCGGCGGCGGCCGGTGCGGCGCTGGAAGCGCTTCGAGCGCTGGCCGCGCGCCTGGCGCAGCGCCGCGCTTTGCTCGCGAGGACCAAGACTGCGTTGGCACGGGACAGGCAGACCAAGCTGGTGAGTGCCAACTGATACTTATTTCATCTAGATATTTATTGTAAACCGCAATTTATAATACTTATAATCAATACATTGTACCAAACACATATTGTTTAAGCATTTAATCGAACATTAAGTGACAAGATGTTACGTACATAAATATTACACGCTTGCATTAATGTTAAAATTAAAGTATAACAATTGTATTAGAGTATCGGTTATTGATGTGGTTGCATCTTAATATTCACATTAAAGTATCGGTTAAACATTAAGATACAGGGCAACCACAGATACAGGTTTCTCACATATTTTAGAAAATTTATGATATGCAAGTATGTATGCGACTTTACACATAATTAGGCATTAAAACACTCGTGTGATCTTATTATGAAACTCTTATTTCGCCTCATTTCATAAAACCACACCCGTGTAATAATGTCTGTCATTATGCAACAGCAAAAACTACTATTATACAGAAACATGTAAGAAATATCAGTGTCAATGAACTTTGCACTATGATTTTTAATGTAATGTCAATGTGCGGTTATAAATAAAATGGTTACGTTTTTTAAATGTTTCTTACATTAGTTAAATATTCAAAATATAATAATTTGGTATCTGAATCTGATAAATCTGTCACTGTTGACAATGCAAAATAGACAGTTACATAATCTTATCAAAAATATACCCTCAGCAAGAAGCCCGAACCGCCATAGCAGAGCTCAAGTCCACGATCCAACAGACCTTGGAAGCGCGAGACAACGACCTGACCAAAGAGGCCGCTGAAGAGGCCGCCGCCGCTCAGTTCGAGGCCGAGGCCGCGGCGAAGCTGCAGGAGTACAAGGAGAAACAGGAGGAGTACCAGAGGGTCAGCGAGGAGCTCGCGTTCTGGAAGAAGCAAGATGACGCGTGAGTATAACCTTTCGTATGCTTAGACATGGATCCGCTCCAATGAAAAAAAAAAAAAAAAAAAATTAACACTACCAGTCCCCTGGGCGAGATTTTTACATCAAATCCATACGAAAAAAGGCAAGGGTTAGAATAAAATAACCACTCGCAGGCGCCCTTTTATATCTCGCGCCCTGGGTGGTTGCCCAACCGCGCCCTACCCTAAAACCGCTACTGCTTACCGAAAGGGTAATCTTAGACTTTTGACGTCTATAGCTGTCGTGGCGTCAGTGGCAGTTGAGGGAAGCGATGGCTGATAGTCGTTATACTCATAAACGGGTACTGTCTGTGTGCTCCGGTCTGTTCACGCTTGCAAGGATTTGACGTAGATATTTAGTTTTGTTGTTCTTCTAGTTATTATTGTTAAATTAATATTATTGACCTTACATTTGTAATGTAATTTAGTTTTAAGTATTGAGTATTTTATGATTGGAGTTTCTTGCGGCGCTTTTCCGCAATGATGGTCTTGTCCGAAGCGCTAGTAGATACACTCCATATTACCGACGTGTAAGAGGGGCCAATTTACAGGATAAATATTTTGAATTTTATTATTAACTTATTTCAGTTGGAGAGCTAAACTATCTGCCATGCGGAAATACATCCGCTCGCAGAAAGAGAGTTTGCCCGCGACGCTACAAGCCGCTCAGAAGAAGAGAGTGGAGTTGGTCGCGGAGAGTTTACAGCAGTGGAAACTGACCACTGAGAGCGTATTGTAATATTTTTTTATGGGATAGAAAGGGTAATGGGCAATTTCGTATGGGCCCCGTCCCCACCCTCCAACAGTCACGGGATGCATGTTCATTAGGAGCCAAAAAAAGACAAAATACCTATTTTACTAGCAAAATCGATGGGAACTTTTTAATGAAAAAAAACCGTTTAAGAGCCAAGTAAGGTAAGAATGTGTTTATTTTCAAACAAATTTCATACGATACGATTATGATTTTCCAAGAAAACCCCATACATGTGGCGATCGTCGCCATAGTAAAAATACATCATGTTGCTAAGATCTTTAAACTGGCACATGTTTCATCTCTGTTGGTGGGTGGGGACACTTTGCCTATCGTCCTTTAGGATTTTTAGTATTATTGTTATGTAATTAAGTCAATATCATGTTCCATTTAACTAAGAAATGTTTCTTGCAGTATTGCACATTACATCACAGTTCAATACGGAAATATATAGCTCTATGGTCTAAATGGACTCTGGAAATTCGGTAACATCCGGTAAATTCGGTGACGTCTGTTTTGACGACCATGTTACTGCGAGAGCGACGGGGTTATCATCATTTATTTATCTACAGTAATAAACACGACTATATCACTGCGCTGTACGTTATACTGCCGTCCTGAAAAGAAGGCGGCTAACTTTATGGGTGACCATATTAAATTGAAAATGCTTATACTATTACTGTTACTGTTGTAATCTTGCCTATCCTCGTACAGTTTATTCAATCATGGTTAGGTTAACTGGAAGAGATCCCTTAAAGGGATAAGTTCGCCTTTGTGCATGTTAATCTTAAGTTTATGTACGATTTTACTTGTAATTGTTTTTTTTTTATTGTGCAATAGTTTACATACATACATACATACATACTATGAAGTTAGCCGCCTTCTCTGGTAGGACGGCAGTTTTGTATAGTCGTCGGTTCTGTTGCAGCCACTCGTATACATTCAATTCAGGATATGTGTAACTCTGTAAATATTGGTATATCTAATATGCCAGTAGTGTCGCCAGGAAATATTCACGTGTTTTAATTATTGCTATATTTATAATATACAAATAAAACAATAAATCTAACAAATCACATTTATTTTCACATCACCGCTTCCTCTTAGGCAAATCTATATCGACCGTCATCTCGACATTCTCCTCGACTTGTTCGCACAGCTGTTTCAGGGTAGGCTGCGCCCACGCATGCGCGGCGCCGAGCTTGGCGCGCGCCGTCCCGCGGGGAGGGGGGATGGCAGGCTTGAACGCCATCTTGGATCCGTCGTATTGTTCAAAGATTTTAACAGCTGATCTGAAATTTAAAATATGGCTATTATGACTTGAATTCGGAAAAAAGGACAGCTATAGCAGTTATATAGCTGTCCCTTTCTCTCAAACTAAACTGAACGTTTACGTTTTCGTTCTAGTAGGATCAAAAAATTGACGATCTGTTAAAAAATGCAGAAGTCAGTTGAATGCGGAAATCTATAGCTACACAAAAGTAAGGAATTAATAAGGTCGCTGTTCAGAGCAAAATTGGCAGCTTGATCTATTATTACCCGACCGCATCAAATGAGGGTTGTGTTTTTCAAGTGTATGTATGTGTGTGTGTATGTATGTATGTATGTATGTAAACATTTTATTGTACAAAAGAAAAACCATAATACAATTAATATAAAAATATGTACAAAGGCGAACTTATCCCTTTAAGGGATCTCTTCCAGCCAACCCTTGAGAGATGTATGTCTATTTCTGTGCCACACTGCAGCCTAAACGGCTTGATGGATTTTGACATGAGGTGTCGTTAGATTCGTTCATAATACATCATATTGGGAGATATAATCGATCTTTCAAGGCTGGCCTTCAATTCAATTCAATTCAATTTTGGGAAGATAATGGCCCCATCAATGTTTTGATGATTCTGCCAATGTCGAGGTTGGATAGTGCGCTGCCATATGACATTTATAGTCTTGTTCGGTGCGTTGACGGTGTTCGGCCTTATGATGGTCCAATACTCACAGCTTGGAGTCGGTCTTGAGCACGGCCTGCCTGACGGCCGGGTGGTAGTGCCTCGCGAGCGCGGCCAGCTCGGCCAGCAGCGCGGCGCGCGCGTGGCAGTGCGCCGGGGACTCCAGGCTCGGGTCGAAGCGCCCCGCGCCGCTCTCGGGGTCCGGCTCCCATAGGGACGACACTGCTTTGCTTTGCTACAAACAATAAATTCGATCAATGAAATTGTAAGCTCCGCGTCGACTCGAGAATGTTTTTTTTTTTATGGCATCGAGTAGACAAACGAGCACACAGGCCACCTGATGGTAAGTGGATACTGTGACCCATAGACATCACATCATCATCATAGTTCTCACAAACTTATTAATCCATCTGTTCCAACTTCTTGACTACCGTAAACAATAGGCTAGGGTCCTAAAAAAATCTAATTACATTATTTATATTATCAAAAATATAGAACATATTTTTCTTTTGTCAATTAAGTCTGCACCGAGCAAACATCGAGCGTCCGGTGGCGCCCTCATTACTATTATTGTGTTTTCTAATAAACAAAAAAAATCCTTGGAATTAGACGATGCGCTTTTGTAGCGCAAGTAAAAACACAATTTATGGGATACGTAACAAACTTTAATAACAATTACCCTTTGAGTAGTCAGCTTAACAAGAAAAGGTGGCCACTTTTTTCCGTTAAGTTGTTTACTCGAAGGTGAATTGTTATTAAACTATATGATATACCCTATAAGTTGTGTTTTCATTTGTAGCACAAAAAACTACCGACCAATTTCAAGAAAATACTTTAGTTTATTAGAAAACACAATAAGAGTAATAAGGGCGCCACTGTACATCCGGCGTACGCTCAGCGCAGTCTTAAACAAAAAATAACGAAGATAAAGCGCGTTTAAGTTTCGCGTGACGTCACGCCGTGGCACGCTTTATACCACGTTGTGACGTCACGAGCCCCCACTCCCGGACTTTGATGAGTGTTATATTCGTCAATTTTGATTGATTTGATACGGCCTAAAACTACGTGTTCAATATTTTTTGATATGAATGAATGAATGAATGATATTTATTTTCCAAAGTAAGTCACTTGCATGTTATATCAAAAGTACAAGAAATTACATTGGAATCGTCAACAATATACATAAATTTTAATATAATCAAAATAGAAATAAGAAGTCAGGATAACAATAACAATACAGAACTAAGAAGTTACTCGTATCACCGTTAATCTTACCGACGGACTTCGATTTTTGTACCCAGGACACACCCCTATTGTTCTATTGCTAACCAGTCCCAATCTTCTAAAATTGGTGAACTGTACTGACCTGAGCGAGCTGGTGCACCAGCGCGAGGCAGGCCAGCGCTCCGTTGTGCTGCAGCTGCAGCGCCAGGGTCGCGAGCCGCTTGGCGAACGCGGCCAGCTCGTCAGCTGACACGCGCCGCGCGCGCGCACATATCTGGGTCACCGACTCGAGGATTATAGGGGCGTTTTCGTGAGTTGCGCCTGAAAAACATTAATAGGAGCTATAGTTATTAGTATTAGTAATTTTGACGCGCTGGCCTAGTTGGTAGTGACCCTGCCTACGAAGCTAGCGGACCTGGGTTCAAATCCCGGTAAGGGCAGATATTAGTGTGACATACATACACATACATACATAAGCTCACACCTTTATTCCCAGAGTGGGTTAGGCAGAGCTACAGAATTACTAACAGCTCCAAAAACTTGTTAATAATTCTGTAACCACATTTTGCACAATTACAATTAGGCTAAGATGTTTACCAGTGTATTAGTGACAGGTTGCAAGCCCATCGCCTAACAGTACTACACAGCCTTTATTCCCTTAGTCGCCTCTTACGACATCCACGGGAGGACATGGAGTGGTACTATTCTTACCCGGCAACCACGCGGGCTTGTTGAGGAAGTCGTTTGCCCGTGGTCCTACTGCGTAGTCCTACTGACTAAAATTAATATCATAAAATTCATAAATACGAGGTAGGTTAGGTTAGGTTAGGTTTAGGTTATGTTAGTTTTGCAGCAGGGCCGGAGGCCCAAACCACCCAGAAATAGGAGCTCCGCGCCAGCGGAGCTCCGTCGACCCTGTTAATTTCATATTCAAATATAAATCATTGATCAGTAGGACTACACAGTAGGACCACGGGCAATGAATGGTTGAGGAAATGGCGTTGGATTGGTCACGTGCCGCGGCCCGATAACCACATCTCTGAACTGGGCTTCACTTGGCATACTCGTGAAAAAAGAAGACCAGGGCGCTCCCGTAACAACTGGAGGCACTCAGATGAAAAAGAGGCCATTTCCGTTAAGACAGAGTTGGAATTAATAATACATTGTTACCTAGGCGCGGATAGTAAGGGTCTTCCTGACCAGCCAGGTGGTTAGCAGGCCGAGCAATAGCGAGGCCTGCTAAAATACGAGTCAGGAAATCCTCGTTTTCGCCGAGGCATACATAATGCTTTTCTCAAACATGTGAGGAAATAACACAAATATATTTTTTTAAAAGCAATTAGTTTAATTTAATTCACATTAAAGTTATGTTGGTCATGTTTGGGCAATTTGTAAATAAAAACTTTATAGTTTTTCCAGGAGCCAGTTCAGGTTTTAATATAGGCGGCATGGTACTAATTTCGTCGCTTGGGCTCATGTTTTCGAGTATTTCGCACAACAATAGTTTCACATTTGGTTTCACATAATATGCAGAATGAACGAATATTACCGACTGTCAATTGTTTTTAAATACTAACCATAGACATTGGAATGCAAATGCAAAAAGAAACACACGCACTGTGCTAAAAAAGCGAGCAGTTACCTTTGCTGTTTGGAATTTTTGTCTTGGTCCTTTTGATTTTGTATGCAATTGACAGAATTTTTAAGAAAAAAATGGACATGGACGGAAAATGTTTTCATACGGTTTTTTTACTCCTAGGAGTAAAATGAGGTACTTTCCGTCCTTGTCTTTAAATCGGAAAACCGTTCTTTCCGAGCATGTTTGAGAAAATGGAAGTTGTTACTCAGTATCGAGCGAAACGGAATTCCCTTCTACGTGCCCTATGTCCCTGCTATATTAAAATGGCAACATGATCCAAGTTTTACACAAATACTGTAGCAAGAGGTGGTTGTTACTGGAGAATATTGTAGTTTCACTAGTAATCACTCACGTATTATGAAATGTTTGTATAATTCCGTGTTTGACGACGATATCAAGCTATTAGAAATGTTCTTTGAATCATACATAAATAGTAAATATTTTCACTGGCTGTAACTGAGCAGGCTTTATACGTTCAAAATACCTAAGCCTTCCGTAAAACGGAGATTAAAAAAGACCATAAATAAGTACCGGCATGTGTGTCGAGCATGGAGGCGTAGAGCGCGGCATGGAACCTGCCGGGGTCCACGTTGATGGCGTCCCCGGCGCCCGCCAGGATGGCCAGCACGCAGCGCACGCACAGCAGGCGCTCGCGGGCGCCGATCGCCTCGTCTTCCGTCAGGCGAGCCAAGATGGCCACCAGGTCGGAGTAGTACTCCAAGTTGATTACGTGGGTGAATCTGGAAATGTCAGATTATAATAAGTTATATTAATATCCCATTATTCGTCGGTATATTTACTGTAGTGACTAAGATTGAAAGGGCATGCTTCGATGGTTCGGTCATTTGGAAAGGATGGATGAAAGAAGATTGACGAAAGAGATATACAGATCGAAAGTGAGTGGACGGGTCGGAAGGGGCCGCCCTAGGTGTACTTTTGCGAGTCAAATCGGAGAAATACTGGAAAAGGGCCGAATCTTAAGTACCCGAAACCGACGTGCGTGCATGACTCGATGTATGAATGTGGAAGAAGCGAAAGAAATTTGTCAAGATCGTAGCAAGTGGAAAGAAGTGGTCACTGACTACCCCTCTGGGAAACAGGCGTGATTTAATGTATGTATATTTACTAACTAATATACTAGTAGCAATATCAATATAGGCAAGAGTAAACGGGAATATTGGAAGGGGAATGTTCAGATCGAGGACGTACTAAGAAAGGGCCAGGTCAGGAGCACGTGTATGAAGAGACTTATGAGTGTGGAGGAAGCGAGGGAAGTTCGTCCGGATCTTATCAAGTGGAAGGAAGTAGTCGTTTTCCTAGCCCTACGGGAAAGAGACGTGACTATAATGTATGTATGTAATCTCATGATGTTAGAAAAGCTGAAGATAAGGTTGACGGTTGATCTAGGGAAGCTGAAGACTACCCCCAAAGTTGCATCGCGGCGGACACTAACACCACCATTTACTTGTGCAAAATTACATTATATAATAATCAAGTATTTGAAGTGCAATTTAAGTTAAAGTTAGTAAATAACATATTATAATATATTATTATAAAAACTAAGCCCTCTCCTCTGTTTTCTCTGCTACTGTTTCTGCGCCCAACAGGGTCCACATATTATCATTAACATGTATAATATACCTATGATTGTACAACATCTGTAAAATGTAGAATGCAATAAAATATTGAGTATTAAATTAAAAAATATTGAAGATTACTTGGCGAGTCCGTCGAGCGCGGCCGCGAGCAGTTTGGAGCGCGGTGCGGTCTTCAACAGCCGGAAGTAGATGTGGAACACGGTCTTCGTCACTTCCGTGAGGAGTTTGCGGCGCGACACGTCGCTCTCCTGGGCCTCCGTTTCCAGAAGTTCGCGTTCGACTTCTTTTAGTTTTTTCGCTCGCTGAAAACAATAAAGCGTGAGGTCTTAGTGGTCCTAACACTTACAACACATCAATTAAAGTAATAGGCTATGTAGTATACGTGAAAAACTAAGTTAAATTACCTCTTGCATGTAGTTGTGCACAAAACCAGCATGGATTTTACGTCAAATTTCAAAAATGGAATGTCGAACGGTTTGATAGAATCTCTTAACAAGATTCTTCTGTTGAATGTGCCGGGATCAAAAGTAGTCTATGTGTTATCACTGCGCCGAGCGTACGCCGGATGTACAGTGGCGCCCTCTTTACTTGTATTGTGTTTTCTAATAAACTAAGGTATTCACTTGAAAGTGGACGGTAAATTTTTGTACTACAAATTAAAACACAACTTATAGGGTATATCATACAGTTTAATATAAATTCACCTTCGAGGTAACAACTTAACGTTAAAAAGTGGCCACGTTTTTCCGTTAAGCTGACTACTCAAAGGTTGTTGTTATTAAAGTTTATTATGTATACCATAAATTGTGTTTTTACTTGCGCTACAAAAACGTATCGTCTGATTGCAAGGAAATTCTTTAGTTAATTAGAAAACACAATAATAGTAATGAGGGCGCCACTGGACGCTCGGCGTTTGCTCGGCGCAGTCTTAATTGACAAAAGAAAAATATATGATACTATTTTACACTGTAATTTAAACTTCTTTGGATTAATTATAAAATCATTTTCATGTCATGACTTTCTTGACAGACTATATATTTATATAGTAAAGGTTTAACTAAGCCATTGCCAACTCTCTGTGCATCTCAATCTCTTATAAAATAAACCTTTTTATCTTTTTAACCACCTCACCTTTTTCTCCTTCTTGGACAAGTTGACGATCCTCTTCTTGTGCCTCTCCTCCTGCTTCTTCTTCTGCTGCACGTCGGCCTCCGCGTCCAGGTCCACGTCCCGGATGCGGAGCCCGAGCAGGCAGCGCAGCGCCGTCGGCCGGAGCCGCTCGCCGCGCCGCTTCACCAGCTGGTTGATCAGGCGCACGATCTTGGGGGGGGGGGAGGGTATTAAATACATAAACTTTTTTAAAACTTTTTTTTTATGGTATAGAGAAGACAAACGAGCACACAGGCCATCTGATGGTAAGTGGAAACTGTGACCCATAGACATTCGCAATTGGCAAGACTGCAATGCAATCCTAAGACTGCAAACGCGTTGCCAAAACTGAGGACTAAGATGGAATGCCTCTATGCTAGTCTAACCACATTTCACCGGCTGTCTTATCCCCAAACCGGAACACAACAATGCGAACACTGCTGTTTGACGGTGGGTTAATGGATAAGATGGTGGTACTGATCCGGACGAACCCCGCACAAGGTCCTACCACCCGCAAACAGACCGTGTTCCGAACCTTTTGAGCGCCTAAGCTGGCATAATCACGTGACCGAAATTCGTGACACTGACGTCAAACTTCATCACTACATAGTATAAAACAAAGTCGCTTCCCGCTGTCTGTCCCTATGTATGCTTAGATCTTAAAAACTACGCAACGGAATTTGATGCGGTTTTTTTTAAAAGATAGAGTGATTCAAGAGGAAGGTTTATATGTATAATATTTATTTATTTTATGTACTGGTGTTACAGAAAACTCATATAAACCGAAGCGAAGCGAGGGCGGGTCGCTAGGATACTATACAAGTAGAGATGAGCCGTTCTACAGAATTCTCGGGAACGATGCTCCTTTATTATGGAGAATTTAGAGAATTCTGGCAGATCACTGGCTACAAGACTAAAGCGTCTGAATCACGTCGTATTACTTCGCTGCTTGGACGTCAAAAGATCAAAGGAAGATAGCGTCAACTAAGTTGTTGTTCAAATTCAATTCACAACCGTAACTTTTTGTAAAGTTATTCTGAAAATATCCGCTCATTCCCAAAATACCAGTATTTCAAAATACCAAACTACTCTTTTTAGCAGGTTCTCAAAAAACCAGATTCGAAATGTTGGGTAAATATAATAAATAATACCCTAATTTGTATGTTTACTTTTGGGATTCCGATATATTGAGAATCAGGTATTTTAAAATACTGGTATTTCGGGAATGAGCGGAAAATATAGAGGTTCGTCCCAAAATAATACTTTTATTTTTGACTTATTTACTAAGAAAACAACGTTTCTTGTAGTCTGCCTTTATAATTATAACTTCACTTTCTTTTAAAAAAAAAACATTCCGACACAATAATTTACTATGCGATCCCGTTGAGCTGTTTAAAAGATATCAGCACTAAAAGGAGTCACCGGGTTTATTATCATTTGTAGTGAAATAATTTTCCGAAATCCTGGGTTACACATAAACAGTCTTAGGTTTATGTTAAGTTATTCTGTTAATAGAAAGTTTTAAGTAGTACCGAGCTTAAGTTTTAAGTATGTTACAGTATAATGTGACACAATTTAATAATTTGTCAGTTACCACAAGCCATATGTGCATAGAACTTAAATATACGTTAAAAGAGGTTTAATTTGAAAAAGTCAGAGAGAAATGTGGAATAAAAGAAGATGTATTGACTAAGATTGAAAAAGGCGTGCTTCGATGGTTCGGTCATTTGGAAAGGATGGATGAAAGAAGATTGACGAAAGAGATATACAGATCGAAAGTGAGTAGACGGGTCGGAAGGGGCCGCCCTAGGCGTCCTTTTCGAGTCAAATCGGTGAAATACTGGAAAAGGGCCGAATCTTAAGTACCCGAAACCGAGGTGCGTGCATGACTCGATGTATGAATGTGGAAGAAGCGAAAGAAATTTGTCAAGATCGTAGCAAATGGAAAGAAGTGGTCTCTGCCTACCCCTCTGGGAAACAGGCGTGATTTAATGTATGTATGTAATTTGGCCCATCGACAACATTTTGTTGTTTTAGTACCGTACTCTAAATGTTAAAGCCTGAATTATTCTTGACTGCCTCTTTTTCAATACAGCACACGGCTTATACTCACAGTAAGAGTGATATCCCCCTTAGTATCTTCCCCAAACACAGTGACGCAGCACTCGTTGGCCGTGTCAGCCGCTTCCTCCTGCTTGCTGTCCAGGAAGGGCACCACGCTCTGCGCGATGTTGGTCGCGTAGTTGAAGTAGGGCCGCGCCACGAGCAGCCCGCACATGCAGCGGAGCGAGACCAGCGCTAGGCTTAGCTCGGAGTCTTCAGGTTTTCTAGATAAAATAACATCATGGTTCAAATGTTGATCAGATCTCGGATAAAGATATGGAGTTCACCACGTACCCGTTAAACGGTGTGAGGAGAGATACAACCTAAAACCAATCAAAACAACATTGTAACAAACAAATATGAACAAGTGTTATAAGACTGCGCCGAGCGTACGCCGGATGTACAGTGGCGCCCTCATTACTATTATTGTGTTTTCTAATAAACTAAAGTATTTGCTTGAAATTGGTCGGTATGTTTTTGTACTACAAATGAAAACACAACTTATAGGGTATATCACATAGTTTAATAACAATTCCTCTTTGAGTTATCAACTTACCGGAAAAAAGTGGCCACCTTTTCCCGTTAAGCTGACTACTCAAAGGGTAATTGTTATTAAAGTTTGTTACGTATCCGATAAATTGTGTTATTACTTGCGCTACAAAAACCCAACCCATTGAATGCAAGGAAATTCTTTAGTTAATTAGAAAACACAATAATAGTAATGAGGGCGCCACTGTACATCCGGCGTACGCTCGGCGCAGTCTTAAATGGACAATTATTTTATAATAAGTAACTTTATGCTTCATTTTAGGTTGTGTCCATACTCACCCTGTTTTATGGTACTGCGTTATGACACGTAGCAAAATTTTAAAATAATGATTCATTTTTAATTTTTAGACATTTGATGTGTGTATTACGTATGGAATAGCTTCTGCCCGCGACTTTGTCCGTGTAGATTCCGATTATCGTAATTCCCTCGGGAACTTGATTTTCCAGCGTGAAGAAGTAACAAACTTATGCATTTAAAATATTAGCGGGATGTAATTTTAGAAAACCGAGATTCACCAATTTCCGTCGGTTTCAAAATGGCACAGATTTGATAGGAACATTATACTAACTCGGTGCAAGGATATTTTCATTAAAATGTAAAGTCAACATAATTAATTCCATACCTAACAGCAATTGCTTCAAATACGAGTACATACACAGACCTTATTGTCAGTGCCATAGAGGCGTACATATGGTTCTTGTTCTTAAAAACCAAGATAGAAATGTCTAGAACTCATAATTATCAAGAACATTGCAATTACAGCAAAACAGTTTACTGGCCACCAGTGAACCTTAAGGTAAAGTGGTAAGATTCACATTAGTTAGCAAATATTCGGTTCGGAGTGTCACTATACTTTCTTTAAATTCTTAAATAATTGTAAACAAACTAAACCACGTGAGTCTATAAAACAGCCAATTAAAACTGTGTGTTCTGATTCTATTGGCCGAAGTATACCACGTGGTTTTGTTGGTTTACATTAAGTTCAATACCAAAACGGATGGAGTATAGATCTGTTAGTACGTTGACTATTTAGATTCTTGAATATGAAATAAATACAGAAAACTATAATAGCTGACCTGGTGTTACCCTTCTTGGGCCTCAGAACTGCGCATGCCTTCTCCAGCCTCTGTAGATACCTTTTGTAGAATTCTAGCAGCTCCTTTTCATACTTGTATAATGTCAATGTGTCCTTTTTCACTGTAAAGAAATATAACATTTGATATGGGGTTAATATAATATACAGGGCATGCTTCGATGGTTCGGTCATTTGGAAAAGATGGATGAAAAAAGATTGACGAAAGAGATATACAGATCGAAAGTGAGACGGGTCGGAAGGGGCCGCCCTAGGCGTACTTTTTCGAGTCAAATCGGAGAAATACTGGAAGAGGGCCGGATCTTAAGCACCCGAAACCGACGTGCGCCGCCATATTTTTGACCCTTAGGTAGGCTGCACACGGCGACTTTATCTAGCGATGTAGTCGCGCGTTCGGTGTCGCTATCACTTTCACACATTAGAGAGCAAAGTGACAGCGATACGAAACACGCGGCTGCATCGCTACAAAACGTCGCCGTATGCTAGCTCCCTTAGATTAGTACATCAGTGTACATACCATATTTATTTTTTGTTACCATTTTTTATGCTGATTTAAATACTGGGCTGTGACTTCTTACGTTTATTTCCAGGCACATTTTCAAACGTAATTTTTATTAAATGTTTATAATTTGCTTGCAGAAAACTAGTCAAACGATTTTAAGAGTATTTGAAAAACATTTTTAGCATTCCTTTTTTTAGCTTTTAGCTTTGGCCAAAAACAATTTATTTTTTCATTTATACCGCGTTTAGAGGTTAATTCGGCTCCGTGAGAAATATGGAATTCCAAATTGAATTCTTGATCTGTTTGTTTTCATAAATAAAACTCAAAAAATATCTGCATTTACTCGTACAACATCACCTAAAGATCATAAAAAGGCCGGTGAGCAATGGAGGTGATGTGTTTGAGCCTGGGTACAACCAATAGCGTGCGCGCATGAGGCGGCGAAGTGTCCCCATACCACCAATTTCGTCCCGACATCGCCAGCGCCCGTTTTATGTCACGTTAACAACTATAATATTGTTTATACTCACATTTAATATTAGAATAATCCTGGTGTCTTATCTGATACTCGGGGAGTATGTCCTTAAACACTTCATACGTGGAGAGAGTTGCCAGCTTTCGTACCGAGTGCAGGTTCAACGTGTTGTCCTTTAGACGTTCTTCCATTAGATACAGAATTGGGTACAGGTTCTTTAACTGTAAAAGTTAAGTTATGTTACATTTAACAAGTATATAATAGAATAATAAAAATGTGGAACAAATTACCCTCTAACATTGTGAACTCTAAAAGTGTTAACCAGTTCAAAAATAAGTTTGACAAACATTCTAAACTAGTGTGACAATTCCTGCAGTGATCAAGGATTTAAACATATCAGTGCCGACTGCCTGTCTAAAATAAAATAATAATAATAAGTTAAACCTATTAAATAGTGTATACAATTTAAATAGGAAACTACTGATCATTTTAAACTGAGAGTGGTTTGAATATAGTATATCATAGCTGCGACAAAGTACTAAAATATATGCTTACTTCAGAGTTTAACTGTACTACAATCATGCGTAGCTTTTATTTAACTTTTGACCAGCTTTTATTACATACCTTCTTTTCTGGTTCCTCAAGCAAAGACGAACACAGAGCCCCAATCCTCAGCTTCTCATGGTTGAGCCGGTCCCTCCTCGCAGCCAGCAGTTCCACTGTACTGACCACCCCACCTTCCAGAGCTTCTGTGTCTTCTTCCCCTGTGCCTTCCAAGCCGGAATCAGAGCCTGGTTCCTCTTCTACGTCTTGCTGTTTACTCGCTTTCTCTACTTTTTGTTGTTTTGAGTCATCTTCTTGTTCTGATTCTGTGTCTGTTCATATGATTGATACATATACATAAGCATTATTATTAAATAGATGAAAACTCCTGGTATAATTAGTATTAATTAGTAAGTAGATTAGTGTATTTATAAATTATTGAGATTAAGGTTATATTAGTAATTATATAGGAATTGATCTGAAATATTTGCAAATGAACTGTGCCTGAAACTGTTTTTATTTGGCTCTGATACATGGTTTTGCAGATATATTTTTTTATAATTTAAATTTCATAATGGCAACCCCTTTTTTAGACTATACAATAAACTATGCTTATACTACGGTTACTAGACAATGATAAACCTACTTGTAGTTTTTTTTTTAATACATAGAATACATCCAAGACTCTAGAACAAATACTCATGAGCATCATACAAAAAGATGCAACCTCATTTTTGAATGCTCTTCTTACATACTATAATATGTACCTTCACATTCCTCAGACCTTTCCATCAGCCCTTGCTTGGTCTTGATGGGCAGCAGAGCTCTCATCCTCTTGGTCGGTTTCTCCGCCATCTCCTGCTCATATTTGTCTTCAAAGTCGCTCTCCGAGTTGGACTCACTCTCCGCACCACTGTCACTGCCCCGTTTACGTTTGGGAACCTTTTCTTTGTCCACTTTCCTACGTTTTCTGTTTGACCTATAAAATAAGCTACAAAGTTACAAGCCACTAACAAATAATGGGATGGGTATAGGTATTCTTGTAATGGGGATCATTCCTTTAAGAAGTCCATTGTAACTAACAATGAATGTAGACCAGTCAAGCTTGGATACGGGACTAAATTTAAAAGTCCAAGCTGTACACTGGTGATAAACACTAAAGATTATCTCTCATTGGTTTGGTGTCTACTGTGTCTAATAATGTTACAAACTTGTTCTGTTCCTCCTTTTCGGGCACGTCAGCCAAGAACCCCGGGTTTTTCGCCAGCCGGCTCATGATGTACTGCTTCTCCTCGTCATCCAGCATGTCTCCCCACTCGTCAGCCGACCCCTCACTCTCGCTGCTGTATTCTGCCTGCGTCTGAGTTGCGGGCTGATTCTGTTTTTGTGGCTTCGCCCGGTGCCTCTGGAGGTTCAGTTTACCTTGCTTCTTCATTTTGTTCGTAGTCTGATTGTTCCTCTTCACCCTGCTCACCTTTACTTTGCCTTTTTTCTGAAAAACATACGAGGTATTCATGGTTATGTTTGTTCGGCTGGTTTGTAATGTAAAAATGAAACAGTTCGTTTGTTAGCGACGTTTATACATACAGCCATTATTGTAGTTTAAATCTGGCAGCAGTAAGTTAGCAGTTTGTAGCGTTTTGCCGAAAAATAAAACAACGTGGATGTGATAGATAGATAGATCTTTGTTTAGTGGCATATGTCATTTGTGTTGCCACTATGATTTCGCCAATGTCAGGTTTAAGGAAGGCACACGTTTTAACGAAGAACAATTTTGAATAGGGCAATAAAATAAGTACAAAGAATGTTTCGGTTTCATATATTTACAACAAATACTTACATGTAACTATAACTTAATTCTATATTTATGAATGAAACTAACTAAATGTTTAATGAGAGGACTATTTACAAGAGTTAATAAATTTTTCATATTTATAGGACGTGGAAATTCCAAAGGGATTAAATCGTAAAGAGAGCATGGGAACTTAGGGCACGAAAAGAAAATATGATCAGGAGAACCTTCGTCCAAACCGCACTCACAAAGAGAGCTATCCTTTATCCTGATCTTAGCTAAGTGGACTGGGGTACAAGCATGACCAAAGCGAAGGCGACAAAGGGTGGTGGTCACAAATCTATCAGCATGACGATAGCGGAAAAACCAAGGCTTAATTGGAATATTTGGTTGGATAGAAGCATAATGACGACCTTTTTGAATACTGGAAGAGGTCCAGATGTCATTCCAGGACTTTGCTAGCGTGGGCTTAGCCAAGGAAACTAAGTCAAAAGAATAATTTTTGTATTGTACGAGAGTGCCAGACTGAGTAGCCTCCTTCGCACACGAGTCAGCCATTTCGTTACCAGCAATACCAGAATGGCTTGGGATCCATGCCAAAACTACATTTATATTTTTATTAAAACACGCATAAAGAGCTTCCTTAATTTTATAAATAACAGGGGACGTTGATGACTGCCTAAACAAATTTGAAGAGATAGCTTGCAGGCAGCTAAGGGAGTCAGAGAAGATTATTGAATTATTTAAAGAGTGTGATTCTACATACAATACAGCCTCTAAAACAGCAATAGCCTCGCCAGTGAAGACCGATGAAAAGGGGGGTAATTTGTAGCTCAAAATTATACTGAACTTTGGAATCCAGACAGCAGCACCGACACAGCCATCTTCAGATAGTTTCGAGGCATCACAGTAAAAACATAACCAGTCCTGCCACCTCTGTGCTATCTGTCTATTAAAGCACCTATCACCAGAACCAGAGTTTTTGTCAATACCAAAATTAATAACTTTTGGATTAAACACTAGAACTTCAAAGTCAATCAAAAATAAAGGGTTCAAAGGGAACTTTGATAAAGGGCAAGCTAAGTCTTTAACTTTGTTGAAACTTTTCAATATGGGAGGAATTACTTTATGAGACCAATACCGTGAAGTGAACACAATATCTGAAAGACTTTGTAATTTTAAAAGCAAGGGATGAGAGGAATATTGCGAAATTTTAAAGAAAAACCGGTCACAAAGGTATTGTCTTCGAAGGAAAAGGGGAGGATCCACACACTCTACTTGAAGGGCGTTGATGGGAGTGGATTTCATAGCCCCACAAATTATACGTAAACACTTACTTTGAATTTTGTCAAGTAGGGATAGCGCCTTTTTATTGCAGGGTTCCAGTAGAAATGACGCGTAGTCGAAATGACTACGAACAATAGCATTATAAACAAGTTTCAAAGTATAAGGATGAGAGCCCCACCAAACACCAGCGAGAGCGCGTAGAACATTGACACCCTTTTCACATTTATCAGCTACATAAGACAGATGAGCTACGCCAGTCAATTTGGAGTCAAGTAACACACCTAAAAATTTGACTTTATCAGAAACCGGGATTGTCTGGCCAGCTATCTTTATTTCTACTGCAGGGGTGGACCTCTTCCTAGAGAACACCACTACACTACTTTTGGCAGCAGACAAAGACAGCCCGTGATCATCCAGCCAGAGGGATAAATAATCCAAAGCGGTATTTAGACGCGAACACGCGACTGACACAGAAGTGGATGGGACATATAAAGCAATGTCATCAGCGTACTGTAGTATACTGCAGAAAGAGTCTACTGATTCCTGCAAACCTATGGTATAAATGCTATAAAGAATGGGACTAAGGACAGAGCCTTGGGGTAAGCCTTTGAAAAGGTGTCTGGGAGCGATTGAGTAGCCTTGTAACCGAATTACGAATGACCTATCCATAAAAAGATTACCTATAAAGTTAACCATTTTCGCAGGAATACCCAGGTAGATCATTTTCTGCACAAGGGTAGGGAGAAGGACACTGTCATATGCAGCAGAAATATCAAGAAAAACACCAACTAAAGACTCATTTTTTGAAAAAGCCAAACGTATATCGGTACATAAAATGCCAAGACTATCTACAGTGCCTTTACCCTTACGAAAACCATATTGGGATGAAGCCAAGATACCTTTGCTTTCCACCAACCATTCCAACCTGTTTTTAATTAAATGTTCTAGCAGCTTGCAGAGAACAGAGGACAGAGCTATAGGCCTATAACTAGAGGGATCAGAACAATTCTTTCCAGGCTTAAGTAAGGGCAAAACAAGTTGCCTCTTCCAAGACTCTGGAATTATTCCAGTTGAAAAAAAATTGTTTAAAAGACCCAAAAAACTTTTTTTAGCTTCAGTTGATAATTTTTTAATAAAAGAGTAAGGTATGCCATCTTCACCTGGGGCAGAGTCCCGAAGGCCAGTTAGCACGCACTCAAACTCCGAAAATGAGAAATCAAGGTCCATCGCATTCGAGTTCGTAGGAGAAGTTAGCGATAAGAAAGGAATATTATCCTTATAAGGAACAAATGGAGGGGCTAGCTTATCACAAAAGCCATCCAACCACTGCGATGGATCGTTTGACGTGGAGGTGCTGCATGAGAGTGACCCACGGAATCTCCTTAAACCTTGCCAAACAATAGAACTAGGAGACCTTGGAGAAAGAGACTCGCAAAAGATTTTCCAACCTTCTCTTTTTTTCTTTGATAGTAACCGTTTCGTACGAGCGTTAACCCTTTTAAAAAGAAAGAAGTTTTCCATCGTCATATTTAAAGAATAAGCATCTTCTGAGGCATTACGCTCACGGACCATAGCCGTACAATCAGCGTCCCACCATGGCGGAGAAGAAACTACATTTTTTGCAGAATTTTTCAAGGGAAAACAATCGACAGCCGAAGATAAAACTGAAGAAAGAAATAGAGAATAAAGTGGAAGACAATTTTCAGAAGAAACCGGATCGACATGTGTGAGCCTTTCATCAACTAAGGACCGGAATCGATCCCAATCGACTTTGTGCAGTTTGTATTTTAGTAAAGGGCTAAGAGACTTTAATGGAGTAACACGTTTAGACAGGGAAATTAAAATAGGGAAATGATCGCTACCAAACGAGCGAGATAGAATTTTCCAAGACAAAGATGAAGCAAGACTAGAAGAACAACAAGAAAGATCAACCGCACTTCTCGGGTCTTGGGTCGGAGAAACTCTACGAGTAGGAGAGCCATCGTTCAGCAGACATATATTCAAGTCATCAAAAGCGTCAAGCAAAGAGGTACCAAAGGAATCTCTCGTTGACGAGCCCCATGACGGGTGATGAGCGTTGAAATCACCTAGAATAATTACCGGAGAAGGAAGGACAGAAAATAAGTGACGCAGAACAGAAATTAAAGAAGAGTTAGGATGGGCTATATACAGTGATAGGAAAGAAATACCAAATAGTGAAACGGCAACGGCATTAATTTCATCTCCACAAGGAGGAAGAGGGATTTGAGAATACAGAAAACAACGTTTAATTAACAGAGCAGCACCACCGTAACCATCATTGCGGTCATCTCGAAGACAAGAAAATCCCTGGATTCGGAAACGAGACCCAGGAACTAACCATGACTCCGACACGGCCACTACAACTGGGCTGTATCTATTAATTAAATGAATTAGATCTGCTTTTCTCCGCCTGATACTATTGGCATTCCACTGAAGAAGATTTACCGCCATTGAGAGATAAGATGGAAATTTGTGACAATTTTTCGGCAACGTTGGGCGGTAAACAATCATTATATTTTGACAGGATATTCAGTAACATGGACAATATGAGGTCCAGAAGATTATCATTAGGGGAAAGAGATTCTTGGGTAGACTGACCAAGGGCGCAACCATTGGGAGAAGAGGACAGGGGACAAGAAATAATGTCATTATGGGCTTGAATGTCATAACTGGGTGACAAAGTAACTCTCGGCTTTGGACTCATGACTACTGTTTTCTTATAGCTTACTTTAGCGTGCGATGTCGATGACGGCTGTGAGACTGATTGTGGAGGAGAAGGACAGGAACCCGCAACTTCCGAATATAGCCTTACCGAACTAAACCGAGAAGAAGCCTCCACATACGAGATATTTTCCTGCGACATTGAGAATTTGATTTTTTTTTGTCGTACGTTTTCCGGACAACTTGAATCCGTGGCGCAATGTGGGCCAGAGCAAAATATACAACAGGCCTTACTAGTTTCGACCACACATGATGACCCAGAATGCTCCTGAGCACATTTGTAACATCGGGGTTTAGACCTACACTGCGAAGCAATGTGGCCGTATCTACAGCAGGATCTACACTGGATAGTAGGTAATTGGTACGGTTCTACAACAATTGAGCAATAGTAACTGTATACATGAGTCGGTAAGATTTGTCCTCTAAAAGAGAGTACGACAGACTGGGTGGGGATCCATTTTGGCGAACCTACTTCTTCAAAAACTTTTCGGTTTAACCTACGAGCCTTCAAGACCTTCCCACAATTGTCCGGTAACGAAAGGGACTCCACAAGCTGATCCATAGACCACTCTGTTGGAACGCCACGAATAAGACCCATGCGAGTCACATTAAAAGTCGGAATAATCGCCTTATACTTGTGTTTTCCTAAATCTAATTCAAAAAACGCGTTCGCTGAATCCGCCGATTTAAATTCAACCGAAATACGATTGCGACCAACACTCTTAATGCCGTCCTTCACGATGTTTTTTGAAATGTCCAATTTCGAAATAAATTGACCAAATTTAATTGGACGAATGGAGAGCCCCGCGGCTAAATCCGGCTCCACGCGGGAGACATGGACAATGAACGGAGCACGACAGTTCGGGGTATAACGTCTATTTTCCTCCGCTAAGTCAGGATCAGTATAGACCGTCTGCACAGAGGCAGAAGGTGGGTCCGAAGTCAATGTCACCTTCCTTACACTAGTATCGGATGGCATGTCCTCATTACGACGTTTGCGTGAATTTTGACTCGTATCGAAAATAGAGTCTTGAGTCAAGTCAGTTGCAGTACGGGGTGGAGAATCAACTGCATCCATGAATCCGGAACCATCCGGATTCCCCTGTGAAGCATGGCCGCTCAAAGCATCCATATTGGAGCAATGAGCGACCCGCAACACCGTTACAGCTTAAAATAAACTAAGTATTTACATTTACCAATAATCTACAAGTATAATACAACTAATTCTACAACTAGCTACAAATTACGAAACCTAAACAAACAAAATGCCTTTAAAAGGCGGAAATTTTTAAATTTCACCAAATAATCACGTGTGTCAACCGCGCCTCCTGACAGCGAAAAAAAAAACAACGTGGATGTGACAAGCGAGGCTAGGCAAAATAGTCTGCGTGACAGCTGTCAGGTCAGTCAATGTCAGTTTGACGGCGAAGAGAAGTATTACGTTACAACTTTTACTGATAACTCCAAAAAAAAAATTTAATTACTTTGTGGTTGAGCTTTATTTTGATAAATATTTGGTTTTATAACAAGTAAAATCGATAAATTTGATCTGTTTATTGTTTTTTTTTGTATAAATATCCTCTACAGGTTAAAATTTCATAAAGAGGTAAAGTTAAGCTTTAGTTAAAAATACTCCCCTGAGCTTAAGATGCGTTCAGCTGACACTGATATTGTAATTGGTATCATACCTGACGATGGCTTATTGGCTAGCGATTAAGTATTAATATTAAAAAAAGACAATATAAAAAGAATAAGTTATAACAGAAACCAAAAAAAAAACCTGTAAATTTGTGGAGGTAATGTAATTTGTGTAATGCAGCTTTAAAAAGTTTTCAGTTGCTGACACGGGTGAGAATCTGCCTCATTCACTCTCCGACATTAGTTTTTGACAGCTTGACTTGGTCCGCAAGTTGTTTCATAAAGCATCCATTCAATTCATTCATTCAGATAGAATGATTTATAGTAGCGGAATAGCAAGCTTTCTGAAATTGTTTAATCTGTGATTATTTTTATACATTCATTCGCTTATTTCAAAAACCAACCCTTTTGATAGCTGACACGGAATTTTCATTTTCTCTCGATATTATTGTTTTTTAACGTCTGCGTTCAAGCAAAATGCCTATCACGAAATGCGTGGTTAAGCATTGTACGTCGACCGTGCACAATAATACTTTTTTTCGTTTTCCCAGGAACAAGGATTACCAACGCATCTGGTGCGAGCTGCTGACGCCACACGCTGGAAGCCTGCGAAGCCGAGGTGCGGCTTTCATACTGAACCTCAAAGTGTGTTCGTCACACTTTGAGAGGCGGTATCTGCTGCTTGAAGGACCCAAGCCGAGGAGGAAGCGCATAGCGTTCCCGACGCTTTTTACAGCAGAGGAGATTTCGTCAGGGCAACCGGCCGTCGCTTTTGTTCAGTGTAAGTATCTAGTATTTTATTGTAATGCAAACATCTTAACTTATGTTCCTCAGTGGGATGTCATAAACCTTCGCCTCGCCCTCTGCCTCGCCGTTAAATTGATCATAATATTTTTCATTGCTGATGGATGTCACAGTAGTTAATAAACGCTCATGACTGTATAATTTTCATTTAATTTATGGTATATGGTATAGTCAATCGAGCACTAAGCCCACCTAATGGTAAGTGGGATCTGAGACCCCTACAATCTACCAATCTTAAGGCTACAATCCTTAGACTGCCAGTGTGCGTCTGACACCCCTGAGAATTAATAGGTTGTTGCATACCCATACCAGAACCGCAATCCAAGCAATGTTGCTTGGCAGTATTTAAAGATAAAGAGTGTGTAACTTACAAACTTTTATTTGCAAGTGTTGATTGGTATGCACATATCTAGATTATAAGATCATAACCATATTCAGACAGACCCATAAAGTTCAAGGCTATCTTATAACAGACTCTTGTCGCTTTCAAACAACTCCATTCTATCTGTTAACACAACAGACCTTTCAATTGTTTTTTAAACCTATTTATTACCTTTTTCAGCTGATGTTAACATATACACAGTACATGGCTATGAACAAAGCGAGACTGGCCGCAAAAGGAGATTGCCAGCTAGTGAAGGTTAGTATATACATACATACATATATACGTACATACATAAAGTCATGCCTTCATTCCCAGAGTGGGGTAGGCAGAGCTACAGAATTACCAACAAAAATGGGTTGATAATTCTGTAACCACAATTAAACTAAGATCTTTACACCAGGGGTGCGTATCTACTCACATAACTTTTTTAGGAAATCCAAATCTAGGAATAAGAATTTTATGTGAGTCAATATGGACCCCTTTACCAGTGTATTAGCGACAGGATGCAAGCTCATCGCCTAACAGTACTTCAAGCCTTTATTCCCTTAGTCGCCTCTTATGACATCTACGGGAAGTCGTGGAGTGGCACTATTCTAACCCGGCAACCACAATTTTATTTAAATATAATTCTACTTAAGTGCGTAATGTATGTGTGAATGTATATATTTTTTTATCCTGCGATAAAATATTAGTTCACTTGGGAATAATGTTATATTATTTGTTTGGAGATCTAATGCTTGATATGGTGATTTCACTTCTGAATGTTACACCACATTAAACTCTTTTTGTCATAATTCACTAATATTATAAATGTGAAAGTAACCCGGTCTGTCTGTGTGTCACTTTTTAACAGCTAAAACGCTGAACTGATTTCTATGAAGTCCAGTCCCAGGAAGGAAAATATAACAGTTAACGAAGGAACAGTGATAATCTACTTTTTATTTTCATGAATGGTGGTAATTTTTAATGAAAGTCTGAATTTCAATCGGCTATCTTTACATATATGTTACCATGCATTTGATTTTTTTTCAGCTGAGGATACCCTTTTCAAAAAGCGCTGTCTAGTGTGGCATGATCATACTTACAGTGATTCATCTAGACAAGTTCTAACACTAAGTACTGGACGTTTAAAAAATATATATATTAGATAGTGTAGTTAATTCATTTAGTAGATAATTTACTGAATAATTAGTAGAGTAATTTAGAACTTGATTATGCATCAATTGTATCTTATAATTTATTATTATTGTATGTTTCTTCTGTCATCTTATCTTGTACAGATGGGCCCTTTTGGATATACTTTGACCAAGTATTTTAATTTAGATTTTTTTTTATAATACAGCTTTGTGATCATAAACATTTTTTGTTAGAAAATTGTTTCTTAGAATATTGTTCATTATAATTTTGTAGTACTACTAGTATTACTCATAATATGCAGTACTCCGATTTTTTATACTCATAATAATACTGTGGCCAAGATTGTATG
Source organism: Acleris laterana (assembly GCA_963966035.1). Taxonomy (NCBI): domain Eukaryota; kingdom Metazoa; phylum Arthropoda; class Insecta; order Lepidoptera; family Tortricidae; genus Acleris; species Acleris laterana. The sequence goes on along the minus strand of OZ014459.1, from coordinate 13,463,150 downwards.
CGGACCTATAATTTTTTTTGATAGTATTATTTGTACTCATATAATTAGTAGTTATATTATTAAAAGTGAATGCTTATTATTAGTTATTATACGAGCATTTATGAGCCAGCGTGTCGACGGAACCCCGCGAATTAGTAGTTCTATTATTAAAATTGAATGCATTTATCGGAAGGAAGTTTTTCTGGGTAGATAAAAAAAAAACATCGAAGGCCAAGGCGGGAGCTGAGCTGTTACATTCTGAATATAGCTTCTAAAATATTGTGTCTTTGTCGGTCTGTCTGTCTGTCTGTCTGTCTGTCTGTCTGTGAACCGATTTGGATGTGGTTTTTTTGGGGTTCCGTAGGTACCTCAAAAAAAGAAAAACGGAACCCTTATAGGATCACTGTTCGTCCGTCCGTCTGTCTTTCAAGACCCTTTATCTCGGGAACGCATGAAGGTATGGAGTTGAAATTAAAACCATATACTCAAGTCTACAGCTAAGTGTAATGGTATTGTGGTAAATCGCAAAGAAACCCATACATGGCATACATACATATTATATGATACGTAAAATAAATATATACTTATACTTACATTGATTATTGACAGTTTGTATGAAAGTTAATGTATAAGATGCTTGCTTAGTTTGTTTAATAAGTTAAATTAGTGTGATCTGCTTATATTTATTATCAATCACAATCAGGATGACGCTTCTAGTTCTCTAGCTGCAAAAAATAGTTATGTATTACTGAGGTGTTCTTTTTATTTCAGCAGGTCTCCCTACTTCTACGGCAAACGACGTTCCCGGCGGTTCCGGTGATGGTGCCTTTTTACCTTACAGTGAAGCCCAACTTGAGGGTAACTTTATTTTATATATACTTTCTTAATCTAACACATTGGGAAGACATATTTTGCATTATTATGAAAGAGTAACTATGTTATATTATAATATTAGCTGTACCCTGCGCGTCTTGCTACATCGTACCAACTCAGAATTCATCGTAGACACATGCACAACACTTTGCTGAAGATCATCACATGATCAAATGCATAGTTTACGATTCTATAAAGGACATGCAGACAAACATTCATTTTTACATATATTGAAGAAGATTACCCCTTAATGTGCGCATCCTGCGTTACCGCTCTTTTGTGTGAGCGTGTGTGTGTACCCATTCTAACTTGTAACAAGCCTTGCACATTGCTGTGCCAAGAGGAGGCTGCCTTTTCCGCCAATATCAAAGGCCATCACCGACTGGCTGGGATGTTTTAATAGACCGTGCCTGTGTTTTAATAGGCCTTGGTGAAATAAGTAAATGATTCGCTTGATAAACTCGTGTTCCTAATTTCCAGAACCAACTCCGTCTACAAGTGGAACGACTGTTAACCCAGGCAGATCACGCGACGGTAATAAAAAAAAAATCGAGACAAAACTTTTCGTTTTTTGTTTTACTAGTACTATCTAAATCTAAACTATTATTTCCAGAGTATATAACTGTGCCCAGTGCACCAATACCTTCGGTATCCGGAGTATCATCAGCAGGCGTGGCTGATTCACAAGAAGGTATTGTTACCAAAAATAATAAGAGTTATACCAAAATCCAAAGTTTGGCGGATATTAGTAAATATTGCCAGAAATATAGTGATGAGAAAATGACGAATTACGATATAATTACAAATAAAGTTATGATATAGTAGCTGTTCCTCGCGACTCTTTCATCCAAACTTTCTCACTTAATATTAATAAGATATCAAATCAAGTCAATTTGTCTAGGGTTGTCACCTTTTAACACGCTTATATAAGCTTTACTTCTTGTAATGTAATAAACAGCAAACTAATAAAGTAATGAATCTTGAAAATATATTTTAACCTACTTGTTGTCTGCTTGAAACTATTCGAATATATATACCAACATAAAGCAATTAAAATTATATATAAATAGCAATCTCAAGTAAAACTGCTACAAATTATGTGACAAGACTGATTTTATTAACACGTTTTATTGTTTTAAGCGGTCCCCCTAAAGCCTTATATTATAATGTTTTAATTTAACCAATGAGTCTTTAATTATTTAATTTCAGGAGTTAAATCTTCAAAAAGATTCAGGCTCACAAATAGTATCAGGACTCTGACACCCAAGTGCAAAAAAATGTACAAAAAGTGCCAAGAAATCATGAAATGCAAGCGCCGTCTTCAGTATTCGTATGAAGATAGACTGACAAGGGCTAGTAAATTAAATGAAAACAGCTCTTTTAGGAAGATGTTTGAGCAAATGTCTCCTCAAGCACAAACCTTTTTAAATATGCAAATGTCGCAATACAATCGACACGTCAAGAGAAGGCGCTTTAATGTTGAGGAAAAGCTCCTTGCTCTTTCACTGTCGAGACAAAGCCCAAAGGGGTACAAATTTTTGCGAAAGATGTTCATTTTACCATCTAGACGCATTTTGAATAAATTTATTCAAAATGTGCGGATTAACCCAGGTGTGAATCCTAAAATATTCACTCAACTAAAAGAGTTCGTCAAGCACTGGAAACGGCAAAAGAAATTTTGCTCCATTGTGTTTGACGAAATGTCGATAACTTCATACTTGAAGTTTAACGAGTCTGAGGACCGAATTGACGGGTTCGTCGATTTTGGTGAAGAGGCAGAATGCAAATTTGCCGACCATGTCCTTGTATTTATGGTAAGAGGTATCTGTGGCTCTTGGAGGCAATCCATTGCCTACTACTTTTGCGAAGGAACAACACCATATTCTACAATGAAGAATATTCTACGTGACATTGTGACAGCTGTAGCAGAGACTGGTCTTATACCAATGGCTTTGGTATGTGACCAAGGCTCCACATTTCAAAGAGCTGTTAAAAGCTTCCAAAGTGATGCCAAGAGAGACCAAATACTCAATGAGGAACATCTAGGTACGTATTGATTATTTCACGTACATTACGTATTTCAATTGATGGACATACAATATACAATTTGCTAATGCTAACAAATATTATGATTCTTGTTACAGATGATGGTCTCAATATAAACGGTCATAAATTGCATATAATTTATGATCCCCCTCATCTCATTAAGGGAATTAGGAATAATTTCCTTACAAAGGACATGGTATTTAAAGGCAAATTCGCAAGGTGGGCCGATATAGTTGAGGTGTATAAAGAGGATTGTGCGATTGGAGAAATCCGAACTCTTAAACACTTAACCGATGAACATGTTATCCCTGAAAAGGTATGTACCATTACTATTATGTATTATATGTAACAAGAAATTCAGGGGTTTAAAAATCACTTGCTATAATTTTCATCTATACTAATATTATAAATGCGAAAGTGTGTCTCTTTACGCTTAAACCGCTGAACCGATTTATATAGAAATTTGGTTTAGAGATATTTTGAGTCCCGGAGAAGGACATAAATCCCCTAAGGGGGTGAAATAGAGGGTGAAAATTTGTATGGAGCTATGATATAAACGAAAAAATAATGTGTGTATAGTTTGAGCTAGTAAGACTGAAGAATAAGCGCGTCAATTTGATAATAGTTTCATAGAGGCCCAGGAATCAAATTAGTTGACTGTACATAAAAATCTTTAGTTGTAGGTGCTCTATGGCATATCGAAAAAATCTCTCACCCCGGGCGCAGAATGAAGGGTGTATTCAGTTTGACCGCTATGTGTCTTAAGTCCGAATCTTAAGTACCCGAAACCGACGCGCATGCATGACTCGATGTATGAATGTGGAAGAAGCGAAAGAAATTTGTCAAGATCGTAGCAAATGGAAAGAAGTGGTCTCTGCCTATCCCTCTGGGAAACAGGCGTGATATAATGTATGTATGTATGTACGTACGTCCGTCAGGGCCTTGTCGTAACCTAAATAACTACAGTACTCCTAGTTTCATAATAGAGTTCGGCTGGCTATCGCTATTACCCTTGCACTCGCAAATGTCAGTATATCTGCCACAAGTTTTTCATACAAAAACGACGATTGCCAAACTACGTTAAAAGAAAATAGAAGCACTGTATAACAGTCTATATTAATACATCCGACTCGTGGACAACTTAGGTCTATATCAAATACGAATCTTACGAAATACGCGACGCGCAGTGTAGCCAACGTTTGTGGTATTTATGTGACTAGTTTCGTTTAATTTTGACAGATAAAGAAGATGAAGGTGCGTAACTGCACCCAAGCTTTGGGCGAACGAGTATGTGCAGTTATGAGATTCTACGCGGCAAATCGTAAGTGCTTTTATATTGTTAACTAGCGACCCGCCCTCGCTTCGCTTCGGTTTATGTGAGTATGATATATAGCCTTCCTCAATAAATTGGCTATCTAACACTGAACATTTTTTTCAAATCGGACCAGTAGTTCCTGAGATTAGCTCGTTCAAGCTAACAAACAAACTCTTTTGCTTTGCAAATCATTTTTCGAGTTGTAGCAGTATTGTATAAAGGCAGCGATATATATGTATTGTTAATGAGATAATAATTTTCCTCTCAGCGAGACACAAGTGGAAATATAGTACCTACAAGCAGTGATATTTTATATGTACGAGGGGTGATCCATAAGTTTTGAGAATCGGTATGAACCATCCACATAATGATATTCTTTTAATCTGGAATATACCATGGCACTAATCTAACTTAAATTAGAGACAAAAAAAAACTACATTATTCATTTGTTTTTCTGTGATAGCTAAACAAAAGACATCTGTATGAACCATTTTACAAGACGGCAAAAATATGAGTTAGTTTAGTAATAATTTGGAGCGGTGTGGAGAAAGTTCTGGTACACTAATTAAAAATATTGTTATTGAAAATGAAACCTTGATTTATCAATATGATTTACAGGATAAATAAGTTATCATTGCAGTGGATTTTTTATCTCCAGCTCTGTCACCAAAAGTTAGGGTGTATTTTTCGGCTTATTCCTGGATTATTGAGGTCTACAAACAAATACTGTGACATTCGTTTTTAGCAATTGAGTTCTAATAATCTAAGAGAGTTATATAACATTATTTTATCATAGTTTTGGGAAAATATTCAAAATAAGCTGAAGAAAAAAAAATACGAATTTGAAGCAGGAATTGCGCTTTAAAGCCTTGTAATTGACAAGGGTGCCGCTCCTCGACCAAAGCTCTCTGATAACCGCTCTCCGCTCTATTTAGCCCTAACGGTTGTACGTTATTTTACAGACTGAAGTTGTTTAGAATTTCATTTCATATAATTTTTTTCTCGTATTATCATTTCATAGAATAATCAATATGTAGAATAATTACTTTGAAGACTTTTAAATCATCGTTTTTTATTTTAAATAAAATTCAATGTTTCTTTTTTCATATCATAGAATAGCAAATTAAATATTCTTTGTTCTCATATTATTTATTTAAAATATAACTTAATAACAATAAAATCATTTTATAGAGTAGGGTGCAGTTTGTGAAGGTGTGTGAAATGAAACGTTTGAAAAAAAGCATACGATTTTAATTTGCAGTCAAATGGTATCGCATAGTTTATTCAAGGGATATAAAAAAAATAACCTCGAAGGCTAAGGCGGGAGCTTGCTTCGCTTCGCTCCCGCCATAGCCTTCTAACCTAACCTATTCAAGTCGGTTCTGCCCAGAGAGGTCTTGCTCGCTCGCTTCGCTCGCTCGCTCACTCATATTTATATCATAATATAGTATTTATCTTATAACCCAACCTTCTAAAAAATGCACTGACCAAACAATATTCGTTGAAAAATAATTATATTGTTTGATAAGTATGTGTAATGAAAAAATAAAATTACAAAATTCATTGAATTGATTTTCTGTCGAATTTGTTTCTTTCAAGTAAATAGTTAAAAAAAATAATTATATATACGAAGCAAAAATACAAGGACCAAATAGTATATGAAACATTTTCTGTGAAACAAAATTCTGTAATTTTTCAGTCTGTAAAACAAGGGGACACCAGCCCTAACTGTCGACTCCTCCTTCATTTCCTTCTACTTCATTTGCCGCATCGCGACCCGGGCCTGGGAGAATACCTTCTTTATTCGATCAGGCCCGACGAGAACGCATTACTTCTCAAATTTCTGCTTATCCTGCTGGTTATGTTTCTAGGAGGCTTTTACAAAAATTCGGTTGTACTAGTTGTAAAAAAACATTTTTGACTTCGGATCATGGCGGCATCCATAATTTTATATCTGCTCGCGAACGCCATGCTCTAAAGGGCAAAAATTTAAAATATCCCTCTATTCAATTCGTTTTATTGTTTAGAAAATTGGTTGAACTTATCAATCAACATCTTAATCAATTTGCACATTGTCAGGACATTGTCAAAAATATACGTACCAAATTTCTTAATGAATCGGTTACTGATTGGTTCGGTTGTGAACAACACCGGACTGATGCTTTAGAGTTTTTCATAAAAATCGGCTGTCGTATTCAAATTCATAATTTTACTCATACTATCAACAATATTTTAAGAGGCTCTTATTTAGAAAGGTTAACTCCTCCTTTACCGAGAATGCAAGGTTTAGCACTCGACAAATACAGGAGGTCAGCCAAGTTTAAGAAATGATGTTTTTTTTTTAGTGTTCACCATCCTGCCCCCGCCTAGAGAATGTTGTTGAGCCTAGCAGCGAGGTACTCATTCGGTATATTTCCTTATTATGTTCTATGGCGACTAAGTTTATTTTTCTTATTCAAGAATACTAATAACAAACTGGTAGTCGCTGATGGACGACTGGTAGGAAATTTTAAATTGGTTTTTGTAATAGTTTGTATACAACCTATTTTAGGTCTGCTTATTTTTTGGGATTCCATACCCGAAGATCAACGGAGCCCTGTTACAAGCCTAGGCTGACACTTTTAAATCGCAATGTGTTAGTATAACATTCTTAACCTGCCTGTTGCACAAAAAATTTTTTTTGCAAGATTTAGTATACTGAAAAACCATTTGTATTATTCTGTGTTTAAAGGGGTTCCAGTGACTGCGAGCATCCACAATGAATACCTTTTTGATCTTCGACTACAAATAACATTAATGGTATCTATCTTTCATTTATACTACAGTTTGGTAAATTTGTATAGTGAAACCTAATATTACGTTACAACGATGTTTTTGTAAGAGATTTTGAGCTTGTCAAGTTGGAAATATATTTTAAAATATTAAGATACAAAGGTCGCATTGTATTAGAATAACATTTTCTTACTTGTCCGTTGCACAAGTTGCACAGAATAGTTAAAGTATGACACCAAATGGGACTAATATATGAAAAATTCAAAGTATGCTATTAAATTTTGCAATATTTAGTATACTGAAATACTATGTAAATTCAAATTCAAATGATTTTTTAATATTATTCTGTGTTTATAGGGGTTCCAATGACTGCGAGCATCCACAATGAAATCGCCAGGCCCAGCAATGAATACCTTTTTGATCTTCGACTACAAATAACATGAATGGTATCTATCTTTCATTTATACTACAGTTTGGTAAATTTGTATAGTGAAACCTAATATTACGTTACAACGATGTTTTTGTAAGAGATTTTGAGCTTGTCAAGTTGAAAATATATTTTAAAATATTAAGATACAAAGGTCGCATTGTATTAGAATAACATTTTCTTACTTGTCCGTTGCACAAGTTGCACAGAATAGTTAAAGTATGACACCAAATGGGACTAATATATGAAAAATTCAAAGTATGCTATTAAATTTTGCAATATTTAGTATACTGAAATACTATGTAAATTCAAATTCAAATGATTTTTTAATATTATTCTGTGTTTATAGGGGTTCCAATGACTGCGAGCATCCACAATGAAATCGCCAGGCCCAGCAATGAATACCTTTTTGATCTTCGACTACAAATAACATTAATGGTATCTATCTTTCATTTATACTACAGTTTGGTAAATTTGTATAGTGAAACCTAATATTACGTTACAACGATGTTTTTGTAAGAGATTTTGAGTTTGTCAAGTTGGAAATATATTTTAAAATATTAAGATACAAAGGTCGCATTGTATTAGAATAACATTTTCTTACTGGTCCGTTGCACAAGTTGCACAGAATAGTTAAAGTATGACACCAAATGGGACTAATATATGAAAAATTCAACATATGCTATTAAATTTTGCAATATTTAGTATACTGAAATACTATGTAAATTCAAATTCAAATGATTTTATAATATTATTCTGTGTTTATAGGGGTTCCAATGACTGCGAGCATCCACAATGAAATCGCCAGGCCCAGCAATGAATACCTTTTTGATCTTCGACTACAAATAACATTAATGGTATCTATCTTTCATTTATACTACAGTTTGGTAAATTTGTATAGTGAAACCTAATATTACGTTACAACGATGTTTTTGTAAGAGATTTTGAGCTTGTCAAGTTGAAAATATATTTTAAAATATTAAGATACAAAGGTCGCATTGTATTAGAATAACATTTTCTTACTTGTCCGTTGCACAAGTTGCACAGAATAGTTAAAGTATGACACCAAATGGGACTAATATATGAAAAATTCAAAGTATGCTATTAAATTTTGCAATATTTAGTATACTGAAATACTATGTAAATTCAAATTCAAATGATTTTTTAATATTATTCTGTGTTTATAGGGGTTCCAATGACTGCGAGCATCCACAATGAAATCGCCAGGCCCAGCAATGAATACCTTTTTGATCTTCGACTACAAATAACATTAATGGTATCTATCTTTCATTTATACTACAGTTTGGTAAATTTGTATAGTGAAACCTAATATTACGTTACAACGATGTTTTTGTAAGAGATTTTGAGCTTGTCAAGTTGGAAATATATTTTAAAATATTAAGATACAAAGGTCGCATTGTATTAGAATAACATTTTCTTACTGGTCCGTTGCACAAGTTGCACAGAATAGTTAAAGTATGACACCAAATGGGACTAATATATGAAAAATTCAACATATGCTATTAAATTTTGCAATATTTAGTATACTGAAATACTATGTAAATTCAAATTCAAATGATTTTATAATATTATTCTGTGTTTATAGGGGTTCCAATGACTGCGAGCATCCACAATGAAATCGCCAGGCCCAGCAATGAATACCTTTTTGATCTTCGACTACAAATAACATTAATGGTATCTATCTTTCATTTATACTACAGTTTGGTAAATTTGTATAGTGAAACCTAATATTACGTTACAACGATGTTTTTGTAAGAGATTTTGAGCTTGTCAAGTTGAAAATATATTTTAAAATATTAAGATACAAAGGTCGCATTGTATTAGAATAACATTTTCTTACTTGTCCGTTGCACAAGTTGCACAGAATAGTTAAAGTATGACACCAAATGGGACTAATATATGAAAAATTCAAAGTATGCTATTAAATTTTGCAATATTTAGTATACTGAAATACTATGTAAATTCAAATTCAAATGATTTTTTAATATTATTCTGTGTTTATAGGGGTTCCAATGACTGCGAGCATCCACAATGAAATCGCCAGGCCCAGCAATGAATACCTTTTTGATCTTCGACTACAAATAACATTAATGGTATCTATCTTTCATTTATACTACAGTTTGGTAAATTTGTATAGTGAAACCTAATATTACGTTACAACGATGTTTTTGTAAGAGATTTTGAGCTTGATAAGTTGGAAATATATTTTAAAATATTAAGATACAAAGGTCGCATTGTATTAGAATAACATTTTCTTACTTGTCCGTTGCACAAGTTGCACAGAATAGTTAAAGTATGACACCAAATGGGACTAATATATGAAAAATTCAACGTATGCTATTAAATTTTGCAATATTTAGTATACTGAAATACTATGTAAATTCAAATTCAAATGATTTTTTAATATTATTCTGTGTTTATAGGGGTTCCAATGACTGCGAGCATCCACAATGAAATCACCAGGCCCAGCAATGAATACCTTTTTGATCTTCGACTACAAATAACATTAATGGTATCTATCTTTCATTTATACTACAGTTTGGTAAATTTGTATAGTGAAACCTAATATTACGTTACAACGATGTTTTTGTAAGAGATTTTGAGCTTGTCAAGTTGGAAATATATTTTAAAATATTAAGATACAAAGGTCGCATTGTATTAGAATAACATTTTCTTACTTGTCCGTTGCACAAGTTGCACAGAATAGTTAAAGTATGACAACAAATGGGACTAATATATGAAAAATTCAAAGTATGCTATTAAATTTTGCAATATTTAGTATACTGAAATACTATGTAAATTCAAATTCAAATGATTTTATAATATTATTCTGTGTTTATAGGGGTTCCAGTGACTGCGAGCATCCACAATGAAATCACCAGGCCCAGCAATGAATACCTTTTTGATCTTCGACTACAAATAACATTAATGGTATCTATCTTTCATTTATACTACAGTTTGGTAAATTTGTATAGATTTAAAATATTAAGATACAAAGGTCGCATTGTATTAGAATAACATTTTCTTACTGGTCCGTTGCACAAGTTGCACAGAATAGTTAAAGTATGACACCAAATGGGACTAATATATGAAAAATTCAACATATGCTATTAAATTTTGCAATATTTAGTATACTGAAATACTATGTAAATTCAAATTCAAATGATTTTATAATATTATTCTGTGTTTATAGGGGTTCCAATGACTGCGAGCATCCACAATGAAATCGCCAGGCCCAGCAATGAATACCTTTTTGATCTTCGACTACAAATAACATTAATGGTATCTATCTTTCATTTATACTACAGTTTGGTAAATTTGTATAGTGAAACGTAATATTACGTTACAACGATGTTTTTGTAAGAGATTTTGAGCTTGTCAAGTTGAAAATATATTTTAAAATATTAAGATACAAAGGTCGCATTGTATTAGAATAACATTTTCTTACTTGTCCGTTGCACAAGTTGCACAGAATAGTTAAAGTATGACACCAAATGGGACTAATATATGAAAAATTCAAAGTATGCTATTAAATTTTGCAATATTTAGTATACTGAAATACTATGTAAATTCAAATTCAAATGATTTTTTAATATTATTCTGTGTTTATAGGGGTTCCAATGACTGCGAGCATCCACAATGAAATCACCAGGCCCAGCAATGAATACCTTTTTGATCTTCGACTACAAATAACATTAATGGTATCTATCTTTCATTTATACTACAGTTTGGTAAATTTGTATAGTGAAACCTAATATTACGTTACAACGATGTTTTTGTAAGAGATTTTGAGCTTGTCAAGTTGGAAATATATTTTAAAATATTAAGATACAAAGGTCGCATTGTATTAGAATAACATTTTCTTACTTGTCCGTTGCACAAGTTGCACAGAATAGTTAAAGTATGACAACAAATGGGACTAATATATGAAAAATTCAAAGTATGCTATTAAATTTTGCAATATTTAGTATACTGAAATACTATGTAAATTCAAATTCAAATGATTTTTTAATATTATTCTGTGTTTATAGGGGTTCCAATGACTGCGAGCATCCACAATGAAATCGCCAGGCCCAGCAATGAATACCTTTTTGATCTTCGACTACAAATAACATTAATGGTATCTATCTTTCATTTATACTACAGTTTGGTAAATTTGTATAGTGAAACCTAATATTACGTTACAACGATGTTTTTGTAAGAGATTTTGAGCTTGTCAAGTTGGAAATATATTTTAAAATATTAAGATACAAAGGTCGCATTGTATTAGAATAACATTTTCTTACTTGTCCGTTGCACAAGTTGCACAGAATAGTTAAAGTATGACAACAAATGGGACTAATATATGAAAAATTCAAAGTATGCTATTAAATTTTGCAATATTTAGTATACTATGTAAATTCAAATTCAAATGATTTTATAATATTATTCTGTGTTTATAGGGGTTCCAGTGACTGCGAGCATCCACAATGAAATCACCAGGCCCAGCAATGAATACCTTTTTGATCTTCGACTACAAATAACATTAATGGTATCTATCTTTCATTTATACTACAGTTTGGTAAATTTGTATAGATTTAAAATATTAAGATACAAAGGTCGCATTGTATTAGAATAACATTTTCTTACTGGTCCGTTGCACAAGTTGCACAGAATAGTTAAAGTATGACACCAAATGGGACTAATATATGAAAAATTCAACATATGCTATTAAATTTTGCAATATTTAGTATACTGAAATACTATGTAAATTCAAATTCAAATGATTTTATAATATTATTCTGTGTTTATAGGGGTTCCAATGACTGCGAGCATCCACAATGAAATCACCAAGCCCAGCAATGAATACCTTTTTGATCTTCGACTACAAATAACATTAATGGTATCTATCTTTCATTTATACTACAGTTTGGTAAATTTGTATAGTGAAACCTAATATTACGTTACAACGATGTTTTTGTAAGAGATTTTGAGGGTGTCACGTTGAAAATATGTTTAAAAATATCAAGATACAAAGGCCATCTCTTTCATTCGTCGACCTAACGTGTCGCTCAAATTTATCCATTGGCCTTCGCTTTCGATTTGACGAAATAACGTGATGTGTGGTGTGTGTTGTTTATACGTCTAAGTCAACATTTTGTTTTTTTCCAGAATCAATAGATGCGTCTCCAAGAGTGGCCAGCCCAGCATGCTAAATTTTCTACATTAGTTTTAATTTATGTTTAAGATCACGTCACGGGTTCATTATGATTTTCAACATTTCTACATTTTATTCTCTCTTCGGTAGAAAACGTTATGAGCCCATGACAAGTTTTATATTTGAGGGGTATAAGATCAAAGACAGCTTAATCTACATAATTTATGTGTAGGGTTAAGCTTTGATTATATACCGCAAATGATTTAATTTCATTTTATTAAAAGTACGATTAAAGTGGCGGAATAGTTTGTTAGGAATTTTCCCAATGGCCACCGTTATCATAATAATTATAAGATAATTTCACTGCATTATATGGCCCTTCACTGGTTCACCACTTTATAAGCACTTAACGAGTTTAGTGTCACTATTACCGAGGCCCGTTTTACGAAATCAGGACCTATTGTACTGGGTAAAACGGTATCGCCCCTGACATCTTATGGGTATTGTTTTTAACTTAGCCGCCATAGCTGTCATGTAAATAAGAAGAGCTATCAAACCGTGGAGAATACGGAAAAACGTCAAGAGCAATATGATTTTACCGTGTAGAATATAGGCCCTGGGCCTTTATTCAACTCTGTAAAACAATATTGCTTTTGACGTGTTGTATTAACGTTACTACAGCTCTTTATTTACTTGAGAGTAATGGCGGCCGAGTTTTAAACTACCATAATGACATGTGTTAAAAGCATTATTGTTTTAGCATGTTGTATAGAACCCATTGTAACTTGTATTAGTGGAATTCTCTTTTTAATGCATATTGTTGAAAAGAGATTTCCGCTTGTAATACAAGTTACAAGGTTTCGTGAAACGGGTCCAAGGTTTTATTATTTTCTAGATGTGTAAATTAACAATTTAACTAAAAGCTTTGATAGGATTATGGAATAAGTTTGAATGTATCTCTAGCAATATAATGTTTTTGCATTGAATTGTATAAACAATATAAGAACGATGATATTTTCATGCATTGCATTGTATAAATGAATATTTATGTAAAAAGTAAATTGAATATTAATATTGAACAGCCACAAAACAACATTTTAAAAACGACTACTAAATAGCTCTTCACTTATTAACCTGTTCTATTGTTTTTATCTTCTTATGAAGAGGTAGAAAATTGGTATTGGATAATTCCAGACTAGACTTTATTTTATTTTGTAAAACTAGGTTACGAGGTATATTCTTGTGGACAAAGGGCATTGGGTAAATTTGTTTGAAGAATATTGTCATTTTTTCTTTCAGCGGCCACGGATTATTTTTACACAGTTATATAGAGGACCTCGAAATACACATAGATATATGTGATTTATAGCTTTTAATAAGATTTAAATGTTCAATTTTTGGTACTAAAATTATGCCTAGGTAAAAATATTAAATATCTCGGCTCCGATGCACTTCAGAGTATTACATTACATAACAAAACATGTTTATTTTGAATTATTCTATCATAATTTACCACTTTTACTAATGGCCGCTCACCTTGAAAATGTATGACTTTTACCCAAACCCCTTTATGTAAGCTCACAGCACCATACTCAGATATTTATCATTTAATACATTGCTGTGCTTTCGTGTTATTAAAACTTAGGTTAGATTAAATGTATATTTACCTTAAAAAAAGATTAACTTACGTTAACTTGGTCTGTTGCTTCTTCCTTCATAGTTTTACTTCTATTATTTGGAATTGGTTTTATGATACTCTTACCTTAAGTTTATTATTGTCATTGTTATGATGGTTTATTTGAAAAAAGACTGACTGTTGAGTTTCTTGCGGCGCTTCTTCTCAACAGAGGTCTCCACTTGCGAAGCGCTGGTAAATTCCTTGCACAATAAAGATATTACATTTCATAAAGTCTATAATTTCTACTGTAACGTGTTGTGCTATGTGGTTTTATGGAGTTTGTTTCACTGTCTTGTTAAAAAAAATGCTTAGCGTATTAATATTCCGTCCTTGTATTCATATTTTATTTATAGAAGACTGTGAAACATGCTTTATCTTTAGCATATTGATTGCGGAAATTAAAAGTTTGTTTTCGAATTGATCGAAGTTAACTAATTTGTGCTCATCGATGAAGTGTGTACATACAATTTAATCGATGAGTGCGAAAAAGTTAACTTCGTTCAATTCGAGAATGAACTTCATTATGAATGAACACTGGCTGTCAAAATTTAAATTCCCCGCCATTCCGCCATTTTTATTTGAATTTTACTGCCCACTAGCGCTACCGGTACCGTAGTATGTTGCGTACCTGAACTACCACTAATGAACTGTCAGTTCTATGGTTGATTCCTATCTGTCTTTAGACATACCCTATAATCTGTGGTTGCTGAGATCTACGCCGAACGCACAAAAACTTTCTAACTGTCAGTTACGACAAGACCTCGAAACTTTCTAGTTTTTCTAGTTTTCTTCTATGAAGTTTAGCCTGGAGCTATTAATTAGAAGCCATATCCGGCGCACATTCTGATTCACTAGCCACCCACGATGAGAACTGTTTGAGGATTGGCCTATTTTTTGTTAAATGATGGTGCCACAACAACAGAGGAGGAGACGTCGGAGGGCTGCTTTGGCTCGGACTTCCGAGCGCCGTTTGGTGGTGGCGAGGGGTGCTGGAGGGTTCGGGTTTACTATAGCGGGGCAGCGGCCGTGCGTCGTGTCTGCCGTGGCTGCGGGCGGCCCGGCGGAGCGCGCTGGGCTACGGGCTGGGGATGCGTTGATAGCGGTCGACGGGGCGAGTGTGGCGCGAGCTCCCCACGCGTCCGTGGCCAGGCTGGTGGCTGCCGCGCCCGGGGCGATTGCGCTGAGCGTGGCGCCGCGGGAGGCTCCGCCGACGGACACGGAGGACACGGAGCCCGACGAGCGCGCCCGCACGAGGCGCCGGCACCCGCCGCCGCGCCGCCGCCCGCAGCCTGCCATGCTGCACCATCCAGGTCAGCATTATAACATAATAAAATGAACAAACATTTACTGTATACAGTATTACCTTAGTTGTGCGAATTGTTAAAGATTAAAACCCAAAAAGTAGGGCCTAACTTACTACTGGTACTTATGATTTAGAACATGTTTGTAGTCAGATTAACATCTTTAATTTATTTTCCTATATAAGGTGGTGGTAAAAATATTATTTTTTAACAAAATAACTTGTAAAATTTTGGGTGCAGTAGTCTAAAAAGTAGTACAGTTAGTGATGGTATTGCAATTTTAATGTGTAAAGGCCCTTCAGATTAGATTATTACATAAATAAATTAACTCATAAATTCTAGCTAACTGTTCAACATTTTAGAAAAACACCCGTTCATTTGAAATCTAACCCATGAGTACATTGTACTGTGCAACAAGTTTTGAAAACATCTTTAGTTTGGTCTCCAACTTGGTAGTATGCTTAGATTTAAACATAAAATGGACAAGAGATGCACTTCCATTGTTTACATAGTTATATTAATGAAATGCAAATAAATAAAGCCGCATGTTATAGTTTCCAAGTCAAAAGAACCATCAAAACTCGACAGAAGAATTTGATTTGTTGTTTTACAGAGCTTTGTGGTTCAGTTTGATACCATTTACGTTGCCTGCCTATGCTTTATGTTTTTCTTACTCATACTCATACGGTCTTAGTATGTAACCCTAACTGATCTCACTCCAGCCTAAAAGTCTTTTTAAAACTTGTTGCGCTATATTTTATTGTATTTTAACTTGTAGATCTTTTAATACATAGCTGATATAAGTTTATTCCGTTTGCAGATGGCTAACCAAGAAGGGTAAATATGTAAGTGCTGTTCAACTATTCGCACTTGTGTTGTCGCACTAAACCTGTGTTTTCTTGTTTTGTCACAATTATCACATTAGAATCACAAATTAATCAGCACTAGTATTGGTTTTCAATGTCTAGTTATGGAACAGAACGCACTGTAGCAAGAACATGGGCATAGACACTAAATCTTAGGTAACTATGAGTATTATAGTATTGCCTTTTGATTTGCCACATAACTGCAGGTTTCTTTAAATCTAGATATCCAAGCTTTCATGTTAGTTATAGTTTATTGGAATAATTGACCGCATGTCTGCTCCTGCCAGGCGTCCCCACTTACCATCATCATAAAATATGTTTACTTTAACCAAGTGCTTTGACTCGGAAAGAAAAACAAAAAGCAAGTCTTAAAACCCAACTGCATGTGTTATTTATTCATTTAATCTTTATTCTTCAGAAGAATATACTTATTACCAAACCTCGAAGTCGCGGTGGCATTAACGTCAATTAACTAGGGACTTCCTTCCGATATAAAATTTATCGATAACTGAATGCTTATTTGGAAGTGACACTTCATATTAGCTGTAAAGTTTACCTACAGAATAATTGAAAATTAACTAAAATATGATGATTACTACCCGTCAATGTTACCTATATAGGAGTTTTTAGGACATTTTTAGGAATTTTAAAATTCAAATAAAAATCAACCTTTATAACAAAAATTTTATTTCATCAATTTCCATGCAAAGTAAACTAAAACCTAGAAGTACATTAACATCATTACATTGTTTTCATTTAATCAATTATGCACCTTATATTAGTAATAAGTAACAAAGTATTTTATCTTGTGTTTAGTACTTCAAATATCATACAAATTGTTACGCATTGTTTCCAAATAGATGGGAGAACGAGATCTATTATTTATAATTTATTAAAGTCCAATTTATCGATGAAATAATATCGCGTGGAAGTCTCTAGCAAAATTTTATTCGTGCCACCGCGACTTCGAGGTTTGCTTATTACTTTTTAGTATTTAATATTTTGGTGTAATTATTTACTATGTTAATCCTACTAATCCTATTAATATTATGTATGCGTAAGTTAGTAGGTTAGTTTTTTATTCCTTCACGCTGCAACGTCTGGACGGATTTATTCTTCAAAATCTATGCAGACAAAGTCGTGGAAAGAAGCTTATGATGTTATCAATTCGATATTATTCGACTTAGAATTATTTAATAGATTTTAAAATCCTACGGCTTCGTTTAATTTAGGTAAATTAGTGTGAGATTGGTCCCTTGTATTTATTTATTCGAATTTTATTTGTTACCTCACACTATACCATCAATTAATAAATAAAGAAATAAAATAATAAAATAGGATTTTTTTTTTTTATACATAGGTCAAAAACATTACCAAGAAAGAGTTATTTGGAGTTAAAATAGGTAAAGCAGTTTCTTCAACTTTAGTATATACCATCGCAAAGAAACGTTCACTATTGCAAGCCCGTCACTTTAATAAGTATTTATGTGGTTTCAAAACAAAATTTAAATTAACTAACTATATTTTACTATTCAGAGATCCACATTTTACTTTCAAATACTCATTGTATATGGCCAATGATTAATTATGATTGAAATCAAAAAAATAGTACTTATAAACTTCTTCTTGTGTGTGTATTGCTTTAACATTGTACTCAGAAACATTTTAAGGACTCTCCGCTGTTTCCTTTCTCAAACTTTTACAGATAATCGTCTATAGAATTTACTGTATCGTTATCAACTCAAGTGACTCTAAGTGTGGCCATGAATGTCTATAACGTCAATGTTTTGTGCTTGATCTTGTCATTTGTCTGTAGTAACCTAGTTTATTTATATTTTATTTTTATGTTGCTTCACATGTCCTTTAAATTACTGTTGAGATTTAGAGTGTAATTTGAAATAACTTTACCATTATTTGTAGTTATCTTAATTATTCTCTTACCTTACTTATTACATGCAAATGCATTGCAGTAAATTATGCTTCTAAACTTTTTATTAATTGAAACTATTTTTTTGCCATATTCGAACGTGAGCATAATGACTCAAGTTACGCTATGTTATAGTGTGTTTTGTCTTTGTTTAAATTAAAAGCACCAAATAAATACAAAAATGCAACACTAATCTTTACTGTACACAAATACATATCAATGAACACGTTAATTTTAACTTCCAGCATGCATCGCTGCTCCAAGCACATCAGGCGTCAACGAGATCCTTCAAAACCTGAGTCGCGTCCAGCTCTCCTCAGGGCAAGCCGCTCGGCTGGAGTGTCGCGCCATCGTCGGCTACCTCGGCACCATAGAAACCCCGCAGTCAGCCCCTAGCGCGGCTCCCGGCAACGTCCGCACCGCCGTCCGGAAACTTAGGCAAGAAAGAAGACCAGCAGCACCAGTCCTCCTCTCCGTCCTTCCCAACGTGCTCTATCTAAGACGACCAAGCGGCCAAATCCTAGCGCAATATCCACGAGAACGCATCCTATACGCCGGCTGCGGTTCCGACGCTGACCGTCGATACTTCGGCCTTGTAACCTCAGCTGAACCAACGGATAATGATGCAGAAGCGTCTCACAGCTGCCATGTCTTCGCTGTTGATCCAAGAATGGGCGAACATGACGCACATACAGCTAGAGCTAGGGAATTCCAATTGATATGCACGAGAGATCCAGTTGCTGAGAGGTGTTTGGAGTTCCCACCATCAGCTGAGTATGTCGTTGGAGTGGTTAAAGGCATGTATTCGCTGCCAGCTGATGATTTCAGTCCAGGGCTGCAGCAGATATCAAAGCTAGCTATCAAAGGCGATAGCCCGGCTTTTGGGAACTTCTCAAGATGCAATCGAGCGGTTTTTAGAGTGCCTAGAGAAAGGCGGCCGTGTCGGCATGACGATAGATTAGAAGCTCAAGAGTTTGTCGCTAATTCACCACAACCGAGTAACCACAGTGAAATCACAACCACATCAAGCAATTCTGATTCTGGTATCGGTTTCCATAACGACGGCAGAAATATCGCTGACAGAATCCTAGTGGTAGACTTTGCAGGTCCTCAACCACCTGTCAATAGATTTAGGCAAGAGATGCCACGTCGACCTCTGGGCTTAGTAGGTTGCAGCAGCTTTGATGCTGATGGCTCGTTTCTCTCTAACACCACTCCAGTTGTGGACGGCTTCGCTGGTCAAGGGCGGCCTCTAAACCTGGATGATGTCATCCTCAACAACGATCTCCAACCAGTAAGGCATGTCAGTCCGCGCAAAGAAGAGGATAACTACAACTATAACAACGTCTACGGGAACGTTGCCTCGACCTCTAGAAGCTTCCAGAACGGTGTTCTATACGACCAAGTGTATACTGAAAACGAGGGGCATCATTACGAGTTTATTCCACCACAATTGGAGGTAGACATGGACAGGGTTGTGGAAACTTTTAATTCTGTTGAGATGTATGAAGAGAAACGCTCTGAATATCGGTCCAACGAGTCTGTTGGAAACATGACTGAGTCTGGCACCAGTAAGAGCATGGATACTGTGTCTGTTTATTCCACCAGAAGTCATGAGGAGGCGAGACCGGCTTTGAGGAAGCATCTCCAGGCCTCGTTGGATGACATGCTGGTGATCGGGATGAGGGATCCGCCTCCTGTTAGGAAGGATGATGATCATTTTGTGCATCCAGCATCTGTGAAGAGCAAGGTTTGTAAAGTTTTTACGTACGTTGTTCATAAAATATAAAATTGCTTAATCTTCTATTGTTGATTTACACAAAGTTTACGAAATCTGCACGACTTATTGATGACTACAAATTATCGAGATTAGACCAACTTTTTCACTTTTATACAGGTTGGGCAATTTTTTTTTACAAATTAGCAAGAGTAAAAGCTAGTAAAAATGCAAATATTTGTGCCCCACCCTATACTTCATATTCATTCGCTTAACGATAATTACATCGCTGAATCGTGAATACTGGAAAAGCAAGCTATGGGGCAGTTTTAAGATTAACAAATATCTATCCACAAATTGCCCTAGCCAAAAATTTAGTAAGACAATAAATTGAGACATATGAATATATTGAAGCCAATCTCAAGTTAATACGGCAAAGCAACATGGTACTAAAATGCATAGCTACTTCTGAGATCGATCGATCTGTACTATAGATTAGTTTGGGACTAGGTTAGTTTGTGTGAGATTGTCCGCAATTATTATTTTTATGCCCGGCAGGTCCGCAAGCTGAAACCTCTGAACATCCTCTCGAAGACAAAGCACATGTTCGGCCGGGAGCGAGAGAAGAAGCTCGAGGCTCGGTCGCGCGCCCTCAGCGCTAGCGCGGGCGACGTGGCCGGCGCGGGCGCCGAGCCGCTGCCCGCCGCCGCCAGTGAGCCCGACCTGAGGCAGGTCAGTCACTAGAGCCCAGGAATACTGGCAGTTTTATCGTACCACTCGCAAACGGTTATCCCAGCGTCTCCACCATCTCGATACATGGCATTTTACCACTGCGTTTTAAACGAAACTTTTTGACGCTCACGACTGTCTTATGGAATCTTATTACTGCGGCGGGATGCATGCAGGGGCAGTGGTTGTCACTTCACATTAGGTGACCCAATACCTATTTTGCCCCATCTGCAGTACGTGCTTGTCCAAATTAGAAGAAAAAAAATAGTGGCTGAAGGACCTTGTGTCCTTGGGTCTATCACCGTTGTATCTTTAAAACTTACCACCAAGCAGCTTTTTTATCTTTCGGCTGTCTATCGCTATCACGCTTGCACTCGTAACTGACAGTATATTTGTCACTCGTGTGTCATAGAAAACGAACATTTCCAATATCTATTAGGAAAATGGTAGCACTGTACAGTAAGAGAAATTTATTCTTAGACCGTTTTGGACTATGTCATAGTGACGCAATCAATCAAAACGTAAGAGACTTCTTATGGTTTTGTTTACCGTGTCACTTTGACATAGTTCATAATGGTCTAGGAATCAATTTCCTTACCTGTACGTAGGTTAGGTTAGGTTTGATTTATAAGCGATATCAAAAAATAAAGTATTCTATCAAAACATTGCATTTGAAAATATGAGAATACGCAGTTTTGATCAATTCGGAATAATGACGTCGGAATTATGTAGTATACCGCTTTCCACCACTAAAGTATTGACATGTTTCTCACAGGAACTTGTTTTGCTTCATTTATTTTAACACATTGATATCACTTTTGGTTATACATCCATCATGTCTAGACAATACATACGTCATGAGTATAAGATAACCACGTCACTTCTAGCCACTTGAAAGAGACTCTCAAGTGAATCATGAACAGCTCAAGTATTTTTCGTCTCATCGTTAACTATTAAGACTACGCCGAGCGTACGCCGGATGTACAGTGGCGCCCTCATTACTTTTATTGTGTTTTCTAATAAACTAAAGTATTTTCTTGAAATTGGACGAAATTTGTTTGTACTTCAAATGAAAACACAACTTATAGGGTATAGCATATAGTTTAATAACGATTCACCTTCGAGTTATTAACTTAACGAAAAAAAGTGGCCACCTTTTCCCGTTAAGCTGACTACTCAAAGGGTAATTGTTATTAAAGTTTGTTACGTATCCCATAAATTGTGTTTATACTTGCGCTACAAACACATGTTATTTGGTTCCAAGGAAATTCTTTAGTCAATTAGAAAACCCAATAATAGTCATGAGGGCGCCACTGGACGCTCGGCGTTTGCTCGGCGCAGTCTTAAACACCAACAATTGCAAATTTTAACACCATTGTGACACATAAATGCAATAAATGATATGACTATTTTAACTGGCTGAATTATAATAATTATCGAGTGTCCCTATTCTCATGTCAGTAATAAAACGTACATACATAAACTCATGCCTTCATCGAGTGGGGTAGGTAGAGCTACAGAATAACCAACAACTTTAAAAACTTCTAAAACCACATTTTGCACAAGGCCAAGATGTTTACCAGTGTATTAGTGACAGGTTGTAAGCCCATCGCCTAACAGTACTACAAGCCTTTATTCTCTTACTTAAAGGCACCATAGACTAAGTAATAAATAGTCCTAAGTCTGTCAGGCAGTCTGACAGTCCAGAATCCGTGAACTAAAGCGATGAACTGACAGTCCAATATTGGCTGACTGACTGTTTGATGGCTACAAATTGAAGACAGTATTATTTACGAAGATTACTATTTTAAAACCTTTTATTTAACTTGCAAGTAAGGGTCAAATCTTGCTAGTTAAATTTGACCCACTTCCCGGTTTCCAATGAAGCTGAAAATTTGCATACGCCTTTAGTTCTGATGTAGTACCATCGAGCTGGTCTGATGATGGAGACTCAGAGTAGCCATAGGAACTCCTTAATTACACACGATAAACCCGTCGTGTTAGGGCTTGTTAGAATCGTCTTGACAAGTAGATGACGACTGTGCAAAAAATAGTACAGGCGGCATCAAAAGCTTGTCCCAAAAATGTTTTTTTTTGACAGAAACTTACTATATATTCTTCAAATTTAAATAAATAATTACCGTTCGTTAGCCTTATAAACCCTCAGGAATGGCTTAACCCATTTTAATTAAAAAATATTGTGTTCGTAATTGTTAGGACAAGGTTTGTATAACACATACCGGGCACATACAGCTAGTAAATAGTAGTTTATGCAATAGTTGTATAAGAGAGGTCAAAATATATGAGTGGCGTGTGTTAGGTAAGCGCCACGAGTGTTTTTTGACTTAGTTATACACCGTTGCATACAATACTTTTTCTACGACTAGGTTTCAAATGAAATGCAAAACTAAGCGAAAAAACTTACAAACGAACGAACGAAGTAAAGAACAACAAACGAGCGGGAAACAAGAAAATTACAAAATATGCGTCTATGGTTTACTTTGT
This sequence comes from Acleris laterana, assembly GCA_963966035.1. Classification (NCBI taxonomy): domain Eukaryota; kingdom Metazoa; phylum Arthropoda; class Insecta; order Lepidoptera; family Tortricidae; genus Acleris; species Acleris laterana. The sequence continues at coordinate 13,439,857 of OZ014459.1, read as the reverse complement.
TTTTAAATTGACGGAATGGAAAATATAATTATTTACAATTCCAAAACATTTTAATTTGACCAATCAGAATACTTCACCAAATTAAATCCACCAATCACAATACACATCGACTGTCAAACGGAACGATAGGTTCTTTTAGGTACGCGTTTCTCTTTAACTAATTTAAATCTTTTAAAAAAACTTTGTATTTCGTATCAACCAACCAGAATACAGCTATTTTAAAATCGACCAATCAGGTAACTGAAATCATTTCTCAAAACATTAGGTGATTTATAGTCCCTATTTCACAATCGTTAAAATATGATTAAATCGATTGTGCAACGCTAAGCTTTGGCAGCTGGCCGTATCGTTTTATCTCAAAAACGTACAAGTGCTGTTTTGGGGCATAGACAAGATAGACTTTTCTCTGGATTATTCTGCGGACATATTATGTATGTTCTTATATTAGTGTTCGTGACTATATAAATGACAGATAAAAGTACAGGAGTAGGAAATAGTATTAATTTAACTTTGTAGCATCAATCAAGTCTCATTTCTATACAGCATATTAAAACTATTAGAAAAAAACTAAACTAAAGTGCAGCTTTCTTTGCAAGTCTCTTCACTATTTGACCTTGAATGTGTTCAATCCGGAATCAAACCCGCTTCCCACAGGATGCGGCGCGAACTCGACTCTGTGTGTACCAATTAAGACTTGTTTAAGTTATGGCGGTGCTTATTGAGCTTTATTAAAGCTGTTATAAATCTTAACGAGCTTGGAACGCGTTTATAATTGAACGTGTTTCCTTTGATTTTCAACCCCCGGCAAAAAAAGGGGGTGGTAGGTTTAACATGCTGGTCTGTGGTAAACACAAACAACCCGCCATAAATAACTAAATGAAACGCAAGCTTTTTTTTTGTTGACAAAAATAATTGTCATTTTGCCATTGTTGTTATTTCAATTTTAAGAGTTTAGATATCCTATGTCACCCGAGATGGTGAAAGGATTCTAACGATACCACACACGTTTGAAACGGCTCTGGCATTTAAAAGTTATGGTGGAATAAAGAATCTTACATATACATACACAGATGAACCCTGAAAACATTACACTCTTTTTTTGGGCACTGATTGCCACCGGCCTTGTAAAAAACATATAGGCGAAGATAGAAAGTATAGAAAGTAAGATGAAGTAAACTTAACTCCCTGGACGCCCAAGATACAGGCTCAGCCTAGTTTGGGGTACACCGGATATTACATTTAAGAACGTTGTACCTTTTTGTTGATAAATCATTACTTACTTACTTACTTTATTTATATGTCTTTCCTTATAAAACTTCACTTTTATAATCGATAATCGCATACGTTAGCGTTATGCACATTACATACAGTTTCCTCAATCATGGTCAGGTTAACTGGAAGAGATCCCTTAAAGGGATAAGTTCGCCTTTGTACATGTTAATCATAAGTTTATGTACGAATTTACTTGTAATTGTTTTTTTTTATTGTGCAATAAAGAGTTTACATACATACATGCCCTTACTGGGAACAAATAATCGCGGTCATCACATATTGCCCCTACCGGGAATCAAACCTGGGACCGCTAGCATCGTAGACCACCAAAAGCTACCCGCATTATCGCCGTAACTCAATTTTTTTCACACAATTTTCTCTAACTAAGCTCTCCGCCCGCATCGTCGTCGGAAATGTTATCCTATAGTATTGAACAATAGTATTATAGTAGTATGAAACGTGTTGCATATGGCTCGGAATGCTGCCGTCCTAAGAAAAAACGCAGTAACTAAGATAAACCTGCTGTAGTAATATCAACCTTATTATTAACGACCTATACTTGAATCTGCTTTAATGATTGAATTTAAGATACTGCTTATTGGCTTAGGAGGGCAGAATGGTGGCTAGACGGTCTTCGAGCTCGCCCCAATAATTTATCTCTAATTGGTTCATGTCGGTCCTAGTGACAATGGCGAGACTTGGCTCCTGCAACGAAAAAAAAAACCGGGACAATCTTACTAATATTATAAATGCGAAAGCTTGGATGTTTGTTACTAAGTCACAGAACAGAGATACATTATAGTCTGGAATAGCACGTAGGTTACTTTTTATCCCGGAAAATTGTTCACTTCCCGAAATAGCGATAAATTTCTTCTACGCGGACGGAGTTGCGACCAACACAAAGTCGTAAATAAATTGTTCTGATCCCAAACTATCAGACGCAGCTTAAGCGTTTTGTACTATGGGTGCGTAATTGACGACGATAAACAAACGTATATAAGAAAATAAAACCCCTAATAAGAAGGACGCAAGTGCAATTTGATGGTCAAAGCAAATTGAAAACTGTGTTTTAAGAATTAAGGTATTTTTTTTTCTAATGAGGTCAGAACAAATATTGTAACTAATACACAAATAACGAACCTTGCCGAGAATTGAACCCATGACCGCTATTTCCGTAGGCAGCGTGACGTAAGTACAGTATTAATTATATCTATACTTTTATCTTCGTTTATTGTCCCTTTTTCCTCGAGAAAGTCAGAGGACATTCAACATTAATCACTCTGCGCCAGTTACTTACCACATCTGTGTTCTATGCTATCGACATACAGTAATAAAAATAAAAGTACATTAGCAATAAAAAATAAAGGTAAACGATAAACAAGCAGTCAGCTGATCGCGCGCCAATTCTTGCCGAGCGCGCTGCACTATACAAGTTCAATTGATCGCTGCGCCCGCGCACCCAGCTAGTGTATCGCAGGGCGCGGCTCTGCGCCCAACTCGGTCGGTCGTAGATACAATACTTACAGTGCAACTTAAACGTTAATATCACGCCGTTTCTATAGCATTTTTTTTGGTTGCTTGGAATTTATAAACATAAAAACAAAAGTGAAATTACAAACAACGCGGGTTTCATTCTATTCGGTAAAAACATATTGCTTTTGCCATGTTTTCGTATGCCATGCCATATATTATTGACCGTAACGTACATTTTTGTGTTCTACACTCAGGAGCAAAAATAACGGGTCAGAGTGCGTTTTTCATACAAACGAGGCTATTTCAAAGCCTTTGTTCCTCGCCAGGGGATGCTTGTAGTGAAATCTGATGATGGATACCCCAAGCATCGATACAGGACTTCCAGAGTGCCTTGGATACCCAACTAATTGAATCTGCGGTTGATGCCGGAATTGGGCATGTTTAGAAAAACATCTAAAATGACAATGAAATTTAAGAAAATACAAATGCTGACCCAAACTCTCTCGCTGTGGTGTCAACTGATTGTGCGATCAGTTAGGTATCGTAACTTTTGACTTCCTCTATTGAACCTTGGAGTATCCACCATTAAACCTTACTCAAAACAACCCCTGGCTAGGAACCAAGGCTTCGAAATAGCCTCGTTTGTATGAAAAACGCACTCTGACTCCTTTTTTTTGCTCCTGAGTGTGTTATCGACATACAGTAATAAATACATTGGTAATAAAAAATAATGATAAACGATAAATCAGCTGATCGCGTGCCAATTCTCGCCGAGCGCGCTGCACTATATAAGTTCAATTGATCGCTGCGCCCGCGCACCCACCTAGTGTATCGCGGGGCGCGGCTCTAAGCCCAACTCGGTCGGTCGTAGATACAATACAGTGTGACTTAAAAGTTAATATAATTCCGTTTCGATAGCTAACTAGTTTAATGATTGGTTGGAGTTTATTCCAGTTATCCTACTAATACGAGGGCTGTTCCGAAAGTTTCTAGCTGTGTCGACATTTTTTGAAATATATTAATATTGTTGATACATTCATAAAGCAAATTTTATAACGAACAGGTTTTGTCAAAAATATTAGTAAAAAAATAATGTTTTTTTTTATATTTAATTTTCACAGAGAAGTAGTTTTTTATGAAATTTGAATTTTTGGTGATATCATCAGCTTTTTGGTATTCAAAACCTGTGTCAAATCTAAAGGGGTCGTCTGATTCTGATGATATTGCCCTGCCTGCTTGTTTTACTCTATTCCCAAATATAGTACAGCACAAAATGCTTTCATTGAAAGTCACTGAATTTTCCTGGAGACTCTAATTTAGACATTTCTTTAAGGCTTGTTTACTCCATATTCTAATATAGAATGTTGAAGGAAACGTATGGTTTAAAATAGGACTGATATACTACACATTTATATTGGAAAAAATGAAAAGGTTACTATTTTTGAGACCGTATTAATTATAGCAAAAATCTAGCCCAGGAATACGTCGCTTGCATATTTTTCAAAGCGTTAACACGTCTAGTGTTAAAAAAATCGTAAACAACAAACGAAGTGATTTACATCTATGATTTTTGGACACAATGTTTATATTGGAATTTGCCTTAAATATCCATCAACAATATAAATATATTTCAATAAATGTCGACACAGCTAGAAACTTTCGGAACGGCCCTCGTATAATGAATGCGGCAGTTTGTTTGTTACTTTGTTACTCCTTCACACTTCAATGGCTAGACGGATTTGGATGAAATTTGGAGTGGACATAGCTTGGCTTTACATTATCATGTAACTTAACAGTTAGGCTCTCGTGGCTGGAGTAATTGCCACTTTTCTTTGTTCTCTGCCAGCTTTTTCACCTCCTGATTACTGTCAATGTCCTGTCAAGGTAGCGTAACATATGGACTGTAAATTTTTCCTAGGGAATAACGATAGTCGAAAGCTACGCGGACGAAGTTGGGGGCAGTAACTTGTTAATATATAAAAATGAAAGTGAAATTACACACTACCAGGGGCTCTATTGTATTCTGTAAAGCCATATTGCTTTTCACATTCTATTTATATCTATTGTTTATATTTATTTTATGTTTTAATTTGTAATCTTCTGACACAATTGACCACTATATATTTGCACTCTTACATGCACGCTTGAAACATAAAACATAGGGTCGTATTATAAAGTAATCTCAACTCTAATGCTCGCCTCGAGATGCGTCAAAAGTGACTGTGTTCTATGGTTTGACGTTTACTTTGACGTATCTTGTGACGGGTATCTCAGCCAAGATGAGTTTATTAATACGGACCATAGTGTACTGTAACACCTCTATATACTTTGAAGTAAGGCGCACCACACAACGAGATTTGTTGTTGCAAGTTAAGTCATAAACGCAAAGACAAAGTTGCTCAAATATATTTAAACGTAAATGTATTTATACGTTTATCTGAGTCGTCTTCTTAAGGCATTTCCATGTCACAGAGATACCAGCCCAAGTATAAACAAATACATAATCATAAAAATGACACTTTAAATTGCTATTTTGTTGCATGAAAGCATACCGTAAGCAATTAACATTTATGGTATTTACGACCATAGATAACAGAAACGACTGACGTTACTGTCAATGGCCGACGTAAGTGTTAATTTTACTTTTATTCCCTGATTATCGACTCACGATATTATGACACGTGTAGAGTTACAGCATATCGGTGATCTTGAAGTGTTTGTGACTTTAACATCCAAATATTCTCCAAGGAAAAACATAGTAGGTAATACTAGGGCCGCGTCACTGTACCTTTCGGCTGTTTTTGTTACTTACGTCCTTCTTTACTTCCCCCACCACAGCTGTTACACGCTTGCTACGCATGAAAACGAGTGCGTAAAGTACATAATTATTTGTTTGTCTGTCGCATGCCGTCATTAACTTCATTCGTAAGCGAGGGTTGACAACTAAATAATAAATTGATTAGTAAGACAACTAACATTATATACAGATATTGATTTTGACACTCAACTAATATTTGTATCCCCGGGGATACACCGGCCGGTAGGTAATTATAACAGTAGGCGGCGGCGAGTGACGTATCTGCTACGAAGTAACTAGTATATAATCTGTGGTAATACACAAATTTGACGAAACGGTCAGCCTAGTGGCTGCTAAGCTAGTGGGCCTGGGATCGATTCTCGATAGGAGTAAATATCTGAGTGATGAGCACGAGTAATTGTCCCTGACTCCTGAGTCTTGGATGTTTTTTTCTTTAATAGGTAAACATTTATTTCTCTACTAGAGGACGCCCGCAACTTCGTACGCGTAGAATTTGTTCTCCGCTACTCCCCCTATGTCCTAACCTTTCTTAGTGCTCACTTCGCTCATTGAATGCAAAACGGACACATTCCAAAATAATTTGCTCTTTAATTAAAACAATTATACGAATATATTCTAATTTTGAAATGCAACACTGACTCATTTTGGAATGTGTCCGTTTTGTATTCAATGAACGACTTTGTAAGGGTTATCATTATCAGGGTGTACCAAAGTTCAAGTTTCTAGGTACCTACAGTAGTTTCGGACGTGCATCACTACATAGTATAAAACAAAGTCGCTTGTCGCTGCGCTGTCTGTCTGTCCCTATGTATGCTTGGATCTTTAAAACTACGCAACGGATTTTGATGTGGATTTGGGATGTATAATAAATTCTGTTTTATGTACGGGTGTTACAGAAAACTCGCATAAACCGAAGCGAAGCGAGGGCGGGTCGCTAGTTGATATATAAGTCAGTGCGTCAGGTTTGTCTTTTATAGTATAGCTTTACGTGAATTGTGCTAAATTAAAATTACGGTTATTTGGTGATATAAATAGAATTCATATCTTTTTACCTATCAATATATTTGATATTTAAAGATATGAAACAATCATATCTCTGATTATAGTCTATACTTTTAGATATTTAAAAAAATGTAAACATTCCAAACCACGTGACCTTGTTAAACAACCAATCATTGATCGTGCTAGAATTTTAGCAGTCGGTACAAGGGAGGCTGGATACTGGCTTCAAGCTCATCCCTCGCCAAGCACTGGTACTTTCCTAGACCCTAACACACTCCGACTTTCAATTTGCCTTCGCCTTGGGGTCCCGGTCTGCGCTCCACATCGCTGCCCCTGCGGAAGTGACGTAGATCGGCTAGGACATCATGGACTTTCTTGCCAGAGAAGTGCTGGCCGCTTTTCCAGACACGCCGCACTCAACGACATCATTCGTCGGTCTCTTGCCTCAATAAAGGTCCCGGCTCTTTTAGAGCCGACAGGCATTTCTAGAAATGATGGCAAGAGACCTGACGAAATGACCTTGGTCCCGTGGAATGTGGGACGGGTGCTAGTGTGGGATGCAACCTGTGTAGACACGCTAGCCCCATCACATCTCCACCGGACCTCTAATAGGGCTGGTGCGGCAGCTGAAGCGGCCGAAAGCTTGAAGGTAGTAAAATATAGTGGTCTCGGCCCAGAATATATGTTTATTCCATTCGGCGTCGAGACCCTTGGTCCGTGGGGTCCTAGCGCTCGGAGCCTCTTCAAAGAAGTTTCGAAGAGGCTAATTTATATATTTAGAGTTAGTTTTATTTAATTTTAGTTTTCTTTTTCAGTTAAGTACTGTGTTTTGTTGTATTATTTTATGTTATTATTCATTAAAAGATAATATCAAAACTGTTTCATCGAACTTTGACGTACGACGACTTTGACGTCAGCCAATAGAAGCAGAACACTGTCTGCTTCTATGGCTGACGAACTATATCACGTGGTTGTTTTGTTTACATTTTTTTAAATGCCTAAAAGTATAGACTATAGGATAGAGGTTCTACTGGGTACAACCATATTGCCTCTGACATGTTGTCGTACTGTCAACTTTACTATAAATCTTATTTACTCTAGGATTGTGAAGCTAAAAATTTATATACAAAATTCCATAATGTTTCTCTCCACTTAAACCTAGTCTGGTTTTTATGATTTTTGAATATGTTGTAGATATCATTAAAAACTATGAATTAAAAAAACAAAAAACAGAAACGTACAGTCCTGGGTCTTTGTAATAACTAAAACCTATTCAAAAATCGTGGAAGTCGGACTTGATTCAGGGGGTGAGAAACGTTATCGCCCGGAGCTAAATTTGTATGGTTTTTTTTGACAGTTACGCTACGCTAAGAACAAATACGGATAGAGGCCCTGTGAGAATAGACAAGTTACTTAACGCTAACGTAAACGATTTTCGATAACTGACAAAATGTGTGGGATTGACGTAGGCGCTCGACGCGACCGTCTGACAGCTTACGTCAATGCAATACATTTTGGATAACGATAACGAACGAATACCTCTTGTCTAGGGCCTCTGTTTCTTCGACACAAATATAATGCCGTTTTAGCTAGATAATCAATATGATTGATCAATAATAATATGTTATTTTAAAGTGTCTCTGGATTTTATCATAGTATGATGAAATTATTGCAAAACTCGAGAGGAACTACCTCTTATAAGTTATTTAGATAAAGTATATTTCACAATAAGTTTAAATATATCCACGCTGCTGAAAAGAAAATCCACAAGTGTCAATTGGCGAAACAGGAAGTGAGATCTTATATTTGATAGAAGAACGTACATTTTTCATTTGGCAAAAAAAAATACTAGAGATAAATCCGGATTGTTTGTGTAACTAGATAAACATTAAGTAAATAAATGTTTTTTATCTCCATGGATTGCTTCAGTGTTCTATTTTAGTGCTATCTGTGTTTTATCAGTTAATTCCAACAATACTTGGCATTCGAGGGGACTATTAATAGACCGCCTTAGTCACCCGGTAAATACCGAAGGACGGGCGTTTAAAAAGTAACTGGCGTTTATTTTTATTTTGTTATGGGCCCTCTATACTCGTACTATCGGCGAGTATAAACGAGTACGGGCGAGCACGATAGCGTAGTGGATACTCTGACTGTATTCGCCGATAATCGTCTATGATCGCTGATGTTCGCGTGCGACCCGGCCGATGTTCGTTGCTGCATGCATCTTTACGAGCCTGCTGGCCTTCATACAGACCAGCAGGCTTATTTCCTAACGCAATCGCAATGGTTTTCATTTTGACAGTCTGAAGGGGGTTTGCTTTCAAAATGAAAACAACTTGTCTACTTTGAAGTCGGCGAATACAGTCGAGTATCCACTACACTATCGTGCTCGCCCGTACTCGTCTATACTCGCCGATGTTCGCCTGCGACCCGGCCGATGTTCGTTGCTGCATGCATCTTGAGCCCTCCTGCTGGCCTATTGCCTAACGCAATCGCAATCGACTTCAAAGTAGACAAATTGTTTTCATTTTGAAAGACTGTCAAAATGAAAACAATTGCGATTGCGTTAGGCATTAAACCTGCTGTCTGTGTCTGTTTTGTAAAGAAATTAATCATCATTGAATGTGCTAATAACAAAACTAATTACGTATGCTAATGCTAACGTCTCATCACTTGCAATAGAGTTATCCAAGTAGGTACGGGCGTTAATGTTTTACTTGCTCGTTGGACTGGGTAGTGATTCTGTAAACAACGCCGGTCGTGCGGACTGTCGAGTGATATCCAAGCGGCGAGATTAAGTAGTCCCGTCTCAGTGTGAACAAAACACATTGTAGCGCGTGCATTTTCAACTAAGCAGCCTTATACGTTCGACGGTTCGACCCATCGTGCTGCTAAATTGAAAATGCACGCGCTACAATGTGTTTTGTTCGCACTGATGGGACTACTTAATCTCACCGCTTGGATATCACTCGACAGTCCGCACGACCGGCGTTGTTTACAGAATCACTACCCTGCAACTGTCGATTCGATCGGCAATCAACTTGATTTTTGCGCTCAAAAGCATTGAATGGTCCCAACGTGAACCTCAAGGCCCAGATTCCGAGACACTCATATACACGTCAATCCAGTTAAATCAATACTTTTTTCTAAAATGTATCTATTTAGTAAGTTGAATTATTCCAATAATTAATCCATAGGTTAATTTTTTTTCCCAAAAAAAATCAACTATACTTTCTGACTTGATTTTTGATGAAATAAATGAAATATCGGCGATCATGGACGATTATCGGATACATTAGAAAAGCAAATTAATGTGCTTCCTATTTTAAATAGCGGACATTTTTGAAACTTAATCATGTTCGTTTGTTTACGTAACTATTTAATCTTTTGACGCAGGATATAGTTCGAACGCTCACGGGTCAAGTTAGGCTGGTGAATCGGCTCATTTACGATTAGTTCCTTGTAAAGAATAATTCCTCTGATCAATATTAACGACTCGTCGTCGGGTCCGTTGCGCGTGTTCGCCGGACGAACGTGATCGTGACGTTACCTAATCGAATACAATCTATCGATGAATTGATAATGTACTTCATCGGATATCCTACCATGGAAACGATATAAACAAAGTTACATTATCTCTAAAACCTTCCATAATTTTCCTCCGCTTTACTCTCTAAAGACGAGGGAAATTAGAACTATCGTAACGGTGACAATACGATAACATGTCAAATGCAACATGGTATTACCGAGTAAAATGGAGCCACTGTCGGTAGTTTTTTTTTGTAGACCGCCAATTGTTAATTTTAACGTTCCGTCTTTCATGACGGGTTGCAGACAGGCAGGGTTAGGTTGAGCACGACGCGAATTTTTTTTCTTTAAATAACCTTTCGTGTAAAATTACTTTTCCACAACACGCCTAAGTAAATATTGCTCAAAAGTCGTGTTATAAAACGCTTAAGTGTAATTATCACAATCTTGTAAATTTCGTTCTGCTTTTACAATAACTGAAATATTTGCCGCTTCGAAGATGCACAGATGTGACTGACTATATATATTGTTTTAAGATAATCATACGAGTAAAAATCTATCTAACGGTGCTAAACATAAGGCTAAAGTTTATATTTCCAATCATGGATAGGTACTGCCTTTCGCGGAATTGGCCAATTTTCAAGCATCCAAACAAAGTTTGTTTTATTTTTATTGCGTACCATATGACCAGTTCAAATTTGAATTGAATTTGAAAATGGAATCATGAAAAATCTAAACTGCCAGCACTTTTAATAATGTGTTTGAACGTTATTATTATAACAGTAACATAATTTTTTCAATATTTGAGTAAAGCAAGATGTGGGAATGAAAACAGTTGAAATTTGATCGTTGGATCGAGTCAGAGTCGATTAAATGCGATGTATCTGTTCGTATCGGGGCCGAGGAATGACCTCATTGCGTAAATAGAATCGGAGATGCCATTCGATACTTATTTATCGAATAAAAATGGGCCACGGTTTCTCTAACACTTTTTTATTGCGTGTATTTCCGATTTGTATAATATTTCAAAATTAATTTCCTGTACTCGACGTTCGGTTTATGTTATTAAGAAATGCAACCATAGCCAAATGCCACGTCAAATAGACTTTGTTTATACTATGGTGATATGTCATGGTATTTAGGTTATCTTATTTTTTATTTAAACATTCGTTTGGTTGTTTTATCAGTTTAATTTGGTGACACTGCCGCCGAATGTTTGACGTTGAGTCTACTTAAAGTGACATAATGTTAAATGAGTCAACGTCATAAGATAATCGCTCTTGTACATTAGTCTTACTCGACCGTATGCCAACCTTTCTATAGGGTTCCGAATACTACAAGTTTACCAGCAATGCCTAGCTTTATAACAAGGCCTGTTCTCCAAAATCTATGACCGGCCAATATCGGCCTTATAATTATTAGTCTAAATACCAATTTCACCAAACGATGTTAAACACTTAACAGACGATTAGAGCGTTAGCAGCTGTCAAAATGTATGAACTAACGACGAATTAATATTGAATTGGCACAGTCACGAGATTAAATTGGGTACCCACCTTAGGTCCAAAGTCAATCTGACATTCTACAACAGTAAGGTTGAGTTTCCTAAAAGTTACATATGACTTGACATCTCTGATGAGTGATGACACTGATGACATTGACGACTTCTAGCATATTTTTCTTGAAATGGGTCCCAAATTAACGCTCGTGACCGTACTTATTCAAAGTAAAGGAAACCAGCTAACGTAAGTACTCACTTTATTCAGTACTGCAACTACCTCTGCACCCACATATATGAAAGTCAAATACCTCTATTATTAGGTCCAATATGTTCAACCAACATATAATACAGAATTTCACGAATCATCTGTGGCCCTTATGGCAGTGATGTTAAAGCGACAAGATACAAAAGTCAAATAAAGTTATGTAGTCATTTTATGTCATTGACTGTGCGGAATTTGATAATGGAACTCTGTCAATAACATTAAGTCTTTACGTTTCCCTTTCCATGAAAAAATGTCCTGAAAAAAAAAACGAAACGTCCTAGCGCTTACATAATAACTACAAGATATTCAAAAATCGTGGAAATCGCACTTAATTTAGAGTGCGGGAAACATTATCGCCCGGAGCTTACTTTGAATGTTGTTTTTTTTGACTACTTACTACGCGATTTATATAAAATTAATTACCTTCTTGCGACAAGCTTCTATGGTGGCTGAATACCTGCGCTTCATTATCCGCACCATTTATTAAAAAGTCTACCTTTGAAGTCAATAAGCGTTGATTCAGCCTGTAACTCAACATTTAAAATAAATCTAAGTAAATAATCTAATCTACCTGGCCTTCAACGGTTCATCAACACCAAACGACACGGGTGTTATCCGTGAAACGTTCTCAGAATTGTTGGTGTTTCGAGTTATGCCGAGAAGAATGGTCAGCAGTCGGTCGCGCGGAGGTCGGATTCATTTAGGCAATTCCACCCACCGCTCGGTTGATGAGCAGAGTTGGACGGCAAATATACTAATTTGGGTCTTCCTTATTTTGTCAGTAGATACCTACACTGTTGTTTGATATTTTATGCCTAAATAATGCATAAGCAACAGTAAGCGGCATACAGAACTTTTCTCATAGTGACAGGTTATGGGCTCTTATGGGAGGTTTGGGGCCCATAACCTGTCGGCTTGAGGAAAGTGCTGTAGATCATCGTAATTATTTCACACACAGATACTTTATCGAAACACCTTTCAACGAACGTATCATTACGCAGAATTTTCATCGAAAGGCATTTCTCGCTGCATGAGTTAACTTGGTTTGGTAGTCACAAGTCTAACCTAACCTAACCTAATTGGTCAAATGTTAAAAATATCCAGAAAACATCATGGTTTCAGCAGAAAGCAGCGTCCAAAGAAATAAAATTCGTTGAAAGATACATTCGATGAAGTGAAATTCGGTAAAATGATGGGTCACCGTGGTTTTTCACATTGTATTTTATTTTTGAAACTTGCATGTAGGGAGATATTCTTATACTAATTTATATTACTAATAGAAAACTCGACTGTTTTGGCCTGAATCGCGGTCTATCTCGACTATGTACAATTACATTAAATAAATGAAAGGCTCTCTTCGCTCAAGCATGATAAATGGTTCCGTCGGTAACTTTTTTATTTGCACCAATTATATCCGGCCAGTATGCCATAGCTACGAATTAAAAACAATATAGCAGAATGAAGTCAATTGCGAATTTAAAACATAATTTCAATTTAGAACGCCAATGAGCCGCGTTTCCGCATCCGATTTGGGATATTAACCTCTTTACAATCGCGAGGTCGAGTTTCGTTATCGTCGGATGAATGTCTTCATTGTGCCCGGGGCTTTTTGATATCAATGTTTAAGATGACCTCGGTTGTTATAGTAGTATTTTAGTTGCAGAAAAAGTTTTTAGTTAAAACATTACATTGTGTTAGTTATGTTTGATATACTTACGCACCTTTGCGACAAAACTGTGACAACTTCTTTTGTCGCAACTTTGAAGATAGCACAGTTTTGTCGCAAAGGTGCGTATGTTGACATGTTGGTATACTGTCTGCTGGGTGTAGTCTATAATAACACTATTATGGACTGTCTAATGGTTTACAATAACATAGCATTGTGATTGTTCACACTGACTTACAGGGCCAGGATGTTTATTTATTTCAAAAAGAAAAACTAGACAATGTTTGTAGTTCAGTCCATTTCAAACAAACTAGCGGACATTTAGCCGTTGTTCTAGTTCTTCCTGTTACAAATTACCAGCCCACGAAAGCTAGAGCGATCTCTCTCACCTTATTCAAATAATAAAGAGAGATAGGGGCTTTCGTTACTCACCATAGGAATCTTCAATAGATTGATATATGAACTTGTTAATTAAGATCAATCTTCCCACATTTGGATTATTTACATTCCCATATGAACTGTGGGAAGGGTGCGAGCAGTCTCTCTCAGGCCTCCGTCTGCGACTGACGTGAAGTTAGCTCCAATCACGCTGAAAAACGTGCTAATTATTACCGGCCATTTCGTAACGCCTTACGCGATTCAAACCTCTATTGTGTAATTACTAAGACTCGATGTCCGCGGGGCTTCGTTAACGTGTATTTCACGCTCCACGTGTTCAATTAGTGTTCGAATTCTATATTTAAATTCGGAAAATGCGGGTGTTCGTGATTTGAATCTCGTTAGGGTTGCCGGTCGGAATAAACAGTGAAGAGGTTGTGTTGTGTTTAGTGCTTGGTTTGGTGATGAACCTAAAATGGCTAATCGAGTGATGGGTTACGTGATCTGTGGTTACAATTCTGTTGATAATTTGCTGGTAAGTATATTTATACTGTTGTTTTCTATATAAATTGAACTTATGTTAGTTATTTAATTTAGGTCGTAATTTATTATGAAATCACATGATTTGTGTTAATTAGTGATGAAACTCTATTTACTTAGAACTAACGAGGTCAATCTTGCGGAAAATGTCAGTTACCTACACTTTAGCAATGCGCTGTTGGTATTTAATTGATTTTCCTGTCTTATTTTTTTCTGTAATAAGCGGAAATTTGTACTTTGGTAGGTACGCTAGCCTCTCTCCTGGTGTTAAGCTTGAACTTTGCTATAGTTATTGAGGGTACATAGTTATAATTTTGCAACTGGCAAAGTCAAATTAGTTGATAAAATACAAAAGAAAAAAAACTCAACTAATTTTGTTTTTTTTATCACTTGGCGAAAAAATATTCTTTTTTTTTAATATCAATGGAAAGCTTGGGTACTTACACATACGGAAATATAACAAAAAAATAAACGCGTGTAATATTATTAATAGTGTCAACAAGTGCTAACGAATCCTTTACCATTTAGCATGATATGTAAGTAGGTAGGTATCTACTTCAGTTGCCTATTTTATATAAATATAACACTAGAGGACGCCCGCGACTTTGTACGCGTAGAATTGGTTTCCCGCCACCCCCTATTTCTACCCGTTGGGGGTCGATTTTCGGAAAATCCTTTCTTAGTGCTCACTTACAGCATGAAAGGAACCCCTGTACCAAATTGCAAGTTTCTAGGTGCAGTAGTTTTGGCTGTACGTTGATATATAAGTCAGTGAGTCAGGTTTGTCTTTTATATATATAGACTAGGTGTCCGTCCCCGGCGCTACCCGGGTATATTTTTCATACAAAACTTGTCCTGGTAATTACGAACACAAAACAAAGAAATGGTTCAAATCGGTCAAGCCATTCTCGAGTTATGGCGTGACCAAGGGAAATATGGATTAATTTTTATATATATAAATTAATATCGAATGTCTTACAATTATAACGGTTCATTTTCAATTATACCTTTTCACGAAATGCAACAATGCAAAAACTAGCGTTTCCAAATGCCGGTTGCGTTGCGCGAAAATCGGTCTATTACGGAAATTAGACAACAGCCAGTGTGAAATAACGAAAACGAATCGGTAAGTCCGCCATGAGTTAATAGAAACCGGTGTTATTACGATTCGATGCGTCGTACACAGCATTCGCTACAGTACCGGCTTCGGGGGACCAAGATAAGAAAAAGAACTTGTCAAGTGCGAGTCGGAAACACCGAGGGTTCCGTACCGCTGGTCACACTAGCCCGTTTTTTATTATCTGTTGTTTTTCTTTAGGGTTTCATGACAGAACAAAACAAAGAATATGTTGGAAAAAGCTTGATTTTTCATTTTTTTTAATATACCGATTATCTATTAGGTACGCTTCAATAGACACAGCTACTAGGTTACAGCTCTTTAAGGATTGGGCAGACGGATAGACGGACCGATAACGACCCCGCCTTTGTTACATACATACATACATAAACTCACGCCTTTATTCCCAGAGTGGGGTAGGAAGAGCTACAGAATTACCAAAAACTCTAAAAGGAACATTAAAAAAGAACAGCTTAACAGAGAAGAGTTTGACTTGGGAACGGTCCGAACTACTCTATTCCTAAATGTCGACCACCAAATAGCAGTTGATTTTGGGTAAAAATTGGGTCATGTTGCCAATTTCGCTTTGAACATACCCAACAAAACTCTTTTCTGGCAAGCTATGGTGTTTTTCGTTTTAGACCAAGTACACACAACAACACACCTAACTAACCATTCGAGAATTATGAAGACGGAGCAGAGAGAAAAAGAAAGAGATGTATGTATGTGTATTATGTCAACAACATTCGATTCTAGTGCGACTCTCTTTCACGCAATATTTCAGATTTCTGAAGTGTATAGCTAGATGTGTTGCTGTGTGTACATTAAATTCTGCATATATCTGGCAGCACTTTTTTTTGTAGCCACTTTAATTTGGAAACACATAATACATCGTTTTTTCATTAATGATTACATGAATGGTACATAACATGACCTAGTTCCAGACGAATCGACAGTCGCGTAATAAAAATGTTAAGAATACTTAAAACCTTGTCACAGTTATTGTCATTGCCATGCTTGTCATTTGTTGTTCAATTTGAAGTTTATTATGACAAGGGACTAAATTGCTTAACATATTCGTTGGCTTACCGTATCTTCGTTGGCTTGTATGAAATACCACAATCTTGTAAGACGCAAGTTTTAGAATGTACCTACACATGAAAATATTTTTACCAACGTCACTGACGCCCCGTGGTATGTCAAGGAGCGTCTGGCCAGAAATATCCGACCCGGCTCCGAAATAGAAAAGCATGAATGAAAGTCTATTTCGAGATGAATGGAACATTGTTTACTAACGCGGAAATCGAAGAGTGAGCCCTTTCACTCGTAGATTGCTCAGGACTGCGGTAGGCAAAGTGGTGTTATTATATTGTCATACATAACTAAGGCAGGCTAGATCTGTCTAGATATTTCAACCAACAACGGCGAAGCGAAGCGCAGGTTATGGCAAATGATCGGTCACCGGTAGCAATTTTTCGACGAAAGTATAACATGGATATGATAATATTTAGTACTAGCTACCCGCCCTCGCTTCGCTTCGGTTTATTGCCAAATTTCAATCATCTATCTTACGCGGTTTAGATTTTTCATACAAAAGGATTTTCCCGCTAATTCCCGTTCCCGTGGGAATTTCGGGAATTCCTTTCTTAGTGAACCTCTACGGTACCTAAGCTACGTCCCTTCCAAATTTCAAGTGCCTACGTTTAGCCGTTTAGGCTGTGCGTTGATACGTCAGTCAGTCAGCCAGTCAGTTTCTCCTTTTATATATTTAGATTCGTGCATAGATTAAAAAATTATGCAGTTTTATTATCGAGGCTTTAACATGTCTTAAACAATGAAATGTTGGTTTATAACTACGCACCTCTCACATCTGTTGATATAAATGGATCCTCAATGTAAAGGGAATCGTTGGATAAAAAATATGATCATTTACATTTAGTTGTATTTTTAACAAAACAAACTTATCTAATATTAGTCATAACGTTTGACGTTAAAGAGACATAAAATGCTAACGGTCGCCGATTATTAGTTATGGCACTGTATTAGTACATATCGTTCGTTTGAATACAAAACGGACACATTCCGAAATGAGTCAGTGTCGCATTTTAAAATTAGAATTTAATGCAAGAGCAAATAATTTTGAAATGTGTCCGTTTTGTATTCAATCCTGACACAGCACGACCATGTTACTGAATATTGATAACATTGACAGCAGCAAAACAATGCTTAATTTATTTCTTGCGTGTGAAGGAATAGTAATAAATACTAAAAGGCCACAAATCAAAATGTGTTTGTGTTGCATTTAAATTCGGAGTGCTATATAGGTACCTACTTTAAGTTTCAAATCAAACTATATCTGTTTTGGTTTTGTGGCACTTTTTTATTTAAGCAGCGATATTATTCTACTGGGTAAAACCATATTGTTGTCAACGTTACGATGGTTTATAGCTCTTATTTACTTGACAGTAATGACGCCTGAGTTTAAAACAATATGGTTTTACTGAATAGAATAGAGCCCGTGATGTCCCTACCGAAATCAATCCGCAGTTTGAATATTCCAAACAGGCATAAGTGTTCCGCGTATCATGGGTTATGTAACGCCATGTTTAATCTATCCTGGCGGATATGATGCTCATTAAATGCTGAGACAAAACATCTTATTTACTATGGTACAGTTTATTTCCTGGTCCACTTTGGACTATGTCAAATTGACACTGTAAAAATCATAAGATGTCTCTTACGCTTTGATTGATGACCTACGTCACTTTGATATAGTCCAAAGCGGACCAGGAATTAAACTCCTTGACTGTACAATCTTAGTTTCAAATTAAAGATTTTATCGCATAGAATCGGAATATTAAAAAAAGTCACAGCCAAAAGTGATGTTTCATTTTACATCTGAATCGCTGTGGTAGTCAAAATCGTTCTGTTCACATAATGTTTTAACACTGACGTTCTTTTTGTTTTTAAACAATGAATGTCAATTGTTTCAAACTCTAGGGACAATTAAGTCATCATTATTTCAAGTAATCGATGCAATGAGTCATCTTCATATGTGCAGTCAATGAAATTGATTCCTGGACTGTTTTGGACTATGTCAAAGTGACACTGTAACTAAAATCATAAGAAGTTTCTTACGTTTTGATTGATTACGTCACTTTGACATAGTCCAAAGTGGACTAGTAATCAATTTCGTAGACTCTCCATGTTTTAAATTTGTAAAATATGCTGAATTATTAACTACTTCATCTCCATTAAACAAGATAGTTATGATACTGTGTCACCCAAACACTTAACTTACTATACTGCCCTCCTTAGAAAATGGACGTATGTCTCATAGAACCGTGTATGTATTAGGCCCTGTTGTTTGATCCGTAGTTAACACATTTTCTTGAGATTCCTTCAAATTTTCACTTCCGTTTTCAAATTTTAACAATTAGTTAGTTTAACTACTCATCAAACAACAGGGCCTTAGTGATCGTATTTCTTAAGATGGGGGGTTAAGTTTGCCTTAATTTTTATTTAGGAGGGCAGTATAAGGCGGATTACACATAGATGATTCATCACTTAAATTACTGAATGTCGTTAAAAGGTTAGTAGTATTTACGAAAAGTCAAAGAATTGTAGGTAATACTAGTTGTTACTGGGCCCATGTTGTGGTCGTGTATATCGCGTTGGATAAAGCATGCGTCACTCTCGCAACAGCATACTGGTCAGAAAAAGACAGATGTTTTATCCACGTTTATCCACATTTAAACACAACCATCATAGACCCGCAGGGCGTCCTACATCCACAATTATCATGTCTATACACGAACCTTTGTTCTGCTTAAACAGCCTACCATAGGTCTAGTAAAAGATTTGCCACATTCATAAACTTACTATAAACCAATTATTATTAAAAGTATGCTTTGTCACTTTCTGTCAAATTCAAATGTCACAATGACAGATAAGGCCTTGATAGAAGGGCGTGGAGTTAATCCCGTGTCTGTTTAGGCCACCAGAGTAAATACTCTTTAACCCAACAATCGTCCTCGCCTGTGATATCCAGTGATCGTACTTTTTCTAGTATTTTCGGTGCATTGTTTGAACCAAAAATCGAATAAAATGAAAAATATAAATATAAATAACGTTTTAAATAAATCAGAAACACAGAAAATATCCTCAGAA
The DNA here is from genome assembly GCA_963966035.1 of Acleris laterana. Lineage (NCBI taxonomy): Eukaryota > Metazoa > Arthropoda > Insecta > Lepidoptera > Tortricidae > Acleris > Acleris laterana. The sequence goes on along the minus strand of OZ014459.1, from coordinate 13,420,124 downwards.
CAGGAAAAGGCCAACCCAATATGCGTAACGAAATAAAAGGTGGTTAAGTAAAAAAAATAGTGTTAGATTTTCAACGACAACACAATATTACATAATTTTAAACGTCAATCATAATTATGATACACGTCGACAACCCTAGGTCGCTGTCGTGTGTCATTTGACGTCATCGCACCAAGAATGCTAGAAAATGTACGATCACTGGTGATATCCATAGAGTTTTTTCTCTTAATATGTTAACGGTTATTGTCTAAGGGCCGTATTAATAAACTAATCTCAACTATATGTAATGCGCGTGTCGAGATGCGTCTAAAATGACAGTGCTCTATGGCTTGACGTTTACTTTGACGTATCTTGTGACAGGCATCTCACCCAAGATGTGTTTATTTTATCGTAGGTTTATGAATAGGTTGTTTATTTAGGTACGGCAACGTAATTAATATTTTGACAATTCGCCTTTTATTCAACCTATGTATACAGTTATGGAATAAATCTATTCCATACTATTTTGCTCATATCAATTAAGGTTCCAGAAGCCCTTTCCAAGATGCATTACGCGCTAACTAGCGTTTCTATTCGTTTCGTTTGTAAACCAATCGCGTCACTGGTAGATCACGTGACTCTTCGCATCACGTGATCTATCAGTGACGCGATTGGTCCAAAAACGAAACGAATAGAAACGATAGTTAGCGCAGTGCAAGAGACTCTGTTGCTGATAAATCGCGCTATAAGACTTGTATCACCATTTCTAAACAAACTATAGTTTTCTCGTGAATCAATAATAAATCTCGTCGTAACTTCGATAGTCGCTTTTCAAAGTAAGCCCCCAGCTCCAAAATAAACCGGCAACAGTTTTAGACGTCCATATCTGCTGCAGTGATGCACTAGATACCGCGACCCGATCTAGGGTCGTTCACCGTCACTAGAGGAAAGCGATCGGATTCAGACGACACGATTTTCGGCCAGCCTAAATCGCGTTGAGTTTTTGCAAGGAGGAAGGAACAAACAAGTTGACATAGATTAAATATGGTCGCATTTAATATGAAGTAGAAATAGAAATGTTTATTTGCTAGAATACGTTACAAAAGATCATTTATTTTATAAAATAAATAACAGAATCAGTATTCAGCTGACATTAAAATCGACATGCGAAATATTAGATAAGACACACTAATTGACATGTTGGTCACGATAATTTTATAATGGCTCGCAAAAATAAATTAGTTATATGTATAGCATGCATCAGCGTTGTTATGCTCTATTAAAGTTAACGAAATCTTTAACGCTATAAAAACAGTGTTCTTGTAGCCATGCAGTCAACTTAGCCCTGAGCACCCTGCCATGTAACACCCTTCATTGGGAAGGTTATTAAATAAAACTACGCACATGGTGGCGTTTTATGGTCGCATTCATGAATGTGGATGAACGCGGATAAACCATTCTGTCACTTTCTGACCAGTATGTTAGTGCGACTGTGACGGATGCTTTTCCACCGTATAAAGGCGATAATATGGGCCCTGGTGGGTTTGACAGTTTCAAAAACTGATTGGATTGCATTGCAGTCTTGTGATTGCGAATGTCTATGGGTCACAGTTTCCACTTACCATCAGGTGGCCTGTGTGCTCGTTTGTCTACTCGATGCCATACAAATACAAAAATGTCACGTTTTTCAATCTCGGACCGAAAAAGAAGCGATGTTATAATATAAGTTTAAGCACTTTGAATGTCTGCCGGTTGCATAACAGCCCATTACAGGATTTTAATGCAGTTTTTTAGGTTGCTAAAATATGTAAGAGTTACGGGGACTGTTTTCGACGATAGAAATGTTTCAATTATCTACATTTGGTAGAAATCTGAAAAAAGTTATACAAAAAGCCTTAATTAGGCCACAAATAAGTCAAGGGTTTCTTATCTGTGAAAAAAAACACAAAGGTATTTTTACAGCCTCTGTAAACTACTAAAGTCTAGTGTCCACAGACTAGCAATTTAATTTAAATAATAAAACGCGTATGCAAAGTAGTTTCGTATAATTTAAACGTTAGTTTTAATGGAGGGTTTGAATAGAAACAAAAGCATGGCGAATAGTTTAGCTAGGTAGTTTACCGGAAATATGGCATGTCTGTCACTTTTGAAGATGTTGCTATAGATATTAATAAATAGGATAATTAATGTCAACTGTCAACGTAAAAAAAATATGTAAGTAGGTTTTAAGAATTATGTCATTTCTTTTTTAATTTGTCTACTGCCTATTTTTGTTCAAATATATTTTAAACTTTATATCGCTTCAACCGTGACAGATAGCGAGTGGTTTTTTTTTCAGAATAGTATTATCACGACGGATTCCCTAATATTTTTTATAAAGAAAGTTGAAAGTATTTTTCTATAATTTTTTATTTTTGTTGTATCCTAAAAACAGTTAAAGAAAAACAGCAAATATCAAAAACCGGTCAAGTGTGAGTTGCGCTCGCGCAGATTCGATTCGAAATATACCTAATAAAAAAATACCTACTACCTACGGTGGTACGAAACCCTCGGTGCGCGACTTGTACTTTTCCGATTTTTTTATAACCATACGCGGCATATGATACGACGCAACTTTACATCTAAAAATAAATTTGATAAATACCTGTGCCCTTATTTTAGACGAAGAACTCGGTCAAGATAAATGCATACAATCATATACCATGTCGGTTAGATCAGCGTGAGAGATATAACATCTGATTTGGTGCACTGAAATCTCGGTTATCGCGTCAGTAAATATTATGACATTTTGATTTCAAAAAATAAGGAGGTTCTATGTACTACTTAATATATGTTCACCGATTTCTCTGTCATTTTTTTTTTTCAGTGATTTTATTTCAATATACAGGGTTGACATTTCCTCAAAAGTGTACTATAATAATACTAGCGACTCGCCCTCGTTTCGATTCGGTTTATGTGAGTATGATAAATATATAGCCTATCGGCCTTCCTCGGTAAATGGGCTATCTAACACTGATAGAATTTTTCAAATCGGACCAGTAGTCTCTGAGATTAGCGCGTTCAAGCAAACAAACAAACAAACTCTTCAGCTTTATAATATTAGTGTAGATATCAATCAGGCTGTCGAGAACGCTTGCAAAGCGCCAAAAACAAGGCACCTTAATAATCCACAGGCGTAACAATACTTATTTAAAAAACAGATAAAAATTGAATGCACGTCAATAAACCGTTGCTTAAATACAAAAGCGTCACAAACCAAAATGTGTTGGTGTTGCATTTAAAATCGGAACGCTATCTAATTTAAGTTTTAAATCAAACGTTATTTGTTTTTGATTTGTGTCGCTTTTGCTGTATTTAAGCAGCGAAACGTTCTCTCGCAGATAGATCCAACTGTGATTCTCTATTTTGTTGCAATCTGATAGCTCGTAGACTTTGGACGTTATACGTACCTACATACACTCAGCGGCAAAAATACTCGCCCACCCATGTCTTTTGTTCATACAATTGAAAACCGGAACTTTTTCGTCAGTCATTAGAGATGTCAAGTCATTTGTAACTTTTACGAAATTCAACCTTGTTGTTGTAGAATGTCAGATTGACTTTGGACCTAAGGTACCAAATTTAATCTCGTGACTGTACTAGTGGTAGGAATGACGTCAAGTTTTTAGTAACTGCGTTTTTTTTAATGTGCCTACTGTCAATTGTATGAACAAAAGACGGGTGGGTATTTTTACCGGTAACTGTATCTACTACAGACGGTGTCTGTCTGAGCTGTGCAACGTTTTTTGAACTCTAATCGACGAGTTCACATCTTGTTTACTCGCGTACCTGTTACACATGGTGATAATAATCCAGTGCAGTGGTACTCAACTCAACATGTTTGGATAATTTTAGACCTGACTAGCGACCCGCCCTTGCCTCGGTTCTGTTTATGCGAGTTATGCTGTAACAACCGTAGATAAACCACAACTTATTATACTAAACATTTCGTGGAAAAATATCTAACTTATGGTGAAAACTGCATCAAAATCCGGTTTGTGGTTGAGGAGGATATACAGAAAGACAGACGCAGAAAGTGACTTTGTTTTATTCTATGTAAAAATAACACCGTTTTTTTATATCAGGCCGAAAATATGATTAATATTGATTGTAGAATAAAACGCAATACGGTACCTATACTTCTAAAATTTGCTCCCACGATTGCATCAATGTACTTAAAATGCAGTGGATTGAAAATCATCTTCTCAGCATAATCCTACTCGTCCACTGCTGATCATTAGACCCCGGTATCGGAGGTGCAAAATGGTAGCTGTCAAGTTCTTAGGGATGGGTAATCATATTTTTGATGTTGATATCGATACACGATTTTTCTATACATTAGGTTGTACACAGTTATTTTTTTTTGATCTATGATAATCATTGATCGTAAAAATATAAAGTGTACACATATTTATGAACTCGACTGTACAACAAAATATATATCTATGGTTGCTATTACTTTTCTTATGTTTCGAGTTGCAGAGCAGTGCATAAACACTCTTGTGATAAACCTTTTCCATAGAGATTAATACTGGCCACTTATACTGATAATAAATTATTTACGTCAATAGATAATCATTGTCACTTTACAACAATTTCTTCGATTAAATAGCTGTTTACGAGTTTATTCGTCTAAAATCATTTATACCATAGAAAATGGAGTCACTTCTTGCAGAACACCCTGAACTCCAAAAAACGAATGAAAAAATTTACTGCACAGTGTGCAGTGTACACATCATTTCCAGATCTTGGAATATTAAAAAGCACATGGAGTCGAAATGCCATCAAGAGAAAATCATCAACGCGTGTCCTAGTCACATTGATTATTTAATAAAGGACATTCCAATACTTGTAAACCAGGACGATAAAGTATATTGTATATCTTGCAACTCCGTTTTGACTCCAACAAAATTTTGTATTGAGAGGCATTTGAAAACCTTTACTCACAGAAAAACAAATGAAGATCAATTTAACTTTAACCGAGATCTGGTAAAGTTTTTCATCAGTTGTAACATACCTTGGACCAAATTGGAAAACCCAAACTTCAGAAGTTTCATGGACAATTGTCTCAATAAAAAATATGGCGATGTTACATTACCGAGAGAATCAACTTTACGCAAAAATTACTTGCCTATAGTATTTAATGAGAAAAAAGATGCTATAAAAGAAGAACTGTCCAACGAATATATATATTTGAGCATTGATGAGACTACAGATTCAATGGGTAAAAAAGTGGCTAATGTGATAGTTGGAGCTTTAACAAATTATTTATCTAAGCCCCACATCTTTGCTTCACGAAAATTAGACTCAACTAACAATATCACGATTAGTAATCTAGTAAATGAGGTGCTTCGCGAGTTATGGGGCCATAATTACGAACAAAACTGTGATAAATTGTTATTTTTCGTGACTGATGCGGGGTCATACATGGTAACATCGGGTAAAAATTTAAAGAAAAGCTACCCAAATATGACTCATTTGACATGTGTAGCTCATGGCCTAAACAGGGTAGCTGAAGCCGTGAGACAAGCTTATCCGAAGGTAAATAGTTTAATAAATTTTGTTAAAAAAGTTTTTAAAAAAGCCCCTAAAAGAATAGACATGTTTAAACTAGAATATCCTAATACTCCTCTTCCTCCTGAACCTATCATCACGAGATGGGGCACGTGGATAGAAGCTGTCAGCTATTATAAAGATCATTTCCATAAGGTTAAGAATATTATTTCTAAATTGAAATCCTCTGAAGCTGCTGCTATAGCCAAAGCACAAAGATTGTTCTCTGATGCAAATCTGATAAACGAAATCAATTTCATCGATAAAAATTTTAGAATTTTATCGATCTCAATAACAAAGCTAGAAGATCCAAACCTTTGTTTAAAAGAATCCTTAGATGTAATACTCGAGGTAACAAAAAAACTTTCCTTATTACGTTTGCATCCAATCGGAAAACTTATTTATTTAAAAATGCGGAATGTATTGCAAAAAAATCCTGGGTTCACAACTATACAAATTTTACAAAGTTTGTTGGATGGCAAAAGTGTTGAAATTACTGATGATGTAAATAAGAATACAGTACAGAATTACGCCAAATGTAATTTCTTGCCCATTACTTCTGTCGAAGTAGAAAAGTCATTTTCTTTCTTAAAGTGGATTTTCAACTACAGAAGAAGAAGTCTAACACCCGTTAACTTAGAACAAATTTTAGTAATATATTACGAGACATATATCTCTAATGATAAAATATATGACTAATTGTAAGATATTATAATTGTTGTGTATATTTATTGTAACTACACTAGTTTACTGCAAAGAATCTGATCATTCATCAAGAACATGGTATGACCTTTGGTGAATATAAAAGAGTTTATATTTTGTTTTAAATTTATTTATGAATGCTTTATGCTAAGAAGATAACTAAAACTTCTTAATGATGAAAGATTTTTTTTTGTAAATAATAAAAATGTTCAATACATGTTGGTTTTGTAATTATATAGTCCTACTTTATAGAATAAACGCTATCATTATGATATAATAAAATATCGACATATAACTATGTTTATCGACATGAAGTTAATATTTCAAAACAATGTTTACCCTTCCCTAGTAATGGCTCGAAATTGACAGCTACCATTTTGCACCTCCGATACCGGGGTCTACTGATCATATACCTCTTCCATGGATTTCCATGACGTCCTTGACGCGGCGATTCTGGTTCAGAAAACCTGATGATTGAATAACCATAAAACATAATTTCCGCAACCATAAATAAATGAATATGTAAAAAAATTGCAAAATTTTCAATCCGCCAAAATACTAAAAAGAGACAACCCCTTTCCTATTAACTATAAAATATAACAACCCAAATGTAATGCGTATACTTCATCTTATGCTTGAGCTTTATTATCTTAAAAATGTTGTCAACCAACGTTCAACCCCTCCTCTCTCCCTTACACACCCTCAGAACACATAAAGCTGTCTCTTTCTTTATGCACCGTTGAGGGGCTTTGCCCCGTGCGTTACAGTTCTTGCGGTACACAATACAGATACGACATACTTTGTTAAATCGAAGCCTAGGCTTCCTGATCTCATACTAAATCGGCTCCATTTGGAGGGTTTGGCGCTGAATGTGGTCATTCAATCGACGAACGCTATTTTTGGAAATTTTACAACATTTTATCACGAATGAACCTCACGCGTTTGTTGTATTAACAGCAGAACTTCTAAGATGATTTTGTGAAGCTTGAAATAAAAGACTTGTCCGGAGTCTGTCGTTATCTTCTTTTTTATTTGTGACGGTCCACCGAGGTTCCGCAGTGATTTCCCAGTTAAAAAATAAAAAAGTAATACTTGGACAATTTTCAATCGGCTAGGTACTTATTATCTTCCCTCCCGTTACCGAAAACATTTCATTGGAAGAGATCCCTTAAAGGGATAAGTTCGCCTTTGTACATTCTAACTCTCTGTATTGTATTAGATTTCTGTTTCTTTTTTTTTTGTGTACAATAAAGTGTTTACATACATACATACATACATACATTTGTCGTTTTATCAAATTATATTTAGAAAGATGTAGTTTCCCAAAAAAAAAGGCCAAGCAATTGTTTCTTGCGGCGCTTCTTCTCCGCAATGATGGTCTTGTCCGGAGCGCTGGTAGACTCACCCTATATTACCGACGTGTAAAAGAGCCCTCATGTGGCCTACTTAGTGAATAAATATTTTGAATTTTGAATTTGGTTTTTCTATGATCTTGATTTGATTTTTAGTATCTTTACACAATTTACGATGGCATGTGACGACACGGCGTTTAGATCACGTAGAACGAATGCCGAATTTCCTGTTTGCCATAGGAAATTAAAGTCATATTATGGTTTATCACACTGGATTTACCAAGTACAGTCGGCTAAAAACATGATCTATACTACGGTTGAAGTTCATTTGCAGGTCATGATGCAACAAGTTCGATTTCCCCTTGCAATAATATTATGACAATGACAAGTTTGAAAAAACTGGTAGACCACTTTTTTGCCGACCGTACAAGTAAACTATTGCGTACATTTACGACACCAAAGATGGTTTTATCAATGCATAACGTACTATACTTGCACATACCCTCGTATTATGTAAAGCAAACGCACGAACATAATATTCTATTGTAAACTGTAACAGCGTGTCCTCATTACGTGATTTGCGAGATCAATATTGGTATTGGGTCGGTCAACGCAACGGGAGTAGTAACGGTGACCTTTTAGCACGGACTAGAGTGAACTAAAGTGTATGTCGGTCGAGCAGTCAAGGTCACAAATATGGCAGCGGGCAATGTGCTCAAAAATATGTTTACCCGCTCTTGCTGTTGTACTAACAGGGACAATTAACACGCTTATTTTCAAAAATTGTGTATGAAAGGGCATCCATAGACGGACTGCTTGAAGCAGTTGGGACCGACAACTCCGTGGTCGCTATTTGACTGGCAGTTTCAATACGAACATTAGTTATTTATTACAATATGTCGCAAACACCGATTGCTAATCGTCCGATTTTTGCAAATTTTATTTGCTCTTATTTCATATGGTGAATGGTTTACACCATCTGGAGGTTCCATAAGGTGCGTGCGTGCGTGCGTGCGTAAGTGCGTGCGTGCGTGCGTGCGTGCGTGCGTGCGTGCGTGCGTGCGTGCGTGCGTGCGTGCGTGCGTGCGTGCGTGCGTGCGTGCGTGCGTGCGTGCGTGCGTGCGTGCGTGCGTGCGTGCGTGCGTGCGTGCGTGCGTGTGTGTGTGTGTGTGTGTGTGTGTTTGTTTGTTATTCCTTCACGGTGCAACGGCTGGGCGGATTTGGATGAAATTTAGAATGGAGATGGCTAGATAGCATACACTGGATTAACACATAGGCTACTTCTTATCCCGGAAAATTCAAAAATTCTTGAGATTAATGAAAATCGAAATCTACGCGGACGAAGTCGCGGGTAGAATCTAGTAGGTATATATATTTTAAAATACTATCTGTATTATTTCTATGAGTAGATAGATTTCAAATAAGCACGTGGCCAAAATGGAACGCGTCTAAACAAAGTATGTCGAAACAAGAATGTGTCTAACAGCGAAAAGGAATCTTATCTTTAACATTGCGATGTAAATTCTTCTATCGACACACCCCCGCCTGCATCGTCATCAATACCATCATCCATTAGTCACACTTAAAGAAAATGATGTGTTTATAATGTCGTTACACATCTAGCCTGTATTACAACGGTGTAAGGTTTAAAATGATTAGTAATTTTGGAAATCCAATTCATGTTTACCGTGTTAAGGTTAATACTGACGTCTATGTTAGTCATTTTGTCTGTTACAATTTGGAGAGACGTGTGTTGTTCATTTAATATAAAGACGTTTTAAAAAAAAGTGTTGGGTTTGTGCTTAGTGAAGTGACACTATGCCTTTGTTTTTGTAGTTATTAATGAAACTTGTGGTTCCTGATAATGATTTGCGATGGATTATCTATGTCTTTGTAAGTTCAAAGTATTTTCTAAATAATTCTATAACGGCTTTTTTTTTCAACTACATGTGTACAGGGCCCGACCACGCATTCCCCGATAAAACCCTTTAAAAGACTTACCTCTCGAAGTACATCCCACTAAAAGAATAACCCCTTTGGAAGAAATATACGACTTAGTTGTTTGTTAAACTAGCCATTCACATAAGGGAAACCTAAAGAGCAGCAGTAAATTGATATCCCTCTTATTGCATAACCAAATATAAGGGTAATCCTTAAAAATAGTTCTTAATAAGCCAATAGAACGGCTTTTTATAAGGGTAATCCTTATAAATAGCGCTTAAAAAGCCAATTGAACGGCTTTTTTAAGTTAAAGGGATATTGGTATCACTCAAAATATAGCGCTACAAAAGCAAAATCGAACAAGACTTACACGAAACAGATTTGGTAACGGACTTATAAATAGCACTTTGAAAAGCAAATCGAAAGGCTTTCAAGCGATACGACTTTTCTAAATAAATCCTTATAAAAACCGATTCGAAACTCCTTGAATGGGATAGCGGGCCGGTCCGTGCGTGTAAAACAGTTTTATCATTGACGAAAATTAAAAAACCATTATTTTTTATTCTTAAATCCGTGTGTATGTAGCCTCATTAATGTTTAAAAATTGCCAGTTATTTTGGTTTGTTTCTCGCCGGCCAGCACTCGCTTTTATCTATGGTCGATGCCATAAACAAACTGCACTTTTGGCTGTTTAGACTGAGCGTGAGTCACATGCCCTGTTTAAAATTAAAAAAGCTGGTTTTCGTTACATAGTTTTTACATCAATATGATTACCTTGTTATTTTAAACAGAGTATATATCGATACTTTTATTCTTCCTATTTGCTTATTTTATTATCACGTAAAAACAAGTGAAATTTAGTTTACTTTTAACAAATTGTTTTTACAATAGCATTTGGCTGCTCGTTATATTATTTTTAGTACCTACAGGATCTCTTTGAAGCACGGTACACAACGAATACTTCCGTGGTGTATGGCTGAATCAAACAGTATTCCTTTATTGGCAGTATATTGCTATAATACCACAATTGTACAGAGACGTCAAATATATGTTTACTTTTTTTCACCTTATTCCAGGTCCAAAAATGTAAACATATCTTTGACGTCGACTGTACCATAAAATGTGCCTACTTTGCTCCCCCCAGGGTAATTATGCTCCATGGTTATATTGAAGTAATCGGTATTGTAAATCATTGCTTACATTTACTTCGTAGATGGATGTATACATCGATCATTTTAAGCAAATTTTTCATCAACCTGGACTTATAAGGTAACAAACGAAATAGTCACTATGGAGCATACCCAAGCAGCAAAAATATGTTCTTTAATGATCGAGACAACGTTTCTTATTCAGTCTTATCGGATTAAATATTGTCATATAAACATCATATACACGTTTATATAACGCGATTTGGGCGCACTTTACTCGACTTACTGGTCGTATACACATCGCATAGTTATCATATAACTATCCAGTATGTCATATAGAAGGGGTAACGTTGACTTCTATAACACTCAATTGTTCAATGAATGCATGTTATATGATTGTTACATGTCTACTGAATCGAATAACCGCAAATAATATGACCATATTGCCGCATAATAGTGATTTATATCACTATGGAAGCTTTTAATATGACTAGTTAGTCCCTTAGACGCAATTTTCATGACAATTACATGATCTATGGATCATATTAGAGCGGATTATGTGTCTTTAAGCCAGAACAACCAAATGAGTATACGCGTGGGGAAATATATGTTTACTTGTGTTCTTCGGAGGAAATAATTGCTGGTAAGTATTTAAGTTTCATGTTTTCTACTATTATTTTGGTAATTAATGTCAAGAGCATATAAACGTGAAGCATAGTCATTATTCATAAACGGTTACCAGTTTATCGACTAAGTTTTACTAGTGTTATGTTTAATTTTAATGCCCCCCTTTTATTTTCTCAATTTAAATATTATTTTTTTAAAAATAATATGTGGTATCAATTAATTGTTTGTTATTCGACACATAAGTTTCGTTCATTACAACTATTCATCTAAATGGTTGTGTAATAGTTACTTATTCAGCTAACCTGACGCCATTATAGTTCGTTTTAGGGTTCTCTAAGGTTAGCTCAAAACTCATTTTTACTATCTAAGAACAATAAACTTATTTTGAATTAAGAGTGTGTAAGAACCTAACTGTAAAATTAATAAATTACTTAGTATTCTTTTCGCGTTCGCGTGCGTATTTATCTAGTAGTAGGTATCTATTTATGCCGATAGGTACGTAAACCTGTATATGTACGTTTTTTTGGTGAGTTAAGTAAATAAAATTATAAGGACATATATATTTTTATTATTTATTTTAGAATCGTCGTTATTGAACAGCAGCAATAGCAGCATGGTGGCTTTTTATGACGCCGATTGTTTCTTAAGAAAAGAAAACCTTCTGTTGTTGAATGAAATGAAGTGGCCTTGGGTTAATACGCACTTCATCCGGGCTCAGAATTGTATCGGTTGTGGTTACTCCATCTCTGCTGCGTCAACCATATTGAAGCCAATTCATTTTGTGATAAGACAATGAAGAAATAATATTGCTACGACAGTATAATTTTTTTTGGTGTCAGAACTGCTCTGATTTTGCCATAAACGACCATTACGTGAACGAAGAATGCAGCGTTTGCTATTTACATGAATAAAATATCAAAAAGTAACTTATTATAATGTGGAATTCTTTTATTTAATATGTCGCAAAGTTCTTTTAGCGCGCTCTGTGTAATATTGTTATCCAAAGCCCATTTTGTTATTTCAGTGCGGCATTCAACGTTGCTGAGATGTTCATTAAAATCAACACTATGCTCTGAATTAGTATCTATTGATGTGGTAACAGAATTTGACGTAGCGTTATGTTCTTCACTTGTATATTGAAATTCATTTAAAAAAATATTTTCTACTGAACCCCTTTCTGTCACAATATAATTTATCACTTGACTTTCCGGACCAAGGCGAGAAGATTCGATGGTCTCGACCTGAGATATTGTACTTCTATGCTTTTTTGTCACTTTCCTCCTGTAACCACCGCTTCTTTTAAACTTTAACCACTTTTCCCATTCCATTTTTATTAATAAATTTAATGATTTGCTTCATGCAGTTAAGGAAAAAAGTTGACTAAAAGTAATGATGGCGACAGTAATATGAAATTTCAGTCATATAATTGCGATTAATAGATATTAATACTCGATTAAGAACAACTACAACACCGTTACTCGACCTGCCATATAAAAGTTTAGTAAAAGAATTTTACACTACCAATGAATCGACTAAGATTTGTATACGAGTTTCTTATATAGGCGATGTTAAATCGATTAGACGTTATATATTATAAGGATTTGAGTTGCCGTTTACTCGTGATTTTAAATGACCAAAAATATTGCCATTTATTGCTTAGTTAAATGCTTATATATATAATATTGCTGTATTTGTATAAGTTCTGCTTTTATAACCTCATAGTCCTGTAATAGCAACCTATAACACTTTTATATGATTTGTTTTAATTGGTCGAATAAAGGCCATATTAAAGGATTTTACATGCCCCATGTGTCATTTAAAAGCATTAGAAATGCAGTTATGTCACTATCCCTTATACGACTAGATCGTTATGTACAACAACCGTGTAAACGTCTACTCGACTTCTCTACATGCCTTAATGGTTCTGTCGTTTAAAGATCGGATAAAACACTATAATGTGATTAATTGGAATAAAATCGCTTTTATACGATTGTTATACTATAGCATTATATAAGTTGCGGTTATACGACTTTTAAAAGATCTTGAATCATGTAATTTGCGGTTATCGAACTCTTAAAAGATCTCAAATCATATAAGCATAAAATTATAGGACTACTTTGCTGCTTGGGTAGTTACCCATGGGGGAGCAAAGTAGGAACATTTTACAGTACTGTATTTATATAACCACAGAACGGTCGGCCAAGAAAGTGCTCGAACAGATTTGACTAAAGTTTCTGTAAGATCTATTTATCGCTACGGTTGACACTTGTGCTGTCAAGGGAAATATTGTCTGGCAAGGGAAAAATGCAGTATCTAATCACAGCGAATGTGCGCCCGTTAAGATTTTCGAGTTAAAAAATTTTTGTTGATTCTCCAACTCTCCCACATAAAACGTGCCTCAACCCGCACAAACATAGTACTTACTAAACTGTTAATTACATGAGCGACATGGCAGATCGTCTGATACTGCGTGGGAACTAGGGCGTGTGTCGACAGAACGAACGGGTCCGCTCCTTATAGTAGTGTTACCGCATCGGGAGTGGATGTGGAACGATAGCTGCGTATGGAAGTGCAATGACCTATAGTGGGTCTAGGACTACAAACTACAACACTGCCGTGCAAAATTAAAAAGCAGTAAGTGTAAAAAGCTACCATACCTTACCTTGGAAGCTACCATATCTTGGACTCCAACTTCTAACACCTCCACAAAGTTGGAGACCATGATATGGTGGTCTTAGTGTTCACTTACTGGAGTTTAAATTTTGTTCGGCAGAACAGATTATGCCGCGCCTGCCTATTCTAGTGCCCCTACTACTGGAGATGAAACTTCATTTAAAATGAAATGTCTATTGTATATTGTTTTTACATAAGCTTGGATTCAACTTTAACTTGCCTCGTCACTGAACCTAGTTTATGAAGAATCACTGGCCGCATTTCACAGACTTGCAATAAGATTTACTCCGAGATTAGTCTATACAAATTCGGAGGTACTATACCACCGTTTCGCAGATAATAACAGAGTTAGAATAATTTAGTGGCGTCCACCTTTTGTTTGGTGCTGTCAGTGCTATCCAAATCAACTTAACGCTAATTTTCTTAGGACAGTTATTGTCCAATCCTATATCTATACTAATATAATAAAGCTGAAGAGTTGGTTTGTTTTTTTGCTTGAACGCGCTAATCTCAGGGACTACTGGCCCGATTTGAAAAAAATCTTTCAATGTTAGATAGCCTATTTATCGAGGAAGGATTTATATCATACTCACATAAACCAAAGCGAAGCGAGGGCGGGTCGTAGTACTATAAAAGTAAGTTGACATGGCTGAAGTTTTGACATCATTCCTACTAAATCGAGCTTAGTAATACCATGTTTAGCTATACCTAAGATTTAGTGGAAATACGTTCACTGGCTTACTCGAGAACACAATTGTGGATTAAATTTATTCTTAGTATTAGCGTATTTATTCCGGTTTGGTCCCTAAAATAAGAGAAATCTTTACACACTAAAGACTTTATGATCATTAACATTCCCAGCCTAACTTGTCTACAGCAGCATATAAGTTTCCTCTAATGCACTTCAATCTGGGCAATTTGTGTAGCCCATCTCCAATCGAACCCGCTACGAGTACTTTAGCAATGTATTGATAGCATTGGCTTTACAGTAACTCGGCATAGGTCTTATTTGCAGTAACTACTTAGGTCTTATCTTGAAAGGTCGGTAACGCATCTGCGATTCCTCACCTGGTGTTGCAGGTGATAGGCTGCGAGAATCATTCTCCATCAGGTGAGCCGTTGGCTCTTTTGTCTCCTCTAGCATAAAATATAAATCATTTTTTGACCATGTTCGTCCATTTAAGAGTCTTGCCACATCTCTAAATCATTACCAACATCCTCTCCACAATCCAGACAACAAATCAAGTAATTTAACGTTTCGTCACGCCACGCTCAAATGACCGGCGTCCGGTCAACGAATCAATTTGTTTTTTTCTCAGGCATTGTTTATACTTTTTTTGAGACAGTTGATTTGGCAAGGGCGCAGAAACAGTGGATGTTGTGTAATGGTAGGTATACTCTTTATCAGGTTAATAATTGCACAGTTCCGGTTAATTATAGAAGTTGTACAGATGCACCTTTCGGATGCACTATGAGACAGTAGGATCGTTTATGCAATTATCTTAAACACTCAGCTGTTTAAATGTGCAAAATCATCTTCTTTTCCATTTTGTGTACTTCTTCATCTGCTGTCACTGCTAGGCAC
Source organism: Acleris laterana (assembly GCA_963966035.1). Lineage (NCBI taxonomy): Eukaryota > Metazoa > Arthropoda > Insecta > Lepidoptera > Tortricidae > Acleris > Acleris laterana. The sequence continues at coordinate 13,404,525 of OZ014459.1, read as the reverse complement.
ATTGTCATTTTGCTTTGTCTTTTAAATATACCAAAAACTTATACAGGGTGTCCAGTAAATAATGGATAACCTTCTACCCATCTATGGGGCACCTCAGGCTGGTCCCGAAAAAGGACTTACAGGTTTAGTAAAAGTTGCATGGTTTTCGAGATAATCGAACTTTTCTATTTTCTTAATAATTAGCACCTTACTTCACTGTAATGACCGCCAAGGCCACAAATAAAGAGATTTTGTAGTTCTGTTTGCTGTTAAATATTCTTTAATAGTCATGCTAACGGATGTGTCTTAGAGCATTATGGTAGCGACACTAATTTCTTGTTAAACATATCTTAATTTATAACATCACATTTTGCTTTAAAGTTTGCAACAACTTTGACTGCTTGTGGTGAAAAAAAATTGTATGAAGACCAGAGTGGCCAATATGTTGAAAAATAGTGTATCTAATACTGATTCTCAACTGGTATAACACATGGTGTTTACGTCTTTACAGATAAAGTTATTGCTGTTAGTATTCACTAAGAGCGAATTTTACCAAAACACCAAGTTATCGATAAGTAACTCTTTACTTGATGGGGTTAGTCATATCATAAAAAACGCTTCTCTTATTATACCAACGTCTAATTACTGCAAAATAATGAATCACAGAATACTTGAAACCTACATCAACAATAATATTTTTAAATAAAAACCAGAATCTGTTTATTAAAAACAATACTGTTTAGTTACTATAACAAGTGTCCAATCAAGAAAGAGTTGAGAAACTTGGTGTTTTGGTAAATAAAACGTGTCTACGACGTGTTTGTTTAGTGACAGCAAGTGAAAACCAGATATAACGAATGTGAAATGCGACTACTTATTTGGTACTTACATTTATTCAACTTTTAATGCAATTCTTTTATTAGTTTTAAATAATATTTAGGATGTTAACTAAGTACATACTTTGCTTACAATCTCTCCTTTCTCTGCTGAGTAATACTTACATACTTTGTTACAAGTTTATTACCTAATGTGTATTTTTGGCTATGAATTTTTTATCCGTTTTGATGTTTTCTTTTGACATTTATCAAGTACAGTTTTGATTCCACGAAGAACCATATTTTGGGTAACTATTTGGATTTTGTTTGCGACGACCTAGTTAGCTTTGCCCTGGACTTCGAAAAGGATATAACGACATGCCTAGGCATCAATACGAACCCCGTGAGTATGCTAATATGCATTATATTTATGGAGAATGCAAAGGCAATGCCAATGCAGCTGCTGCATTGTACGCAAGGAGATATCCGAATACTCGTCATCCCGATTACCGAGTTTTTGTAAGAGTCCACAATGCTTTTTGTGAAGGGAGAATGCCTGGTTTTGACCAGGCATTCTCCCTTGTGTGGGGGGATGGTAATGGCGAAGGCAGACCTCGAGATACGAGCATTGAGGAACTTGTGCTCGCTGAACTGGAAACAGATCGCTCAACTTCTACACGAGCTATATCAAGAAGTTCAGGCATTACAAAGTCGACCGTTAACAACATTTTAAAAAGACACCAACCATACCCATTCCATATCACAAGGGTGCAAATTCTGGAGCCTAGGGACTATGCTCCTAGAGTAGAATTTTGTCGTATCATGTTAAGAAAAATGGAAGAAGATCCAATGTTTTTCGATAAAATTCTGTGGAGTGACGAATCTACCTGCCAAAGAGATGGTTTCTTCAACATGCATAACTACCATAGCTGGCAATTAAAAGGAGAGAATCCACATTTAATGCGAGAGGATCACTCCCAATATCAATTTAAAATTAATTTGTGGTCGGGGATCTTAAACGGGAAAATAATTGGTCCTTTTGAGCTATCCCCGACTTTGAATGGAGCCAGATATTTGGAGTTCCTTGAAAACGAACTTCCCATTTTATTGGAAGATGTGCCCTTAAACGTAAGAACGACGATGTGGCTGCAAAATGATGGTTGCCCTGCTCATTTCGCGGTTCAAGTTCGAAATTACCAAAATGAAACTTTTCCTAATAGATGGATCGGCCGTGCGGGTCCTATAGCATGGGCTCCACGCTCTAACCTGACCCCGCGCGGACCTGAACCAGCTGGATTTTTTTTTGGGGTTGCTTAAAAGAAAAAGTTTACTCCAAACCAATTAACTCTGTGCAAGAACTGCGTCAAAATATTCAAACGGCTGTTCAAGAAATTACCGAACGACAGTACACCCGAATGTTAAAAAGAAATTTTATTAAAAGGTGCAGAGCTTGTATCAGAGTTGAGGGAAGGCAGTTCGAACACTTGTACCTAAACAGTATTGTTTTTAATAAACAGATTCGGTTTTTATTTACAAATATTATTGTTGATGTAGGTTTCAAGTATTCTGTGATTCATTATTTTGCAGTAATTAGACGTTGGTTTTCATAAGAGAAGCGTTTTTTATGATATGACTAACACAATCAAGTAAAGAGTTACTTATCGATAACTTGGTGTTTTGGTAAAATTCGCTCTTAGTGAATACTAACAGCAATAACTTTATCTGTAAAGACGTAAACACCATTGTTATACCAGTTTAGAATCAGTATTAGATACACTATTTTTCAACATATTGGCCACTCTGGTCTTCATACAATTTTTTTTCACCACAAGCAGTCAAAGTTGTTGCAAACTTTAAAGCAAAATGTGATGTTATAAATTAAGATATGTTTAACAAGAAATTAGTGTCGCTACCATAATGCTCTCAGACACATCCGTTAGCATGACTATTAAAGAATATTTAACAGCAAACAGAACGACAAAATCTCTTTATTTGTGACCTTGGCGGTCATTACAGTGAAGCAAGGTGCTAATTATTAAGAAAATAGAAAAGTTCGATTATCTCGAAAACCATGCAACTTTTACTAAACCTGTAAGTCCTTTTTAGGGACCAGCCTGAGGTGCCCCATGGATGGGTAGAAGGTTATCCATTATTTACTGGACACCCTGTATATAAACATTGGGTCTTAAACTGGTCAATCCTGCATCTAACCTTCTTTAACTTTTTTCGTAGAACTTAAGGTTCCAGTTCCAAGTGAGCAAAGCCACAGGCCATCCCTAGTTCAAGTATAGTTTCTCGATCACGAATTTCAATCACGAATGTCACGAATCAGTAGAAAGCGAGTTTGGGTACGCGTGCGCATACTATACATACTGATGCATGTAGATGCGATATTTAAAATGGTTGCTTCTATTATTGGATCATTTGTTTAATGCTCATGTTTTCACGAATTTGCACGCTACAAGTTGCGGGAGACGAGATTGATTAAATACACGGTTGCATATATTCAATTATTAACAATTTAGATGTATCGTAATTTGCTCCTTTATACGATTTTTTACTTCGAGGCGGGCAAACAGACTTTAACAGGGGACTCATGACCTAAAAAACTTCGTTATGTTATTTTTGATCAAATGATTTGACCTTGACATTCAGACGGCATTACGAAAAAAACCTAAAAATCAATGTTTTAATTTAAAAGCGGATCTGCTAACATTAAGAATTGTACCTGGGAGAATGAGCTCGTTTCAAAAACTAGTTTTTTCGATGCCAAGAATTGAAGTTAATATACCTTACAGCAAAAAAAATAAAATAGTTAAAAAAAAGGGTTTGAAATGAATACCAAAGAGGTATTCCGTTTTATTCCTCATGGTTGGCTGGCAATGCTTAATCTTTGGACATAGAGAGAGTCGACATTTGAAATCTCAAGATTGCAATATAGCTATAATAATCTCAAGACTCCAAGAGAGAACTAAGATGGATGCCTGTGGTGATGGCCAATAATTTCAACGGTTGTTGTATCCACACCAGGGGGCCTAAGATGGCTGCGTTTATCGCGTGATAAACTTTGGATAAGGCATCCGTCACCTTCTGACAGGTAAATAAGTACACGTGTCAAAAAGTGACGGATGCTTTATCCACAGTGGACACGTGATATAGACGCAGCCCCATATACCAGGCCCGCAGAACACAACGGTTAATGGATAACATGGTGGTAGTGATCCAGACGGACCCTGCACAAGGTCTTACAACCACTAAAGTCAAAGCACCACTGTCAAAGTAAACGTCAATGTAAAACATCTGACGTATCTTGAGAGGGGTATCTCTAAGGTCAGTGTATTAATACGGTTCTAAGTGTTCTACGTAATCTTTCGTTACAAGAACGAATTCTTCGTTCATTGAGTCACATTACTCAAACATTTGGCCAACACGCTACTATTCATCGAGGAAGAGGGCGTATCTGGATACAGTACGTTTATTCTATTTCAAACCTTATTCATAGAGTAAGAAAGTTAAATCTGCCTTGGTTTTCAAGTTGCATATACACCTTTTTAACATGTGTAAAACGTTGGCCTGTCCTTAATATTATTGTGTGCTCTTTCACACATACGTTGCTCGAGCTCGATGGCATTGGTCCAAATGTTGGTTAACAAGTGATTATACTTCGTTAGCGTTTAATTGGTATAATGGAGGAAATGAGAAATGGACACAAACTCATTGAGGGTGCTTTTTAATTTGCCCACTTGTGGACTCTCTGTTAATAATGTCCACTTTAATAAAATAAAACCACTTTAGGATTACTATGTGATTCACTGATATGTATCCACTCCCTAGTATCTTGACCCCCCAAGCTTGGAAATATTAAACCAGGTAAGTACAGATGTAGTGAATAATCCTTTCCCATCGTTTTTGGTCGGATAATTTCGTATTTATCTTTCTTTCTCAGTTGGCTTATTGATGGTTACTGAAGCTAATTGAGAAAGACAGATAAATACGAACTTATCCGACAAAAAACGATGAGAAAGGATTATCCACTACATCTGTATCAAATATTTTGGTCAGTCTGACAGATCGCTGATCATTTTGCTTAAGTTTTGAGCAGGTCTTATTGGGCCTGGGGTCAAGAAGTCAACATAAAGGTTACTCGGTGAACTGAATTTATATAGGTTAACTAAATAAGGGACTCATACAAAGGATGATGGGCGATTTTGTATGGACCCTGTCCCTACCCTTCAAAATTCATGGTATGCATGTCCATATGTTCATTAGGAGGGCCATTCTACTTTTCGTTGTACATTACTTTTAGCTCACTAAACTATTTTTATTTCAACAAACGGTAAAGTGCTGCTTTTTCTAACTTAAAACTAGAAAAGGGACGTCAATAAGCTTATATATAGAATTAACCTAATTCATAAAAAGTTATTTGTAATAACTATAAAGTGAGTAACGCAGTGGACGTTGATGTCCCCTCCTGTTCTATGGAAAATGTGCAATTTACCACTGAGTTACCAAGATTCTTCAGCGATAATTGAGTAATTTAGGATATTTTTTTTTGAAAACCGTTAAACGTAAACATTCTAAGTTCACGTTATTTGTTTATTCGCGGATTCATCATATGGTATACTTTTTATCGGACGATAGCAAAAATGTACACTGAAAAGTAGAATGGCCCAGGAGCCAAAAAAATACCATCATCATGAATGTTTTGAAACAAATTTCATACAATTTATGGTAACAATGCAGAATGAACTATTAAAACTATCATTATGTGCATATGGTTGGTTGATTGAGCGCTCAGTTTAGTGAATAATGATTAAGTATTAATTATTAATTATGAATCATTGTTTGTGGACAAATTGATGTTCCAGAGCAGAATAATGGTGAATTATGTGTGAGATAAACATATTATGATTATGACATGTTATTAATCATCCATTGATTCATCGATTCATTTAGTAAATTTAATTAATTAATTATGAACTTTGAGGTAACGAACTTTTAAAATAACGTTTTTTAATACTTTTGTTTCTTGACATATATTGAAAGCAAATTCGAATTTAACTACCGTTTAGCAAATATTACTTAATGTTTTTAAACTCATTACTTACCTACCTACTTATTATATTGGAGTTAACTAACTTCTGCCCGCGACTTCGTCCGAGTAGATTTCGATTATCGTTAGTCCCTCGAAAACTTTTAAATTTTCCGGGATAATATCTGTTCAGCTCTTGGAGCGTGAAGGAGTACAAACACACACATACACACACACGCACACATACTTTCGCATTTATAATATTAGTAGGATAAAAACCTCTCTTCATTTCTTATGATGTTATGACATATGGTTGACTGCAATATGTATGTCAAATTTTATTAATTCTGTTACAGTATTATACTTAATTTTCATTTAAAAACATTTTATTTATGAGAAGTATTATGAAATTTACAAGCGAAATCTAATGTGAGAAAACAGTATTATTTCACACAGTGTAATATACTATTATATTTTCTTGTAAATGTTAAACGTAACTATGCTGATAAATAAAATTTTATTACGATTAAATTGTGCCATACGTTATACTTGTCACATTAATTAAATTGTGTCATACGTTATACTTGTCACATTAATATTTTAGCATCTTATTTTGTCAGATGAAACGGCCTTACTCGGCTCTATACTTCCTAAAGTTTTATAAATAAAAGATAAAAGATGTTTATTCAGTAAGTAGGCCGCACGGACACTTTTACACGTTAACAATCTACCAGCGCTTCGCAAGAGACCACTGCTGAGAAGAAACGCCGCAAGAAACTCAACAGTCAGTCGTTTTTTTAAATATACAATTATAAAACTTAACCAATCATTATACAAAACAATGAGTATAACATGCTATAAGAAGTAAATAAATTCACGCGTAGTTGAGCAGGAAAATGTGTCAAAGCTCAGGATTTTCACCAGAATTAATAAAAATTATATAAATTAAACTTAACGATGATGGTGGAAGACAACTACAAACATATTATTCGATACATTCTCCTATGGAAACCGTGTCCCCTAGACAATATACAATGTTTACATATTTTTTATGACTAAGTTATTATTAAGTTATTTGGCCGTTTAGTTTAAGCCAAGCATTTTTATCTGATAGATAGTCCTCGACCCTATAGTAAGCTTTAGACATCAGCGACTTTTTCAAGTAAGTTTTAAGTACTTAAAACTTTTAAGTACTTACTGAAAATGGTAACTTTAAAACTTCGTCAGGTAATATATTATAGAAATGAATGCATTGACCAACAAATGATTTATATACTTTTCCAACGCGGATTTTGCGAAATTCCATGGAATATTAAATTTTTACCATAACACTCACAAAGGCCATTAAACTATTGAAATTATAGTGAAGACTCCGATCATACTGTCAAAACATATAAGAGTTATTTTGTAAAAGTGTCACTCGGCAAAACCTATTGTCCATTTACAATAATCCAGCATACTTTACAGTCATAGAAACGGTCGAGGAATTCAAATAATGTCCAACACTAATGATGATTCACCGTTTCCTATTACCAATTGTATACTTAAGCATCAACTTCGAACCTTATTTGCACCGGAAAACTTGCTTCTGCAGTAAATAAAATGTGTCATGGTATGCATGCATAAGTGATATTTAATTTACTTTAGGACTGACCCATAACATTACAATATCACTGTTAATATTGACATAAAACACTACATCTTGTGTTGTTTCAATATTTCAATCGGTTTACAATTATAATATCCATCATCTTCAATCGCGTTTATCGCTTAACCCCCTTACTTATAAACGTGGAATAAGCATGGAATAGTTTATGTCATGCTTTGTCACTTTCTGTCATATGAAAATGTCACAATTACAGATAAAGATAAAGCATGGCATAAACTATACCAAGCTTATTCCACGTTTATAAGTAAGGGGGTAAGAGTCTATATAATCAACATTTCAGCCGAAAGACGTCCACTGCTGAACATTGGTCCCGAAGGTTTGCCACAAAGACCTGTTCTATGCCCCTAAATATTGTATTTGAAGAGTTCCCTATTTTTATTTTATCGCGGTTTATAGTTTTTAGGCCTTTTTATTCTAAAGAGCCACCCCTCTGTTGGTTTGGTCGGCTGTTTCTCCTGTGTTCCGTCATGTTCTGATCAACTTTCAACTGATACTAAAACTTTTCTGTGTGGTTGCCGAGTTAGAACAGTGCCACTCCATGTCCTCCCGTGGATGTCGTACGAGACGACTAAGGGAATAAAGGCTTGTTGTACTGTTAAGCGATAGGCTTGCAACCTGTCACTAATACACTACTGGTCTTAGCTTAATTGTGCAAAATGTGGTTACAGAATTATTAACAAGTTTTTAGAGTTGTTAGTAATTCTGTAGCTCTGCCTACCTCACTCTGGGAATAAAGGCGTGAGCTTATGTATGTATGTATGTGTATGTATCTATGATACTAAAACTAATAATTATTTTTATCTGGTCTCCATTCAAGGTTTAGCTCGTGAGAAACTGCTTCACACTGAAACCCCCATTCAAAAAAGGGGTGCCTTAAGTTTGACGCCTAATTTGATTTGACCGAGGCTTCATGGCTCCTGACGGATGGCCTGAGTTCCTTCCTGGTCTTTTTAAATGACAGTTGTCTATATGGGTTAAGAATACAGTTTTGATGGTAATCGACTAGGTCGTAATAACGTCACAAGTTTTCAATCTATTTAAAGTCAATGTTAAAAGGACTTCGGATCGTGAACCGAAGGCGTGGGCAACATTCTCATAACTTAGATAACACAATATATAGGTAGAATAACCGGTAGATAAGCCCTTTTATCGCACGTCAACAAAACCTATAAAACAATAACAAGGGCCGTTAACCCCGCTAATAAAAAACTGACATTACCGCCATTTAAATTGGAGGGGATGCCGAAAATAGTAGTAGGGCGGCGCGCGCGCAGTACTGATGTCGATCGCGAGCGATGCACGCGCAGCTTTATACACTGAGACATGTGACTTGGTGACTTTACAATAACACTCTCGGTGGGGTTTATTATGAGGTTTCTGTGTGTTGTTTTGGTGTACTGAAGTTGTTTCTTAGTGATTTAATTGCCGTGTGAGTTTCAGTTTGTTGTGATCAAGACTTGAGCAGTTTGTGTCGAAAATTCGGTGTAATGCGATAGACGTTATAAAAATAACGTTTTTAATATCGTTTCTGTTATTGGATACTTTATATCTGTCATTTCCTTTGAGCTTTTCGACCGAAAAATACTATAAAGGAATAGGAATTTGAAACTTTTTCGAAGAGTTTATTTATAAACTCTAAGTGGCTTGGGCTTGAGTATGTGAAGTGACAGTGACTAAGGATATTTTAATAGTGTGGCAATAGTGTTTAATATGCTGTGTGGAACGAACGGTGCGGTAGCGGCGATGGATCGTGCGTATATGTCCCTGCGTGTGCGCAAGCCGCAGGCCAAAACTACGGTTGGTTATTGATTTTTCACTGTCTTTTTCGCTGTACGTATATTAAGAGGCTTTATGATGAGCTCCTAAACCTGTCAAGTTCTAAGCAGGATTATTATAGCAATGATATATCACTCCTTCTCTGAATGGAACTTGACACAGTTTGTAATATAGCTCTAATAGTAGTAATGTTCCCAATTTTGAAAATTATGTCTCAATTATCAATTTGTTGCATTACCTGAAAACAAATTGACTACAGACAAGGAACATGTCGGTGGCTTGAGGTGTTGGCTCGTGATCGCTAGGTACACAGTTCTATTCCCTTTCTGTGGGAACCAATGTCCTTTCTGTGAAAGAAATAAAATCGTTAGTGTAGATATAGATACGGGCGGCCAAGAAAGTTGTCTACCAGTTTTGACAAAAGTTTCTGTGAGTTGTATGACGTGAAAATTAACTTCAACCGATGTAGTAGGGTGGTAGACCACATTTTTGGTCGACTGTACCTACTTGTATATTCTGCTAGCTCAATGTTTAAGAAGCTTAGGGGTTCCACAGAAAAAAAACTGGGTTGAAGTGTATCCGAGAGGGCCTATCTGGATAAGATAACATACGATAATACTCCAGACAAGAATAAGATACTATTAGTAGGTTTTAAGAACGTCTAGCGTTTCGCTCCGACAGTGAAAGAGCTGGGTCAAGTATCAAGACCGGACATAGTGCCAAGTATCAAATTGCTTTACTACTTTCCCCACGTGTTCTTAGGAATTGTAGAGATCTCGTGCTTAGAACTCGTTTCGTGTTCATCTGGAAGACTTTCGCGAAGATGACAACTTGACAGATCGATATTTCGCCCCCGTAAACTTCTTAGCGTAAAACGGGGTAAATAGGGAATGAAGGGATATGTTACTAATTATAAGACTGAAATTATTTCCAATAGACATAACATTATTGTCCATTTAATACTACCTACTTACCCCTTAATCTCTATTTACCCGGTTTAACGGTATATTGGAAATTATATCAAAAATTATAGGCGTTTTCGAGAACGTGATTACAAATGTATACTTATACAAATATTGTTCGTTTAATAATAGTATGGAATAGGATATATTTAAACTTGCTTATCTTTTTTTAATGCCTCTTCCCATTTGATGCTTTGCTAATTAATTAGGTTTATCTTATTCTCTAATTAGATGTATCTACCACAAACGTTTTCGCATTTATGACATCGATCGATTATCATTTATCAGTGATCGTTAGATTATCGTTTATCGAGTCAAGGTTAAAAAACAAGGCAATAATGCATCTTTCAATGTCATATAATTTATTCAATTGAGAATCTGCGCCGGTGAGGGGGCCTCGGCGAGACATATATTGGTATATATGTTATCTACCTAGCGTATTGTGTATGTTTACTGGCCGTCTACTTCTGTTTTTTACTGGTCGCCATAATTGTTATTTATATGTGTATACAAGTAATCTTACACATTAAAGAAATATTGAGGAAAAGCAAAATGTGCAAAATGTGGTTACAGAATTATCAACAAGTTTTTAGTGTTGTTGGTAATTCTGTAGCTCTGCCTACCCCACTCTGGGAATAAAGGCGTGAGTTTATGTATGTATGTATGTATGAGGAAAAGCCACCATTTTTTTTTCAACTTAAACGTCTATATTTGACATAATGTTTAAAAATGTACTAGTGTACGACCGCGTGGAACTAGTTTTTCGCCATTCATTAGACAACTAAAAAAAACTAGGTTTTCTAATCCTGTATATCTGACTGATACGGGTAGATCCCTATACTATCTTGTGTTCTTACGCTTTGTATGCTCGTTTAACAGCATAGTAGTTAATATGTACGGTCACGAGCGTTCATTTCGGACCCATTTCAAGAAAAACATGCTTGACGTCGTCAATGTCATTAGAGATGTCAAGTCATTTGTAACTTTTAGGAAACTCAACCTTTATTGTTGTAGAATGTCAGATTGAGTTCGGACCTAAGGTGGGTACCAAATTAAATCTCTTGACTGTACGAATGTACCACGACAAACTTGTCGACAAAATGTTGGAATATCGTAACTGGTTAATTTGTTAGCTGTAGTTAAGCAATATTGATACTAAATGATAACAATCCAATATGTGTGAAGTATTATATCATATGTTTATATTAGATAAGTACTAAGGGTTGCCCGCGACTTTCCCTGTGTAGGTCACAAACTTGATACCGCGATTTTTAAACGCGTAGTACAGTCAAAGTTAAGATTAAAATAACATATACTGTTTTTATTAATCTTGGAAAACAATGCAAAAACATCCACAACCGAAAAGTCCGTTAAACAACGACATTTTTATACTATGCTACTTTAAACAATGAAATTGCTACAATTCCGTCGGACGTTACAAAACAGTCGTTAAAAACAAATAACACTATTGTATAAAATGTTAAAGAGTTTCTTTGCCTAATGGAACTGAAAACCGTACCTAAATGAATGTGAAAATTTTGATGAAACAACTATTGTGTACCGGTTATATCCTAAGTAAAAAATAATCTTCCTGTATATATGAACTCTGTTGTCGAGCTTATATAATATTTTAGTATTGTTCTTTTCCATTATATTCTTTGAAAATTACGCTCGGGACATATACATATCATGAATTACAATACAAATACACTTTATAGCGAAATAACAATTGGTGGTTTATGTGACTTTGACCACAGAGTAGATACATAATATGCTTTGTCAATGAATACTGTCACGCAAAAAAATGGCCTACCTAATTCATGCATACGAGTATAAGCAAGGATTGTAGGATATTGTGATGTGTGTCCCCATTATTCACTTTCTCATTGCTTTTTTACTAATTATAATTAAAGCTCGAGATTTTTGAAACGTTACGTTGTCGTGGTTTGTTGCTTCATAAACCGATAGTGCATTTCCGCTGCTCGTTATCATTAATCTTTAATGACCGGATGCTATTTTTAATTATCTTGGGTGGCACTTTGTGCTTATGCCACGCACTTATCTGTTCCGGCCGAAAAAAACTTTCAACTATTGCATTGTCAGTGGTAAAAGTATTGCCTGCAAGGAGGCGCCATTTAATTTATTTGCATTAAAAATATAATTGTAAAAGACACATGAATGGAGTTGTTAAAGACAATGATGTGTTGACACATAAAGATATCTTTGTCCTCGTGTTACTTAAGTATAGAATAATATTGACAGTTACTTGTGGAAATGTATGTGACATACAGAATAGAGAATACAGAATTTATTGGTAAAATACAGCAACATTTTACAATTCAATTTAAAAATAAAATAATCAGTTAATTACATATTGAAATATTAGATTTACACATTATGTTAAGTACTTAAAAAGGTAGTTACATTTAGTTTGTTGGGTCAATGATCCTTATGAGTGAACTCATCAATGCTATAACATGCCCGGTCTATCAAAAGCGATTTTAGCTTGTTTTTAAAAATACTGTTACTTTTAGACTCTTTGATTTGATTTTTGATGCTGGCTGTTATAGTACATTGTGCATCAAGGGCGGTAAGAAGAGGATTGCTAACGAGAGACTATTAGAAGCCCGACGCCGAAGGCGGAGGGCTTTTAATGACTCGAGTTTGCAATCTCCTTACTGCCCATGATACACACAATGATTTTCATCACATTAGCGAGGAAATAAAAAACAAATACTTACTTAGAAAAAAAAACCTTTTCTTTAGATTTCGCTGGCAGCAAATCATTGTTGAGTAGTTGAGCCGCATTTAAAAAATCAGGTGGTGTTGATGTCACTACAGATTCTTCCGATGAGGAAGTCATAATTTAGTTTGTTTTTTTCGTACCTTTAAACAAAACACGCTTCGGAAACCACAATCAAACAAAATTAAACGAACTCGATTCGCTAAGCTAAAAGAGTTTGACAACTTTTTTTTAGTCTTCCACAGATAATGCTTAGAATTGCTTTTTTTTTAAACTTGACAAATACAGGCCATTCTACCAGATTGTACAAATTTTCAAAATGAAATTTAATAAAATAAATTGCGAATGTCTCTGAAATAATGGTAAAATAGAAATATAATGCAGACAAATGTGCCGTATAAGTTTAATTAAACAGTAAAATTGGTTTGTAGCCAAGTTTTGAATATAGGAAATAAACCTTGGCTGATTTTACACCTCCTTGGTCTGAAATGATGTACAAGTGGATTCTATATTTTAAAACTAAACTCATAACTCCCTAGGGAGTTATGAAAATCTATAACTCCCGCGGGAGCTAAGTAGGCTATAACTGCCCTAAACGCCTGCGTGTTATAAAACCCTTTCCGAGCAAGTGTGATGAAAAAAACTTTAAAAGTGATTCGAAATGAACCGACGTTCGAATAATTTGAAAATTGAAATGAATTTTTGAAGTTTTTGAATTTCGAACGATTGTTTGACTGCGTATTCGTTCGTCCTCCGAATCACAAGGCAGTTACAAAGTCGTAAAGTTTTTATTCGCACATTACTGTGTAGTTGGCGGGTTTCCTTTATTTATCGCTCTCTAAACAAACACGTGTTACACAAACACGTATTTCGCGTTTTACGTTTTGGTCTGGTTACTAAATATATTTTTCACTCAGTATTTAAAGAAATATATTCCACTGTTTTCTGTATGTATGACAAATGAATTGTCTTGTAAATGTTAAATAAGATTGATTCGAATTATTAATAACTTACATTACATTCGATATGTTTGAATAAATGATTTATCATAATTACATTAAATTGAACAAATTACGTATGCCACTTACGTATTTTGTTTAATATTAGAGTTCAAGGCGTGTGTTGTCTAGATTTCATTGTCAAAGGCAACGTCTGGAATATTTTTAAATGCGATCGATCACGCGCTCATCTCTCACATCAATCATCTTGTACAAATTTATGGGAGCTAAAATAGCAATGGCGTCATTAAAGCGTTTAATCTATCACAGTCTTGTTAATACTTTTTTCTGTTGCCTTTTTTCACATGTGTTGTTTATTTACTACGTTTTGCTATTTGGATATTTATTGGTATTTTATTATTGGATCAGCTTTTTATTAATCATATCCTCTATTTCTACAAACATTCTGCTTTTATTATGCCTTATATTAACAATTGCAACGCAATAAATTTCATGTTTCCACAATAATCTTTGTAACATTACAAGTCATATTTCATAATTTAATCCAATCATAAACATATGATACGAGTATGTAATGTATAGCCCGCTTTAGTTAGATCTTATTAAATCGAATGCTGGCATAAAATAAAATGTGTTGCCAACATATCAGTGGCAGTCAGGTGCGCGCCACCTGTCGTTTGCCGGTCGGTCACGGCAGGTGAGCACCCCAGGCTTTTGGCTGTATGCTTTGCTACCCCTAGCCTTGCTAGTGTTATTCCAAATTTGAATTATTATTGAGTGGAAGCCTTTTTTGTTACTGGCTGGTTGTAATGCATTCGTGTTCGAAAACATAAAATATTATGAACGTCACTGACCCGATTCTGGCGGAACGCGTCGCGCTTATAAGTGTTGACAAACGTTTCTGTGAGATCTAATTATCGCTAAGGTAGACACTTGTCACTGTCATAATTATTGGGAAAATCGAACTTGTCGTAATGACGTGCAAATGAACTGCAAACGTAGGGTGGTTGACCACATTTTGGCCGACTGTAGGTACTTAAAGTATAACGGGCTTCAAACAATTCGTTCGTATTTTAGTCAACCGATTAATAATTATATTTGTCATGAGTAGGATTATACATAAAAACTGCTTATACGAAACATGGAAAGTTAACTGAGCATCTTAGTAATTTAAATTTGGTTCATTTTTAACCCCCGACGCAAAAACGACGGGGTGTTATAAGTTTGACGTCTTCGTGTTTGTGTCTGTCTGTGGCATCGTAGCTCCCGAACGGATGAACCGATTTAGATTTTGTTTATTTTTGTTTGAAAGGTAAATTAGTAGGGAGTGTTCTTTGTTTTTTTTTTAAACCCCCGACTCTAAATAATCGGTAAAAAAACGTCTAAACGTTAGCCCTATCCTATATAAGTTTAATTATAGTAGGTATTAATATTTTGATTCAAGCGTCGCCACGTCGGGAACCGCTAAGTAGCTGGGGTATATTATATTATCTCATTTAATTAGCGGTCCCCAAAGTTTTTTTACCGACTGTTTAGAGTCGGGGGTTTTTTTTTTACTATTGTAGGTATATTGGAAATAATTAAAAAACTTCTAATTTGATTATTAGCAGACAGCATCGTAGAACCTAGGGTCAACCTTACATAAATTAGCTAAGAAGTGGTCATTGCCAGGTTTTCACGATGCACATTAAGGTTAAATACCTTAACCTATGTCGCTGAGTTCGTTCGTTTTTAAATCGGAGTTGGTTAAAGGTTGAATCGGAGTAGAAAGCGGCTCTACGCATGGGTAAGTGACCAGTATGGGTTGATTCACGGTCACACCAACCGTACAGTGTTTATTGAAATATGACGACAACGCGTTGGTCTAGTTGGTAATGTCCCTGCGTACCAAGCTTAAGGTCCCGAGTTCGATTCCCTGTATGGGCAAATATTTGTGTAATGACCTCGAGTATTTTGTCAGAGGGATGTTTTCAATACATTTAAGTATTTATACTATATAAGTGTTTATATATCGTTGTCTAGTACCCATAGTACAAGCCTTGAGCTTAGTTTGGGACGAAGTAGGTCAATGGTGTGAGATAGTCATCAGTTTTTTTTTGAAACTTAAAATGTCCAATATGTTACTCCGGCCTGTCAATACGTTTGCAAAGTGCAAAAACTTATATATTATTTTCACTATGCCTTTTTTACACACGAACGGAATTGTAAGGACTTTAATACTTGAATAGTTAGATATTTTAATAAATTAGTATAAACAGCGTTGAGCAAGGCCTTGGATCGTTAGATTTCAATTAGAACATACCTATGCAATAAATGAATGAATGAATTGCTTATTCATAAGAACATATGGTAAGTAATACAGATCTTACAAATGGTATTTGTACACTTCCCAAGAGGTGATTAACCAATACGGGCATGTGAAAATTAAATTAAATAAATTTATTTTAGTTGAAATAGATTTGAATAATTATGTAATATTTTTTTTACAAACAATTCAAATAAAACTTATATCTACGAATATTAGTCAAGTCAAGTATGTAATGACTAGCATTGTTAATTTAATTTTATACAATCAAATAGGTAGGTACTTTTATAGGTACGTATTATATCATTGATAATTATAAATGATGTAGGTGATTTCCGGAAATTCATATACATTATATCCTCGTCCAGCCCAGTATTCTTAATAAAGGACACATTCGATTTGATAGTTTCTGCCCGGGAAATCAAATTGTATATGTAAAACTGTGCTTTGTAGAGCACATTGGGCAGAAACCGGAAGTGTAAATAAAAACGCTAGGGCAGGACGAGGATATATGTATAGGATGTTTCTTTAATCAATTACCAATTGTTCCCAAAGTGGACTCAGTGCATGTACTTGTATCTTCGCGCTCTGGTCACATGTACCTTCAACCCATGCGGTTGGTGTGGAGGTCCGTTCACGACTCTCCTTTGTAAGGGTCCGTTAACCTTATTATCACAAGTACGTGTTCAAGTTATGTCGTTACTTACAACTTTAACTTAAAAATATCAGTAACAATATAAGAATACTAGAATAGAATACAATACTGGAGTAGAATAATTTCATTCGCCTAAAATGGAGAAGACAAACACACAGCCACGTGATGGTAATAGAGCTTTAAGGGCCACGAAAGTTTTCATTCCAATCTTGAGGTTTAAAATGTGTTGCCAACCCTAGTTACTATAGTGTAACTAATGCGTCTATGCTAGTCTTACTAGAATTTAGGAACATTACAATGCGAACACTACTGGGTAGTGATTCTCTCAACAACGACGGTCGGACGGACGAACGAGTGAATGTCCAAGCGGCGAGTTTAAGTAGTTCCGTCAGTGCAGAGGGGTAATTACACAAAAGATCCCATAGGGTTGAAGTGTATCCGTAAGGACCCAATCAAGAAGATAAGATATTTCCCGTCAGTGCGAACAAAACATATTTTAGTGCGTGCATTTTTAATTTAGCAGCATGATTTCTGCCGATGGATCGTACGTAGGTATAAGGCAGCTTAATTGAAAATGCACCCGCCAAAATGTGTTTTGTTCGCTCTGACGGGACTACTTAACTCGCCGCTGCAATTTCGCTTGTTCTTCCGACAGTCCGGTGTTTTTAAGAGAATAACACCCCAGATGACTATTGCTTGACGGTAGCTAGGTTAGCCGGTAATGCATATCCACATCACATATTTTTAATGAAGTCAGATTATTCGTATTTAGTACATCGCCTAATCCACATAATTATCTTTTTGGTAGACACTGATGCTTCGTAATAAGACCGAACACGTAGTGCTAACTGAATCTGTCAATAGGATGTTTAATAATTATAATAAGTAACCGAATAATATTCTGAGCAAACATCCTGTACATGGTAATATCTAGCACGATTCGAGTTGGTGTTGGGATGATGTCGAGGATGACTTAAGATTACGTCACATTATTTTTTTATGTTATAAGATAGCTAATAAGTAAGATCATCGACCTCTTTGTATGATAAAACGGATGGTGTATATACAGTCACCAAGTAAAAATATTGACCATACTTAGAACCTTACCATACCATACTTGTCATTGTGAATGTCATTGCCATTGTCATGTGTGTCATTTGATGTTCTGTTTGAAGTTTACTATGACAGCGCGCTAAAGTGCTTAACATTATCGTTGGGGTACTGTAGAGTTAACGCTATAAGTTCGTGATCACTTTTGTAATTACCTTGTCGCGTTAGCAAGAAACCTTCTTTTTTACAAGCCTAGTTAGGAATCCCGGAACCGTTAGGCCAGATTTTGAAATAAATATAGGTTTTGTATGGCCTAGTATAGTTCCAAATCTTCCGGATTTGTCCCATACAATTACTGCCGGAACTATAAACTCTACAATTATTATATGAGTCTTAAGTTTTTGAAAAAAAACATGCAATAAATCGAAATCAATTTTAAAATACGACAGAACATGAATATTATCTTACTGCATAAAGCTAACCAAAGGATATAAGCAAATTTGCACTTAACTGCGTTAACTCGTAGGGTGTGTCCCTGAGTCATCGCTTGCGCATATGCATCGACTGCGTTCATGAACTTCCCTATTGTACACGACCAAATTTTGCTGGTAATTTTTAGATGGCAATCTATGGGTCTCGCTCTTTAGTACGAAATTAGAGTAAGGTATGTTATTGGCGAAACTAAATCCAAAATCCGGAATCGGAATCGCAGTGTGACACACAAGTACGTATACGGGTAATCATTTAAATTATTACCCGTTTAAGACCTAATGTGACCTTACTTCTAGGTTCCCCCTAGTTCGGGCACCAGTCTCTGCTGCATTCTTTGTTATGCATAAACAGTATACTAGGTGGTGGAGAAAATAAATACTTTTTACGTTACTTTTCACTATTATAGTCCCCACTAAGTGAGTTTATTGGCCATTGTTGCATTCACTTTTACATCAATTGATCTATGATGGAGCGCCCATAAGTAGTAGTAGGACCTTGTGCAGGGTCCGTCCGGATCGCTACCACCATCCTACCCGCCAACCGTCCCCAAGCAGCATTATTAGCATTCTTTTGTTTCGGTGTGGGGGAAGACAGCCGGTAAAATTAACAAAGAGTTATTATCTTACTAAGTTAATATGTCTGGCAACGCATTTACGATCACGAGATGGCAAATGTCCATAAGCCCCTTATATGTTTGCCTTCTCCTTTTCAGTTCAGTCAAGTGGCCTGCCCGTTCACCGGCTTTTTAATTAACATACAGTTCGTGCCAGACAAGTTGATTTCTAAATAAATTCGACACCATATGGAGTTATCGGCATTGAATTACAGTTAACCCCCAAAGGTCATTGCGGAGTACGACGTCAGCCCGTCTGCCCTGCGTCAATTAGCGGATGGGTGAATATTTGGCGTTTCAACCGCCGTCATTATTATTTTCGCATATTATTCAATATAAACTCAATAACTTTCTTGTTTTTTTAAATGGAATGGATACTACCCCCGGGTCCGCTGATTTTGACATCAAAAATTGCTGGTAGTTATCATTATTTTCGTCAATGTATTAAAGAGAATAATGACGGCGGTTGGAACGCCCGAATATTCACCCGGATGAACTTGATTCATTGCGTCAGGTAATTGTCACACAACTTTGACGCACTTGCGGCGGTCGGGTTGATAGATCTAGCGTGCGCATAAAAATGGTTTTTACATTACAGCATGGAAAAGACAAACGTGTACACAGGATAATATTAGAGGTGTTATTATCTTTAAAAAAAACGGCTCCTTGTCGAACGTTTGAACGAGTGAGCGAGGTCATACAAGCGCGCTCACACGACGGGTAAAGCGAGTAAGCTGAGAAGTAGGTCCTTAAAATTACTTTTTACCCCTTTTTTAACATTTTAAAATCCGAATAGACTTTTTTTAAATATCATTGCATTTAGTTTGGTTTAATATCTAATTAATTTACCGGTTCCTCCGCCCTCAGGAAATAAGAATAAAAATGCTTTATATGCCATTCAAGATTTTCAATGGCTTTATAAATTCGATTACAATATGCGGTTTCGAACTTCATTTGTGTTAAAGCGAGACGATTAAATCTTTACGTAAGAACGGATGTTCTCGTTTTAAATAGAAGGGTTCGTTGGGATGTTTGTATTATTGTTTATTGTATTGTAGTGTATAACATTACATGTTTTTTCATCTGGTTTTTGCTTCAAATCCACAGTATTGATCCTAATATAGTAAAAGCAAACGTGTGTTTGTTGGTCACGTCTTTATAATTTATTTTTTTAATACCAACGTCAAAATACTTATGTTTCTTCAAATCTATGCATTTCAGAGTTGTAGCAAAAGCTGTCTCTGTTATTTTTATACAATCCATACTTACTATAGTCCCATCTATACTATAGGTACTTACTTACTTACTAAGTTAATATATTAAAATGTGAAAGTAAGGATGGAGTCACATCTACTAGCACCAATTCGCATTTCTTCTATATAAAATAGTTACTTTGTATCAAGATGGGTACGCATCAATTCTCCTTACGCATGCGTCAGGTCGATTCACAACAGCTGGCACGAATGGATTGAATGAGTGGACGAAAGTATACAAGTGTGTAAAATAATAACAGGTTTTCGGTTTGAAATTAGAACATCGGTTCAAAGTACTCACACAGTGATAGGTGACATTTAATTTCATTCAATCCATTCGTGCCAGCTCTTGTGAATCGACCCTTACGCATCTTCAAATGTAAAAAAATGCGAATCAGTGCTGATAGATGTGACCCAACCTTTTTGTTTGTTTGTTGATGATTCTTTGATGTATGGATATACTTTGAACTCCGGACAAGGTCAGATTCGTTTTTATTCCGCAAAATTTATAGTTTTCAAAAAACTACGGATCGCTACCACCATCTTATCCATTAACCTACCGCCAAACAGCAGTGTTCGCATTGTTGTGTTCCGGTTTGGGGATAAGACAGCCGGTGAAATGACTAGCATAGAGGCATTCCATCTTAGTCCTCAGGGTTGGCAAAACGCATTTGCAGTCTTAGGATTGCACTGCATTCTTGTGAATGCGAATGTCTATGGGTCACAGTTTCCACTTACCATCAGGTGGCCTGTGTGCTCGTTCGTCTAATCTATGCCATAAAAATAAAAAAAATAAAAAAAAAAAAAACTAACAATAAATGACTGACGCAGACGGAGTAGAGGGGAATAGTTAGCAAGTTATAAATATAAAACTTTGTAAACTGTTTACAAGTCCCGTCATACGGAGTAACTAGTTTTTTTATCAAATAAAATTAGCACGAATTACGAAACTTCGTAAACCAGTATCCATGGAAAAGTTTGCTTTGTAATTCACCGTACTTTACCTCACATTTTTTTTATTTTTTGTTATTACTTGACAGTAATGGCGGGCGAGTTAAAAACAATACGACAGCAATGTGTGTAGAGCCAAAGTAGAATAAGGCCCGGTCGTTTGTCAATTGTTTTTCTTATCGTGTCCCAGCGCTCTTAACAGGCGTTTAAATCCGATAATTAACAAACATACGTTCAGTTCTTTGCGGCGCTAGCATATGGCACTTAATATAAAACCAGTACGAAGATACTTTAGTTCCTATTTTTTCCGCACGCATTAGTTAAGTTTGTTTGATCCAGGCTGTATATTTTTATCTTAACTTACTTAAACTTGACATCGCTGAAGCGAACTTATCTAGCTAGGAATAAGGTATAAATTCACACGAAACTTTAAGTTACATAGGCCATTTAGAAAGTAACGTGTGTTGTTGCACATTAGTATGCGAGAGGCGGCGCTAGTGACGCACGCACCCACAGGTTCCGCACGCGAAAATAAACTACTATTTTTGAATATAGAATTCCGTTGTATTTTTGGAATAGATTCCGAACGGAATGATTTTTGTATCAAAATAAATGGTTTACTCACACGATATTACTATTTTGGTCTGGACTCTAGGTCTATCGATATCACAGATTATTTAGCACAATATTTTGGTTCTTATTTTAGTCGTGGTAAATAACCATTAGTTGGCCTTTTTGCTATTTTTTGCATGACATGCTTTAAATGTCCTTTGGCCATCTTTTATTGTGACATTTGCATCTGACAGCAAGAGACGAGGCAAAATAGGTTTGTAGTCCGTTTATGAATAAGAGAGTAGGTAAGCCTACAAATTAAATTCTCCTGTTGAAGATGTCAAATATAAAAGTACTTTTCCTGTAGCTACATACAATTTGTCGCAGCCTACGCATGCCCACTGCAATCAGACCTCTCATTACCCATGTAATTGATACCGATTGAACCGCAATTAAATTTTTTGCTGACATACCATCACACTAATACTAATGGCACTCCCTGTGGGAACTCCCTGTATATTGTAGAACTAAAATTATAGCCTGCGAACACGAAATTCTAAGCGATTCTAGCGACGTTGCGTGTGCTGAAAGCAATTTGTCTATTGTTAATTGCTTTTTTTCTAGCTTTTAGTCTGAAATGTGAGGTTGAGACAAAGATGATGAATGGGTTCTTGGGTATTGTTGAGTAGAATAGAATAGAAAACATTTATTTCAGTCAACACTTACCTTGCAAACTAAACATGACAATAGAAAACGTTAACGTTAACGTCAACTATTTACTTATACAGTGTCGAATGAACGAACACCACATGGACGGCCAACAACCTTATACCATACTATATTCAACTATTTCGATTCCCGTTTAAGGCAGACAAATTTTCAAAAATCCTTAAATGCGGTATTTATTGTTTTCAATTCAAAAAAGTAAGTCTCGTTTGCGTAGAATTTTCTATTTTAGTAGAGGAAAAACTCACTCTTCGTAATTTACCCGTGTACTACACTCGGGTAATATGTCAGGTCTCCTGTCAACCCAAAATGCATTACACAGCTAAATTAGGAAGAGTGGCAAACGGCTTAACATTCCCGGGTTGTCACTGTACATGTAAATTACTAACAAAGTGAGTTTTTCCTTTAAATGGACGATATTTAGGTAGTTACCGTCCATGTGGCATTCGTTTCTTCCATCCTGTATATTCGAAAAAAAAAAACGCGGCACTTTTGACAGCTAGGTATAGTCGGCGGCCACGACTATTCTGATGCGTACAGTAAAGGAAATTGATTCCAGCCATTTTTTAACTATGTCATAGTGACATAATCAACCAAAACGTAAGACACTTGTTATGATTTTATTTACAGTGTAACTTTGACATAGTCCAAAATGGTCTAGGAATGAATTTCCTTCGCGATGGCCAGTAAGATCACCTGGTAGGACCCCTACGTACAAAATTAATAGGTAGGGGATCAGGTCGGGTGATCTTACTGGACATCGCTATTTCCTTGACTGTACATATGCTCATATTCCGCGTATGATTCCTTCAGTAAATTGTTAAAAACATGCACATTAATTGATACGACGTTCTAAGAACTAAGACCGAATGGTTCTTTGAAAAAATATAACCATAACTTCTGCGAAACTCTTTGCTTCTAATTTCAATAAAAATGGCGCCACTTCACGCCTGCATCTGTATTCTGAGAAAATATTCTCACAGATAATTTTGAGAAGCAGCAATGAAAGAATAATTGTATATTATAATTTGTATAATGTTTACAAAAGATGTTCTTCACAAATCATAACAATTGATCGTTTCCTATGATGAGTAACTAAAGTCAACAATTTTCCTCTAGATCTTGACATTAATTGGGCATAATCTATTTGTTTAGGTATTTAACTATATGTAAACAAGAAAACAACGTGATATAGTTCGTCAGCCAATAGAATCAGAACACTGATACGTCAAACCTCGACATTCACGCTAGAACGGCTATACGGATCTGAATAAAATTAGGCTCAGAGATAGATTATGGTCTAGAATAGCACATAGGTTACTTATCCCGGAAAAATGAAAAGTTCCCGAGGGAACAGCGATTACCGACTTTTACACGAACGACGTCGAATATATCCTTAACCGATAGATGTGAACAGCCTCATATGAAATGTATTGCCACCAGAACACCTAATATTTTGTCGGATTCAGCACCCTATAAGTGGAAATCCGCTCTTAACAGTATACTCTTGCTCTCAGGCTGACTGGTATGCAAATAGAGTACAGGCCGACGGGCCTCCTCCTGCCCACAGTAAAAAAATCCGTAGTCATTTTGGCTGTACCAAAAAGGCAAAGGAAACCAAGCCCATGCAGCCAAATTTGATAGACAAATTCCGAAACCGGCCGACTTACTCACTAACCCTGGATCTACACCCATAAGGCCTTTGACGTCAAACGGGGTACCAACAATAGCTCGTTAGCCCCTGTTATGGCTGAACACTGTTCAAAACGAAAAGGCGTAAGCGTGTGAAGGCTATACATTCATTGTGCCTTTTTGTTTCGTGTCGTAAAAGGTGTTGGGTGCTCCGACGTTTAAATAGTGCTTCGTGTCACGTAGGCCATGTTTTGGGACTCGGTTGATTGACTTGGGAATCGGGGCCTTCAGACAATCGTTGGGATTTTTCGGATTATTTATCACATGATTGATGATTGTTTTTCTCGGGGTTTTATCCGCCATTCAAACAGCATTGTTTAAATGAAACTTACAACATTCATTTGACAATAACACCCGTTCCGTTTATATCGCAAAGCTCTGGGACATACCCCCCCCCCCCCCTAAACTTGTTCCTTTTTCAAACTTCTGTATGAACAAACTAAGGAACAATTTAATCGTCATTGACTGACTCATAAAGAATAAGAATTTTTATTTCGAGCAACAAGGCTCAACAGACACAACACCGTGGTCCTGTTTTGCCAAAATTGCCGTTATAGTCAAAGCTGGTATGTTGTCCCGAAATCCCTTACCCCCTTATCTTGGGAATCTAGCCAATATTACTCCACTCAGACGATATGTTGACTCGTAAAAGGCACATTCTCATCTCTATGAATAGAACTCCGAAGAATTTTTTATATCAACAAATTATAATCAAAATGGAAGCCATGCCGACGGACACGTGCAATGTGCATCCACGTTTTATTTACACTTTTGCATTGAATGGCGAGACTCGTGACTGGAAAACAATAACTGTCACTGATTACAGTAAACGATATTCTGAATGAATTCCCTTGAAAGTAATATTTCGCTTGGGTTTTTTAGGTGAGTCCATCTTGCTTTCATATCGTAACCACACTGTAAGATGTGATGTTAGGACCTTGTGCAGGGTCCATCCGGATCTTGTCCTTTAACCTACCGCCAAGTAGCAGTGGTCGCATAGCAGTTCCGGTGTGGGGATAAGACAACCGGTGAACTTATTACCATAGAGGCACTCCTTAGTCCACAGGGCTGGGAACGCATTTGCAGTGTTAAGATCACAGATACCACTTACCATCTTGGCATGTGTCTCGTTAGCCTTCTCTATGCAACAAATATTAAAGTTATGATAGAAGAGAAGTTAAATTCGTGAATAACAATGAACGAACTTAAATAATGTTTTAATTG
This sequence comes from Acleris laterana, assembly GCA_963966035.1. Taxonomy (NCBI): domain Eukaryota; kingdom Metazoa; phylum Arthropoda; class Insecta; order Lepidoptera; family Tortricidae; genus Acleris; species Acleris laterana. The sequence goes on along the minus strand of OZ014459.1, from coordinate 13,379,077 downwards.
GCCTCCGACCCGCAGACTACCTAACTTAATTAGCTCAGGAATGTAGCGATATCATTGCAATAGGCATTCCAAGAAGCGCTGTTAGTAACAATGTACACTTAATTATAAAACGTTACAGGAAATGTCGCTTAAAATAAGCGCTTGTTGTTTTGTTTTTACATACATTCCGTGATTTTACTTGCAATTCAATAATATATTAAAACGTAATGTTAACTTTTGCACTTAGGTGGAAGGACACTTTAACTGCCACAAACCCGCTAGGCGAGTCCACTTTGTATGAAAAGCAGAGCTCTTGGCAGTAAAAGTTTTAAAAACGGACATCGTATCGTCTATCACAATAATCATTAACATCATTATCATCACCTTGCCCTTATTCCAATATTTTAGTATCGTCTCAGCACGATTTTTTCTTCAATCGCTATTAGCCATCATATTAGTATTCACTTCCTTACTTTTCATATTGCCCTTAACACATTCCAACCATCTCTTTTAGGATCTCCCCCTTCCATTATAGCCCTTCTACTACTGTAATACTCTCCTTCAACTTTCCGAACGACATTTTGTTTACAAATTTACATGGCGTTATCATATGTCATGAAACCATGCTAGGTTCATATCTCTATAATTCGGTCTTTATTTCACGACCAATTACGAAACCTCTGATATTTTTACTTCGACGAAACAATACGCTATAACGCGATCTTGACGCAAATTAAAACTTTCAAGCGTGAACTTTTTACTCTTAACTGATTTCTCGAAAACTTGTCCCGTATCTCCCGGCCGCATCGGTCCGAAACGGTTTTTTCTGAGCATAAACGTTAATTACTCCGTAATTTACAAAAGGTTGAAAATTCTAGCAACATTACAGTACTTAAGAAGTTAAATGTTTATTTTTTGGTAGGTTACCCTATATTTGGTTGGTAAATACCCTATAATTATGCCGTCGAGTAAAAAAAACATGACTTTTTGTCCTGTTTCAAAATGTATCCTCCTCGTTTGGTTATGAAATTGTTAATTCTTTAGATTTTTTACGCTTTTACTTTAACGCTCGTGTCACATTTGTTGAAAACGTGCGATGTGGGTGTTGTCAGCCAATATTATAAATAAGTTATTATATGTGTGGCGTTTTGTTTACCTCCGCTTGCGTCGATCACCGTTCATGCGCCACATAAGTGATCTATTTAAAAAAGACCATAATGCGAAGACGCGATTGGTGCTAACTCGCCGCCATCTCGATCTGGAATCGTGACCGACCAATCAGGGATCAATTGACACTGACATTCTAATTTCAAATCGTTCGGACGTTGGAAAACTTAGATTTTTCCGCTTTAAACTTGCGGGCGTGGTCGTAAGCATGGTTGGATTCCATTGCTTCATTAGTGTTATGAAAATTGCTCTTTGTTTTATTTACTTCGTAAATATCGTATGGAATTTCCAATGACATGTGGCGATTTTCCTTACGATAAATAACTTGAGAACTATTTTCTTCCGAATTTTCTTAAAATTAATGAAAAATCAAAAAGGATGTTTATAAGCGGGGTCCCCCATACCTATTTGATGCGTTTTTGTTATGGTTCTATTGTAAAAACGGTAATACATAAAAGCGTCAGGTGTGGTTATAGTCTCAACCTTAAATAAATAGCTTAATTTGAGTCGGACAGTACAAACTGTTGATGGGCGAGCCCGGCCATCGTATGACCTGTTTTTGATATCTTATTTTGCTAAATAATACGGTTATAGTTGTACTTGTAGGTATGATGTAATAGTAATTTACATTCTTAAACTTGTAGGTATGATGTATTAATAATTTACATTCTTACAACATTGTAACTGAAAACTTACAAGGACTCGAGATCTTCGTGCTATAAAGTCCACTGATTACTCTGCCCTCATAAACTCAAACGTCAAAATAAATAGGCAAAGCAAATTCAATCCTCTCCTGTTACTAATAATGTTGCAGTTGCTACAGGAGTTTTGTCTGAGATCTTGCTATTTGTCTTAGCTAGGCAGTACTTTGCAACTTGTCCATGACTTTTTTGTCTCGTTAAACGTGTTACTGTGACATAATATGGGCATGTTGAATATTCTTTTGTTCGGTCCGTTGCCCAAGAGATTATGCTATTCAGTCGCAGAAATCGCATATTCGTTGCTAAGCACAGTCACGGATTAAGAGGATTGTGGATCAACGCTTAAATCGCGTCGCCTGTCAAAATATTTTCGCGTCGCCTGTCAAACACTTTCATACAAATGTAGCTCCGGACGTTTACGTTTCTCACCCCCTAAATCACGTCCGATAACCACGATTTTTGAATATGTTGTAGTTATTATGAAACACTAGGTTTAGTTGTTTAATTTTTTTATCGTTTCTTTTCAAGTAATGTTTTCTTGGATAGGAAAACGTACAGAGCTATTTTTTTATAATAACTGTAACATATTCAAACTTCGTAAAACACGGACTAAGTTTTACGGAAAGAAACGTTATCGCATTTAAAATGGATATTTTTAACTTCACAGACCTCTTAAATCTGATCGACACTTTCAGCTTTATTTCGATACTGTCATACTCATAACCAACAGTAGATACCGTCGGTAGATCTGTTCATCGTATTAGAAGGCTATCAGTTTATCTTACATCTTCATACATTTCGTCATAGGTTTTGGACTGTCATCAAGCGGCCTTAAGGTCCTTTTCAGATCAAAAAGTGACGAACATCATCATACCGCGACTATATTTGTGCAGTCTGCGAGTTATCTTGCTTTCTTTATTAATTGATTTAAAAAAAGGATAAGGTTCTCTGTTCGACTATATAATATATATTTTTCTTTAATATGTCCCAAAGGACAAGACGGGACTTTCTTACTAGTCCTCGAATAATATATTGTCATTTACTAGGGTGATAATTTTTTTCCGGTTTTAGAGTAACTTGCATCACTACGAAAATGTAATTACCTAAGTTATCTACTTTTTAACGTCAAACGGTCAAAGATGACACGGGAAACTATAAAATTCGCTCTATAACATGTAAGAAGGACTATCAAACCAACATAAAGTAACAGTAATATATAATATAAAATATATCGTAGCTTTTTGCCAAAATGTATTCACTTGAAACTATAACCAATTATTTTCATACGATCATTTATTGTGTGTATTTACCTGAACAAGTACAATGTCGAACTTTGTACGAGTACTACAATTTATTGTGTGTATCCATTATCTTGCGGTTTGTATTGTTATAGTTATCGAAAGTTTAGTTCTTGTTAAAACATGTATATTTGTAGTTATCTACGTATAAGCACTAGTAGCATTATTTCTGTATATCAATGACTATTTAAGAACATGAGAGGAACTGACTACTAAAATACGTAAAGTTTTTGATTATCAATTTTATGATTTAAATAATAAAGTTTTAAGGCACTAAATCGCTAGCTTTGTTAACTTAAATATTACTCATTATGTATTTCTTATGTTGACGATTTAAATATATACAAACGAATACAAACGTGTCGGGCAAATCAATACAATAGAAAAAAAGTTTGTTTTGTGCCCGGAACTAACAAAATTGACTTCAATTAATTTACATAGGCGAACTTATACCTTAATAAATGGGATCTCTTCCAGATTATTATGAATATACATACACAAACACAAGCTCACACCTTTAATCCCAAAGTAGGGTAGACAGAGCTACAGAATTACTAACAACTCTAAAAACTTGTTAATAATTATGTAACCACATTTTGCACAATTAGGCTAAGATGTTTTACCAGCGTATTAGTGACAGGGTGCAACACAAGGACCATATACAATAAGGGATAAGTTCGCCTTTGTATATATTTTGATACTAATTGTAATATATAAATAAAGGCGTGTAGTACTGTTAGGCGAGGGGCTTGCAACCTGTCACTAATACACTGGTAAACATCTTCGCCTAAGTGTGCAAAATGTGGTTACAGAATTATCATTAAGTTTTTATAGTTGTTGGAAATTCTGTAGCTCTGCCTACCCCACTCTGGGAATAAAGGCGTGAGTTTATGTATGTATGTATGTATGTACTAATTGTATTGTTCTGGTTTTTCTTTTGTACAATAAATTATTACATGCATACATACAATACATCCAAGACTCAGGAACAAATATTTGCTCTTACCGGGCCTCAAAACTGGGATTATAATACCATACCTACCAGCGACTTCCCACAGGAACCATTTATTCTTCCGGGGAAAAAGTAGCCTATGTTAATTAGCCTAGTTAGGGGATAATGTAGCAATGGTGAAATAATTTTTCAAATCGGTCCAGTTGTTTTTGACTTTATTCGTTAAAAATAAAAAATACAAGTCTTTCCTCTTTATAATATTACTAGCTGTTCCCGTGTCCACTTCGTTGGGCAAAACATTTAATTTGAGTTAAAAATTTCCCCGCTAATTCCCGTTCCCGTGGGAATTTCGGGAATTCCTTTCTTAGTGCACCTCTACGGTACCTAAGCTACGTCCCTTCCAAATTTCAAGTGCCTACGTTTAGCCGTTTAGGCTGTGCGTTGATATGTCAGTCAGTCAGTCAGTTTCTCCTTTTATATACCTAATAATATAGATTAAGCGTAGATTAACGTCGTCAATGTATATGTACTTAGTCGGCTTTTTGGTTCGCAAGTATAACTCTAAGCTATCGCTTAATCCCTCTAAACCGAGCTCAAGTAACTTGTGCGTGCGTGGGTTTGAAGTGTCAATATCGCATATCAAGTATCGTTCAACTGTCGCTCAAATATCTTATCACTGTGAGAATTTAATTTGCGTCTGACTGACGCACTGTCGACTCTTTTGTTTCACTCCCACTTATCATAACGGAGAGGGACCGTGGCGTCGAATGTGCACTATTGAGTCTTAATAGTGTGAATGTTCCTCAGTGTTTCAGAGGAATTCATATTGCACGGAAGTGTTTTAGAATTACTTTATTATATTTAGTTGTTGCGAGAGTTGGAAGAAATTTTAAGAAACTTGTGAAGTTTTTTTGGGAATTGTGACGTGTTAAAATTATTTAAGTTTTGAGTGATACTATCCAGATCATATCTTGACAATTTATTTAGTAACAATTGGAACTCTTTGTTGATGATGATATCGTGTGTGTGGATGACCTGCGTTAGGGATTACCTGTGCTCTTGACCTGGTGTTAGAGGGGGATAGGAGAATTTTTGTACGGGGTCGTTGTGAGTTCGAACGAGATGGCAAGGCTAGCTACAACGGCTGCCCACCTCTGCCAGAGGCTGCAGGAGATGTATCCGCAAAAGTTGCAGTTGACCTATAAGCAGGTTTGTTGGAAATATGCTGGCGAGCCAAAATGTTCACTTTGTTAAGAATTTCAGATCAACATGAACCCGTTGTTGTTTGTGCTCGTGCCCTGAAAAACAAACAGGAAAATACCGGTATTTTTTTAATGGAAGTTTATATGGATCGAAAGTGTCAAGTGTGTCATATTTGCGTTAATATAATGTTTCAGCCTACAGTTGTTGTTTGCACAACCCATTGTATAGGTACTTTTCCGAGACAAAAAGTACCTATCTCATTCAGTCCAAGACATGCAATGCCTCAGTTGTGTTCCTATATTAAAGTTGTTTAGGCCTTAATTAAATAAGCTTTGAGTGCTTTGACCTTTAGTTCCTCCAAGATTTCGAAAACCATTTTCTAAGGTGCTTAGAGAGCTGTTTAATGTAAAGATTCAATACATATTACATAGATTGCAGAAAACTCTTTATATTGTGTGAGGTACTTACTTATGCCTTTATTTTTACTTATCTTATCCCGATGGAATCTGTCGGATGCACTTCGACCTTGAAGTATCTTTTGTTCAATCATCAAGAAGGGTAACACATTCACTTAGATACAGTCACGAGATTAAATTTGGTATCCACCTTAGGTTCAAAGTCAGTCTGACATTCTACAACAATAATGTTGAGTTTCCTAAAAGTTACAAATGATTTGACATCTCTAATAACATTGACGACTTCGAGCATATTTTTCTTGTAATTGGTCCCAAATTAACGCTCGTGACCGTACATGCCTGCAAGTTTCCTCTTATAACCGTGCTTCACTTTTGGAGTATTTTTTACCACACAAAGTTCTCAGGTAGTGAACTTAGGGCACCTCTTTATTCTCCAACAATTGTGATGTTCCACACGTTTTTTTCCTCAGCATTTAACACTCAATTCCACATACGAATGCCTACATGTCCCGCGCATGTTTAAAAATCTAATCTCGAACGATAATCAAATTTTCACGCGCTGCTGGTTAAATGATTGAGATAAAATATTGTACACACATGCGGTCTGCGACCTTCACCCGATCGGTCCACCTATAAAAAGGCAGTATAAGAGTATAAAGTCCACATGCGCTTACTACCTTTATTGCTATGGTCGCGAGCATAGAGGGACTGCCCACGCTGCGTTTCTGTATCCAAGCGTTTGCCACTTGACTCTTTGGCCTCATCAGCCAACTGTTTTAGCCCGTCCCGTTACCGATCACCTTTAGCTACGCTGCCGAGAAAAGACAGAATGCCTTATGTGCATTCGGACTTGTTACTCTGATTTTGCCTTTTTCTTTTTTGGGATTTATTGTATGTTTCTACGACGAACTATTATTTCTGATCAGATCACGCAAGGAACTTAGATAATACAACTCACCATTGGAAGACCTTGGATGGTTACAGCGTAGAAAAAAATACGATTTAATTAGTCTCGTCACAAGGTTGATGGGAGTCAAATGGCCGTCGCGCCACAGTATATCTCTATTGTTAAAGATTAGTTATAAAAGGATATCCGTCTAGTTGTACTACCCGTCCAGCCCCCTATATCACCATACTGGCAATGACAGGTGACCGGTGACATTTCAGAGTATCAGCGTGTTAAATTTGCTATGAATACCTAATTGTCACTTGTCACGTGTCATTCTCAAGATGGTAAAATACGGGGCAAGAGTTGTTACTATTAAAAACAACTAAAGCCCGTTTGCTATTTTGTTTCCTTTAAACCTATGAAATATATGTCATGAATACAAATGTACAGAAGAGTTCATAAATATGTATACACTTTAGTACCTTGTCACTTAAATCTCTGTGATAGTTCGTATTATGGCAGTTCATTAATAAGAGAAGATACTAAAGTGTATGACATATTTATGAATTCGACTGTACTTCTAAAAGACAGCGACCAAGCTCCAAGCAAGCGACTGCTCTTAGTATTGGTGATGCCTACGGGCGATAGTACAGTCTGTAAGCACTTAGAAGATCCTTCGGTTTTGTACTTCTCTCTCACTCGCTCTTAATAAGATCGTATGAGAGCGAGTGAGAGACTAGTACAAAGCCGAACCCTCTTCTAAGAGCTATCGCACTGTAACTGGCTTGGCTACTGTCATGAAAAAATGACTATTTCTGTGACCACGGTCAAAGCGTACCCAGAATAAGTAAAAATCGTTAGCAGGAAAATATTAGTGTCGTTATTAATGTTTTGCCAAGAAAAACAAACAATATTTTCTGTTTGAACTTGTTATGTTGATTCAACTGTGGTGATAGCACGACTGTTACTGTTAGGCACAATAAAGGCGGGTTTCCCTTGCGTTTGTAATAGTAAATAGTAAGTTATCCTGATTGGCAGAACAAAACAGTTATCTACTGGTGCATTGTACTTTTTGTTATGAAGACCTGAGATGTCCTGACATATTTCATAAGACATACCTAATGAGTTAGAAAAATATGTTGTTGGCAAGGGAAAAGGCACACAGGCTACCTGATGGTAAGTGAGAGATGGGATCTGAGACCCATACACATTTCATTTCAATTAAAATCTGTTTGACCGTAAGGTCAGCCAGTTTGGAGCAGACCCTACAGGTTCTGAACTCCTGGTAATAGGATGACTAAACACCCTCATCTGAATGATTGTCAAATTAGAACAGCTTGACGAACTGGATTCCTGCAAAGAGACATTTCAATGGATTGTCTAAGTTACATTAAACAATGAGTACTGCTGTGCTTAAATAATGACATATTTTTTTTATAATATACAATTCGGAAAATAATATACAATACAAGAATGTGTCGAAACAACATTATGACCAAAAAAGAATGAATCGCCCTGTTTTTTTCCCTGTCTGAAGCTTGTCAGGTTTTAACAACATAGATGTGGCCAATTTACTGAATAAATGATTTGAATGTTGAATTAAACTTAGGTATCCTCAGGTTCAAACCCTCCATTTTCCTCCTAACAGGGTCAACGCAGACACTACGAGTACAAACAAACTCAAATATAAGCATGTCGTCATACGCCAACAATAAACCAATTCCTTATAACCCGATGATTCTCAAACCTCTGAAATAAAACATCTCGTGACGCATCTTCCGGGCAATTTCTTTGTGAGTACTCGTTTACGTTTATAACTCCGGCATTACCGTCGTTGTACCAAGTTATTTGGACACGCGATGGAGATTAAGTTTAATGCTTTATTGGGCTTTATCTGGCTATTCGGTTGTTTCCGGATAATGAGGATTTACTAGTTGTGTTTCCTTCTTGATAGTCTGACCAGTTAACGGCGTGAAATTAACTTGCACATTCAAGGATATCTAAGTCATATAAAGGGCTATATACTATAAGAACACAATATTTAAAGCCCTCTACGCACTATCCATCTTGAAGGACAGCAGCGTACGACCGCCAGGTCTGATGGTGCTGTACGCACTATCTTGCAAAGTATCCATCATGCTAGACGTTGCAGATGTTGAGGCATACGTACAAGAAGAAAGTAGGCACGGAATGGGTTATGCTGGCATAATTATGTGCAATAACAAGGGACTTTTTTAAATTCTTTTTTTTTTCGAGAATAGCGCGAACTAATTCAGTACGTAAAAAGCCGCCAGTTTCCTCTATTTTTATTAACCTATGTCGTGATTGCTGCTGTTGTGTGGTCAATCTTTTTTTGAACCAATTCGGACACTCCTTATTTGTCTCCATTCAATACGTATGAGTTATGAGCCTAACATTTATTTATAGCCCCATATATACATCGGTCATACAAATCTACGTGCACACCATCCGATGATGTACAGTCAGCAGCAAAAGTATGTACAGTAGAGGAACTCAACTACACGTACATAGGTACACGATTCTGTCCTTTTTTTAACTTCATTCATATTTTTATTTACTTATTTCTCTAAATCATGTCTACTCACTTTTATACTTCATTAAATACTATAAAATAAATTCCCACGCCTCATCTATCTGCCCGTACCTATGTTCGCATCAATGATCTGAAAAACGACGGAACAGATTTTCATGCAGGATTATGTATAATAAATTCTGACTACATATATACCAGAATCCAGAATTACACTAAAACCTAACCTAACCTAACCTAACAGATGGTGAAAACCGCTTGAAAATGCGTTCATTCGTTTTTGAGATTGTCTTGAACACAGAATGCCCAGAAAGTATCCATGTAGAGCTCAAAGTTGAGAGAACAACGCGTGTCTGAACTATATGGACCACTAAATAAATTGAATTGAATACTTCTGCTGCTGACTGTACATCAAACCTTAGCCGATGAAGTCATCCTCCTCCTTAAGGACGTCACGGTCACATCACACCATTACCTAGGTACTTCGCGCGTCACTGAAAATTTCATACGAATTCTGAGGTGAGACTCTCAAAGCACATAATGAGGTTCTAGTTATGATTGGTGATGCAAATGGGCACAGCCATTGTCATTCGGTGCCATCATCTAACAATTTTAACAGATTTGTACATGCTAAGTGTGTCGCTGGCGCATGGGGTGTTTATATCAGATAGGTACTGCGAATTCCATTGACTAAAAATCCGTTTACTGACCACAAGGACTATAATGTAGGTACATAATTTGTTATGATTATTGAAATAAATGATACTATTATTTTTGACCTGTCGTATTTTTCACTCAAATTTACCGAATTAAGACCAGTTAAATTTTTAAAATAAAGGTTGTATTTATTCTGTTAGTAGCTGGCCGAGCTGGCGTGTCTAAAAAATATTCTAGAACATCCTCCATGTCAAATAAATGTTGCCTCATGTGAAGAAAACGTATCGAGTGAGATCTTTAAAAAATCAAAAAAGTTGTGTATAGAAGTAACATGAGTATTAGTAATATATTTAGTAGTATAAAAAAAAGAAAAAGATTTCTACGCTTAAATTTAACGTTAACACATCGTAAGGACGTTTTTCCAATTTGATCCTACTGAGAATTATTTATGTATCTAATTATAATTGAACATAACACATTCAATGTGCTATTATTAACCGTAAAATAACTAAACAACATTAATTCCAAAGAAGCTAGTTAAGGATTGAATGCCGATTGAGTCACGGGAGTTCTAAGAAGCCGACAATTGGGTCGAACGCCTCACGTATACCAAGTTGCCAACGACTTATTTGTTCTTGTAACAAACATGGCATCTAATGCGTAAGGTTTATTTATTATTATTACACGTAATAGGTCCGTTTTAGGTCACCTCAGCTGTGGTTTAGGGAGTTTACCTACGTAATATTGTAGTTTAAGTCTTAGAACGACATGCGGTTAGCATAAAGTAATACGCCGTTAAGACGTCAAATCCTGACAGCTGTCATCGCAGTACAATTTATAACCTACTAGCGACCCGCCCTCGCTTCGCTTCGGTTTATTTGAGTTTTCTATAACACACGTACATAAAACAAAATTTATTATACATAAAAACCTTCCTCTTGAATCACTCTATCTACTAAAAAAAACCGCATCAAAATCCGTTGCGTAGTTTTAAAGATCTAAGCATACATAGGGACAGACAGCGGGAAGCGACTTTGTTTTATACTATGTAGTGATTTTTGAGTTGGGGTTATAATTTGTACTAAGATGACAGGTGTCAGGATTACATTATTAACTGCATATTACTGTAGTTGCTATTGACCCCTATGTCCTGGGTTCGATTCTCGGTATCTCGGGACATCGTGTATTTTTGTGATGAACGCGAGTATGCTCTTGTTTGTTGAATGTTTTCCATGAGTAAGCATTTATTTCTTTAAGGGCCACTTGCGCAGAAAATTTAACACTGGGTTACGACAGTTAGTAAACGTCAGATTCATACGAAAACTGTAATTTTAACTCGAGTTAGTGGTCTTAACTCGGTGTTAAATTTTCTGTGCAAGTGGCCTTTAATATTAAATACTTATATTCCACTTCTGTCAGATGCAGATGTCACAATTACAGATAAGGACAAAGCATGGCATAAACTATTCCAAGCTTATTCCACGTTTATAAGTAAGGGGGTTAAGAGTAATAAATGCTTACATACATGCAATACATGTTACCGTTGCCTAGTACTTATTCATAACTAGCGACCCGCCCTCGCTTCGCTTCGGTTTATTTGAGTTTTCTATAACACACGTACATAAAACAAAATTTATTATACATAAAAACCTTCCTCTTGAATCACTCTATCTACTAAAAAAAACCGCATCAAAATACGTTGCGTAGTTTTAAAGATCTAAGCATACATAGGGACAGACAGCGGGAAGCGACTTTGTTTTATACTATGTAGTGATACAGGCACTAGCAATTATACAGTGTGTTACCAGCACCCGGGCTTTTTTTAAAGTAGGTTAAAATAACGTATTATCTGTAACGTAACTATGACATTAATTTAATTAATAAACACATTTTCAGGCTTTGTTAACTTTCTAACAACATTTTAATTGCCAGCAATGTAAAGCACAGCAAATTGACAAGTGCAAATGACAGTCGACGGATACTTTGATTATTTATGATTTGCCCCCGTACCACGACATGGCTTGTACCAAGCAACAGCGATACTGATAACGATGAACACGCAGCACATGCACTACATTACAAATGGACAGTATCTAAGAAAAATAATTGTGAAGTTATTTTAATTATTTTTTAATTGATAATACTTGCAAACAATTGCTAAAGCAGCATATTATCGGTAGTTTTAATAAATGCCCGCATGCCGGTAACACACTGTATAAATTATCAACGTTGGACTCAAAAATATGTGACTCTCTATTACTATAGACAAAAGTGTGTCAGATATTTTTGAGCCCAGTTCCTAGAGCTTAGTTCAGGACTAGGTCAATCTGGGAGAAATCGTCCACCCTACGGACCTAATAATATATGGTCTTGTTTATCGAAGTGGATAAACATGGATAAAGCATCCTGTCTCTCTCTGACCAGTGTGTACGAGCCAGTAACGAATGCTTTATCCACGTTCGTCAACCGCGCCCATAATACGGGCATTACGGACTCTGATATATTTAGATATCTTGATTCATTGCTTACTACACATTGACATAACATTGAACTTCACTCAGCGCTTCCGCGAACACTATCTGTACGCAATGGGATTACACTGTAAGTCCGCCTAAAAATAACACCCTCTAATCTCTCTAATTGTCGTTATTAGATAAAGATGCGTGGGCGCGGTATTTGTTTGTACAACCCTAAACTGCGTGTCATTATAAGCTGAAACACATCAACTGTTGGACATAGGACATAGGACCTTCCCAAATATCTCCACAATGATCCTAGACCAGAGGGGTTATTATGACATAGCTATGCAGTTCTGTTTACGATGAGAGAACAGGACAGAGCTATATAACTTCCATAGCTCTGTCCTTTACGCTCGCCGTAAAATGAACTGCAAAACCATGTCATAATAACCCCCACAGAGGTCCCTAAACTTTTTTGCCTCAGACCACGTGGCATTAGTTTCGGTTTTGTATTGCTTACCTAATATTCACGTTATCACGTAAAAATTTAGCAAAAAGTCTTCGGGATGCTTTGCATGGATGACGTTGGAGGTCCAGCCAGTTAAAAAATGACATAGGCTATAAGGAAAATTTTGCGCGAAAAAATATTATTTTACAAAGTAATTAAAAATCACACACAGAGATTATTTAAAAAATATTTATGTAGATAGATATTTGTTTCTTCATATATTACGAAAGTCTTACGTAAGTTAGTAGGTACCTACTATCTGTGTCTGAATATGCTGCCTACTATCTATCGTGGACCCTCATTTTCATGCCATGAACCCCTTGCAGGTCGATCACCAATAGACCACTTTGAAGATCACTGTCCTAGACAAACGAACTAATGTAGCACACGCCTAAAGTATATCAGTTCCTGTTATATTTCGTGTATTTTAGTACTTCTGTATATTTCGCACTCGCCCCAAACCCCCGTTTTAAAGTGCTGGCAGAGGTTGAGGTTGTGATCTCGCGTCACAACACACACATTGCTGGGCTCCGGCGCACACACGTGTGTGTGTCCTAGGGAGAAATGGTACAAGTGCAGTTAATTCATAGAATCATATTAAACTCTCAAAGAAATTCATATAGTACTTGTGCCCCGTAGGAGGGCAGTATAATTGCCATGATTTTTAATCTATAACATAGATTTTTATACAATTGCAATGTAAAATACATTTCGTGCATGATCTGTTCTATCTACCTGTTCAACAACTGTTATTCAGCAGTTCCCAGCGACACTTGTCAGATCTTCTACCTTGACGCCTGCCTGCTTTTTTTTAACTTCGTAAATACTAAATCATTCTTATTTGTTTATCATTTGTATCATGCGTAGTTAATTATGTAATCATTTTCACGTGCTCCTTGTAATCTAAGAGTAATTGAAACGAGCCTTTTTATTTTTCTTGTCAAGTTTCCTTGTTTAGTTTTTTTAATCAAGAGTTTTAAGCATAACATGTATGTCACTGCCATAATACTTAAAAAAGTAGCTAACTACAATGTAGTTGTCAAAGTATTATATGCCCTACTGGTAACAAAATTAAATTTAAAATGCTTATACTATTACAGTACAGTACAAGGGCAGATCGTCCAACAAACTATTAGTCTGTATTACCCTATTATTGCTATTTATTAAATTTGTGGCAGTCTTAATTAACCTATAAATAAAATAACTAATAAATCTGTGTATAAATGTCTTAAATTACTGTAATGCCATTGGTTTACGATCGCGTTTAACGATTTTAATCTCACGTTTACGCTATTATGCTGATTAAACTTTCTAACTATAAACTTTCATGTCAATACCTTGAGAAATGAGATGTTGCTTATAACTCATATGTTTTGATTTTTGTAAATGTAATTATTCCTTTTTAACACAAGGTACCGGTGTTCAACATATTTTGTAAAGTTATTATTGATATTTTAAGAAGTGTAAATTCAAAATTTAAAACAGTTTAGGTACTATCACAGAAGTATTCTGTGACGAACAGACAGGCGGAAGAACAAACGAGTGAATGTTCCTCATGAATCGGGAACCTTCCGTCTATTTAGGATCTCCGAACTTACGAAGCTATAAAGAAACATACAGACATAGTCAAAGGATGATGGCCAGTTTTGTATGGACACTGGCCTAAAAACCAATAATGAGAAGCCATATGCCATTTTAAAGGTTTTTTCATATACCACAACTTTTTGTATGGCGGGAAATCTTAAATCGCTGTGTGAAATATTAAAAAATCTGGAACATCGAGACGCCTACATAGACGACTTTAGCATAATTACTTTGAAAAACCGCTGTCTTTGCATGGCGATAACTTTTTCCACACAAAGATTTCGAACCACCTGCCATTGTTTACAACTTAGAATTTACTATTCGGGGACATATCGTATGTCCTTATTGGTCATTAGGCCAATTAGCCCACCCTCCTTTGTATCACCCTTCTTTTTGTTCAGTTGGTTAACTTAACAGAGTATCAATTACTCTAGCTAGATACTAAATACCATAGAGGTAGGAAAGCATAGAGGGAGTATAAAAAAGGCTAGAATAGAATAGTACTCTTCGCACCTGTTACAAATACCCTTCGTTAAAAAGAATTGTCTATATATGACCGCTTTCAATTGAATTTCAAAAGTGTACCACTTTTTAGGTGTGTCTTCTATGTGTGACTACATTAGTGTGCGTAAGTTGCAGTCAGTGATGTGCGGTTTATCAATAACTAGCGACCCGCCCTCGCTTCGCTTCGGTTTATGTGAGTTTTCTGTAACCCCGTACATAAAACAGAGATTTATTATACATAAAAACCTTCCTCTCGAATCACTCTATCTATTACAAAAAACCGCATTAAAATCCGTTGCGTAGTTTTAAAGATCTAAGCATACATAGGGACAGACAGCGGGAAGCGACTTTGTTTTATAATATGTAGTGATATTGGCTACAAGTTGTGTTGTACACAAAAGAAATAGGTGGTACGCTTGACATTTGGCTCCACGGGATCTATGTTTTGCTACAACTTTGCTAAATACCAAGAAGCAAGTACCTTAACACGACAGTTACTGGAACAGCCAGTATCGACGCTTGCGCATTCCATCGAGCACACCGTTATTTGACGACTTGACAAATGACACCAACACGTGTGCTTGCTATTCCCCTCACCTAACACTGCATAAGCGCAATCTACAAACAAGCCATACAAGGTTCGACTTTTTCTGTTTGTGATTAGGTGTCAAATGCTCTGAGAATTTCTGTTACATACGTCCTTTAGAGGGATATAACTTCAAGTGATGTCCAGTAGCTATAGTATGTTCTCACTTCTTAGTATTCTTATTAACTGACATATGATATGATACTCTACTGATAATTTTATTTAAAATACTTCTAGTTTCTAAAGGATGTTATCGTTTTTAAATGAGGTTATGATAATAGTACATTATTGCCTAGGCGCGGAAAGTAAGGGATTTCCTGACGAGGTGGTTAGTAGGCCGAGCAATAGCGAGGCCTGCTAAAATACGAGTCAGGAAATCCTCGTTTCCGCCGAGGCAAATATAATGCTTTTCTCAAACAATGCGAGGAAATTATAAAAATACATAATTATACGTATTTTTAAAAACCTATGACAAATTCGGAAAGAATGTTTGAAATTACGAGTATTAGTTAAGATAGTTTCACGCACAAGGCGCCGCCGCCGGCCAACACTGCACCCACAAGTTGGGTGTACGGGATTTTTTTCACGTTCCTTTCGATTTTATAGTATGCAATAGAGAGCACTTTTAAGAAAAATATGGACATGGACGGAAAGTGTTTTCATATGGTTTTTTTACTCCTAGGAGTAAAATGAGGCACTTTCCATCCTTGTGTTTCAATCGGAAAAGCGTTCTTTCCGAGAATTCCGAGCATGTTTGAGAAAACATACTTATTTGCATACTGAAGTTTTTTTTTGTGCATTCACTTTTTTTCAAGGATTTATGATCTTGTTGAAGTTAAGTTCAAAGTTAAGTCAACTTCCGTGAATTTTGTACGAAGATGACAGTCTAAACTGGAAAGAGTCTGGTTTTAAAAACAGCGCTTGTGGCCAGTCGGTGTTTTATACTAACGATCTTCTGCTAGACACTAGAATGTCAATCACTGATAGAAACACCGCTTTCTGTAAAAAGAAAACATATGGTGTAAAGTACAACGGACTTTGACCGTTTGACATAACATGTACTTTTCAGCCATGTCTGCAAAAACGACATTGTCTCCCCAGTGACGTACATGCTTATTTACCGAGGAGTTAATTGGTGTATTATCGATATTCTGTGTATTCAATTGTCGCCCTCACTTTGTCCACATCGACGCGTGCGCCTATTGTTCTTAATTGAAACTCAATACCAACTTAAACGTGCAGTTCAACATTTTGAAAAATATAACGTTTTGTATTCGATTTCCCGTGGAACATTGATAACTAGCGGCAAAAATATATTATCATTATGGTTTGTACAACTTTTGCAATGCGTATAGAATAAATTATACTAACATTTATGGCGTTGGAATAAGAACTTCAACTACAAAATGTACATTTTACCAAGCGCAAAAGTAACATGGTGATTTAATTGGTGCAATATTTTTGCAAAATTAATTTTGCGCTTCAAATTCATGATTCTTTAATAAACTTGTTGTGTTGAGCGAAAAAGCGGCTGCAAACGCTTTGACGAGCCGCTGAAAGCCGCAGGCGCAGCTGTGTTTGTTTCTGTTGAATTATTTATGGTGTCGCGTGTTTGCTCTTTGCAATGCGTAGTTGGTGGACTATACGCTGCCTAAATTGGAGTGTGGAGTTGACGACAATGCAGCAGTAGGTCGAGACCAATTATGTACAGGACTAGTTTTTTTGCTCCGCAGTTCACTTAACTGATAATTATAAATTAATAGTTGAAACGAAAATAATAAACGACTGACTGTTGACTTTTTTGCGGCGTTCTTTCTCAGCAGAGGTCTCTTGGGAAGCGCTCTTAGATTTTTGACGTGTAGGTAATAGTGGCCGTGCGGCCTACTTACTGAATAAACTTCATTTTCTTCTATACTTTTTTATTCACAGTTTACTCAGATTTATGTTAAGATAGTTAACTGATAAACCCGATATTAGTAATTTAGCAACCTGTCGATAAGGAATACCAATGTTCATTAAATTAAGAATCATAAGGAAGGATGAATGAAAGAAGATTGACGAAAGAGATATACAGATCGAAAGTGAGTGGACGGGTCGCAAATCGGAGAAATACTGGAAAAGGGCCGAATCTTAAGTACCCGAAACTGACGTGCGTACATGACTCGGATGTATGAATGTGGAAGAAGCGAAAGAAATTTGTCAAGATCGTAGCAAATGGAAAGAAGTGGTCTCTGCCTACCCCTCTGGGAAACAGGCGTTATTTAATGTATGTATGTAGGTATGTAAGGAAGGATGAGCAAAATGTGTTTGTGAACAAATTGTTACAAACAGTGCAAAAAGTTTATAATTTTCTCTGAAAATCCCAAGATGTACTTACCATTTTATAATAGTTAATGTTCTAATGAGGTTACAGAATTAATAACAAGTTTTTGGAGTTGTTGTTTATTCTGTAGCTCTGCTTAGCCCACTCTGGGAACGAGGGCGTGACGGTATGTTCTCTAAATAAAATAATTCTGTATTTTATTTTGAGTTACCGGAGCAGACCCCAGTTGTCTCCCTGGTCACGAGCACGAGCTCACGTTCCTTCTCATTATTTTCAATTGTACCAATTGATCCCCTATTACCGCAAATACCTTCGCTTACACAGAAACAATCAAGGGTTCCACGCCCAAAGCAATCCATCCAACGATTAGCCGACACGCTCCGAAGATCCTGCAGTTTTTATCACACAATTATTTCTATTTAAGTCTCATGTTTAATTACAATTGTTGTGTGGGAACTCAGGAACACGCTGGCTGTATGTCAGTTGTTGTCTGAGCCTCGCGTCAGCCGCCCGTGGTAAAATTAAAAAGTAAAAACTTGCGTTGCGCGAATGTGTTCTCTGTGACAACGCGCGAAGAACAATAATAGTGAAAGTTATGACAGTAAAAAGTTTATTTTGAATCGGTAAGTTTCGATTAGATTTTCACATAGTAAATAAAATATTGGCTTAATAGTTACCTTAGCCTTGCTTTTTCTTTTGCGTGTTTATTTATTAATAGATTTACGTCGGATTTGAGGTCAACGAAAGTTAAGTTCAAGGTTAGGTTAGATGGACTCCGCATTGCGTCGGTATATTTGTTCAATTGTACCGTATCGCTTTCACGTCCGCTTTGAACTTCCTACGAAAAGGTCAAAGGAGTGAAAGCGACATGGTACTAAGGTGATCGTGTACTTATGACGATGGTTATACGCGTGTCAGTTTCCGGAGATGTTATCAGATAGCGATGTTTGTAAAGCGTATACCTTGACAGTTTTAGGTGAAAGTAAGTCATATGCTTCGTACCGTGGAGTTAAGACGCATTGATATGCGCAACATACGAATTAGATATAGATACGCTTTTGATGTAGATTTCTCTATTAAATTCTTATTTCTTACTAGCAAAGTGCCTTTGCGCAGCAGGTCGATTTTTTTGAGAATCGATTCGAAAATGGAAGTGAAACGGTTAAATCGTAGAACTTCATTTTGAAGTTTGAAGTTGGTTTCCATTCCTTTGCAAGCGATTTATTTTCTACTTTCGAGCACTCGATTCTCAAATATCGACCCGCAAATTTAGGTCGCTGAAAACAAAACAAACGCATTCATCGCCACGCAAGTAGTAAAAGGGCCATTCTACTTTTCGTTGTACATTACTTTTAGCCACGTTCTCACTAAACTACTTTTATTTCAACAAACGGTAAAGTTCTGCTTTTTCTAACTTAAAACTAGAAAAGGGACGTCAATAAGCTTATATATAGAATTAACCTAATTCATAAAAAGTTATTTGTAATAACTATAAAGTGAGTAACGCAGTGGACGTTGATGTCCCCGCCTTTTCTATGGAAAATGTGCAATTTACCACTGAGTTACCAAGATTCTTCAGCGATAATTGAGTAATTTAGGATATTTTTTTTTGAAAACCGTTAAACGTAAACATTCTAAGTTCACGTTATTTGTTTATTCGCGGATTCATCATTTGGTATACTTTTTATCGGACGATAGCAAAAATGTACACTGAAAAGTAGAATGGCCCAAAAAACTGAACGCGAAAACCCTAGGGGACGCTTTATGTCCAGCAGGACGTCTTTTGACTGATATGATAATGATCATAAAAAGCTGTCACTTTTACACGTCAAAAATCCACTAGCGCTTTGCAAGAGACCACTACTGAGAATAAACGCCGCAAGAAACTCAACATGATGGTCTTTGGTCTTACGATTCGTCTCTGTAATCGTCCTAAAAGATTGCCTGTTCTTTTTCTTACGGTGCTTGTTCTCGTGGTCTCTTGGACCTTTCCATTGATAGGTAACTATCACAAGGTTCATTTTAGTAACAATTTGTTTCGTTTGTCCGAGGTTTCATAAATTAGAAAAAAATGTTTTTTTTCTGAAACCAGTTAAATTTCCCGGATTGTTACAAAACAAGGCTATCTTAACCTAGATTTTCTAACTTATTAATTTTCGGAAAAATCTAACATTTGGGGAAACAAAACTTTGGACTAGCGATAAGATACTTACGACCCTTGGGAATAGGAAATGCAAATAACCGGCTATAATCGGTTTTAACCGATTATTTTCACACAAAAATGTCTAATCACCGATTAAATTGCGTTCTCTATTTGGAAAGCACAGGACCTACTCATATTTGTAAAAAGCTTATGCTATCTATGAAATTTTATTCAACAGCCTAAAAAGATTCAGGGAAAGATTTTCCTTCCTCGCCTCTTAAAATTGCACACATTTCCTTAAATATAATATCACGGGGGATTTCCCCTTATATTATATTATTATATTATATAGCTGTGCCCACACTGCCCATGACTTCGTCCGCATGGAAATCGCAACATTTGGCTTCATTGTGCTTCTTTAGCGCTATGCGCTAGTAGATTCAGTCCGTATTACCGACATGTAAAAGTCGTAAAAGAGCCCTCACGTGGCTAATTTACTTAATATAGGTAAAATTTACTAGTGCTTCAACTAAGACCACTGCAAAGAGCCGTATGAAATTCTCATTTCACCGTCAAAATCAAATAATTTTTATAAATCATAAAATAACTAAATTACAATTGCTACCTGTTAACTTCTACTCGTTGATTTTCGTAAAATGTAATAATCTACCTCTTTAGGTCCAGGAGTAACCTTGTACCAGATAGCGGGGATACTTATTATGACTTATTTATAGTCAGTTCACCTTTTATTTTTCGGTTAATTAGAAAAACTACACTTCTAATTAACGCAGCAAGGACTACAGATACTCGTACGGTCACGAGCGTTAATTTGGGACCCATTTCTAGAAAAATATGCTTGAAGTCGTCAGTGCCATTAGAGATGTCAAGTCATTTGTAACTTTTAGGAAACTCAACCTTATTGTTGTAGAATGTCAGATTGACTTTGGTCCTAAGGTGGGTACCAAATTAAATCTTGTGACTGTACTTACGAGTAAAGACACGAAGACATGTACAGTCAACCAATTTGATTCCTAGGTCACTATGGACTATGGAATGTAATTTAACCGGTTATTAAACGTTTTAGTATGAAAATAACCGGTTCAAACCGGTTATAACCGGTTATTTGCATTCCCTACTATGGACTTTGTCAACGTGACGTTGTAAACCAAATCATACGGAGTCTCTTACGTTTTGGTTGACAACGTCACTTTAACATAGTCCAAAGTGGCCTAGAAATCAAATTGGTGGACTGTGCATTCTTTACATAACTATTATTTATTATTGCTCGCTGTATTCTAGCTTTACCACAAACCTAGCGAGGTGTATGTTTCAGTGGCTGCCGGGGCTGCGGTTTGTATCTTATAAAACGATTACCATTCAAGAACACAACACGGTAATTTAAGCGTGTGCTTTAGTTTTATAATATAAAATTAACAATATTAATTGAGTGGTAAGCAGTGGACCTAGTTATTCATAATCTCACTATACTTAAACTTATTTTAGTTAAGATCAGAGCAGCAAAGGGGTAAGTACGACAAACCATATAGTTTTTAGTATATATTGTTGGTTAGACGGACTTGCCCCGTAGACGCACTTACCCCGTCAGATGGGGTAAGAACGTCAACGGAGTAAGTGTGACAAACTATATATTTTTCAGGAGATATTGTTGGTAACACATATATATTCTTGGTATATTCTTGGTCCCTTTCTGTCGAACTCACATGTCATAATGACATATTTTAAGCACACTTTAGCTATTGTGCGTTTATGAATAGGAGAGTAAAAGTTGAAGTTAAAACAATTGCAGAACTCAATCATTATGTATTAGATGGACGCCATTGACGGAATCTTTCATACCTTCAGCTGTCATTCGATACATTTTGTCTGATTCCGACATTAGTTAGCCATCTCAAATACACAGGCTAAATAACTTAAACACCCCCGTGTGGTTGCCGGGTTAGAATAGTCCCACTCCATGTCTTCCCGTGGATGTCGCAAGAGGCGACTAAGGGAATAAAGGCTTGTAGTACTGTTAGGCGATGGGTTTGCAACCTGTCACTAATACACTGGTAAGTATATCTTTACAACCCTAATTGTGCGAAATGTTGTTACAGAATTATTAACAAGTTTTTAGATTTGTTTGTTATTCTGTAGCTCTGCCTACCCCACTCTGGGAATGAAGACGTGAGCATGTATGTGTGTAAGAAACTTTTTATACTACATAATCACTAAATTTATCCTACAAAAAAAATTTATAAAAAAAAAATGTATAAGGATACTGGTAAATATTACTGAACGGGAAAGCTGTAGGCCTTATTTCATAAAACTAAGAATACTTGCGCTGGCTTCATTGTACATTTTTGAAATATGTAAGTTTGTGAAAAAAAATTGTCAGTTATTTGGAAATTCAAGGGATAATTGTTCTAGACCCCACACTCTGAGGAAACGAAACAAATTAGTTAGCTCATTCACCAACTTGCATATAGTTAACTCTGGTACCCACCATATGGGTGAATTGCAAAAATATTGTACATAGTTAAGGGCTTAATTGAGACAACGTTAACTTTCTTCAATTGTTTTTCCTTTGTGTAACGAAAGTTATCCATATATATGATTATATGGCTAATCTTCGTTACACAAAGGAAAAAGTTAAGGATTGTTAAGGATTTTTTAATTGAGCCCTTAACTATGTACAATATTTTTGCAATTCACCCATATGGCAATAAAAATTTATAATAATGTACCCGTACAAATAAAACAAATAGAAAAGGTTAAAACTTTTTGTAATAAATTGAAGGATTTCCTTATTTTAAATTGCTTCAAGAGTTTTTCAGTTTTAAAGATATCAATGTATGACTGAGTAAGAATATGATTAGATTTAGGTTAGGATATATAGAATAAGTTTTGTGTTGCTGTGCCCTAACAGGGTTTATGCTGGGACGTATTGTATACTTTGTTATTATTAAGATCTTGTAAAACCCATAACTGCAATGAATAAATGAATTATGAATTAAAATCAGAATAGTTAAATCTTGAACTTTAAATCTTTTTAACGGCAGCCATTTCTTGGCGCATTAAGAGACTAATTCGACATGATATTGTGCAGTTGACATAGAAAATAGTCCGGTTTTCTTCACTCGAGCACTCTTACCTTGACATAAATTTATTGAGTATTTGCCCTACTAACTAGAGCACACAGTGGGAGTGCGTCAATCTTATTAAGGGCTTACCTACCAGTACGCAATAAAAGTTATTTTCCTCCAGCAACGGGGGGTGTATCTGATGTATGTATAATTAAATCACCTTAGCCTTGCATATGCATACGTGTGTGTGTAAGAATGTACAGACAATACTGAAGTTCAATCTCATATAAGCCCCGTAACGTGTGAGTGCCATTTTTATGTACATTTTTTTAAGTATTGGTACATACCTATTCGGCTTTGGCGGTCGACTCGTGATCGTAAGGTTCCGAGTTCGAACCCGCGCGGTTATGAAG
Organism: Acleris laterana; assembly: GCA_963966035.1. Lineage (NCBI taxonomy): Eukaryota > Metazoa > Arthropoda > Insecta > Lepidoptera > Tortricidae > Acleris > Acleris laterana. The sequence goes on along the minus strand of OZ014459.1, from coordinate 13,355,661 downwards.
TACCAATGAGTTTTTCTAACTTAAGTACCGGTACATTACCCGATGCTCTAACGGTGAAGGTAAAACATTATCGTGAGGGAGCCGGCACATTTGAACAGCTAAGTTTGTAAGAGGGCAATTGCACAAATGATCATAAAAGGGGTTAAAGTACATCCGAAAGGGTCCATAAGGTAAGATAAGACGTACAGGGTGTCCTCGAAAACGAGCGCCAAAACTAAAAGGGTTGATAAAGGAGCTAAAATTTGACATTTATGAAATTTACATAGGGCTGTGTGCAAAAATATTTTATGCAGGGTGTTCCCAAAAAAAACTGCTTTCGAAAAAAGCGCGATTTTAGATTCTTGAATAATGTAACAGAACGTTTGAATTTTTTTGAAGCTCTCAACCAACCAATTCTGGTCTTTAACCCATAATCGTCAACATATACGTATAAGATACTTAGCAATACCTGTTAAAGGTATAATTTATGTTACCCGTATTTTGAGCGGTGATATCTCTTCAACGTTGACTTGCCTAGCTTAAAACCATCACGATTAAATAGCTTTCTTTAAAAAAAACGCGTCTAAAACTGTCCATCCGATCTGGCACTATGATGTTACAGACAATCACATAGATTCACACAGAATTGAGGGGCCTTACATACATACATACCGTCACGCCCTCTTCCCAGAGTGGGGTAGGCAGAGCTACAAAATTACCAACAACTCTAACAACTCGTTGTTAATCCTATAACCACATTTTGCACAACAGGCTAAGATGTTTACCATGTCTATATCAGTGACAGGTTGCAAGCCCATCGCCTAACAATACTACAAGCCTTTAATCCCTCTTACGACTTCCACAGGAAGACATAGAGTGGCACTATTCTAAGCCGGCAACCACACGGCATTGAGTCACCTACTTTTTTTATATATAGTACATATGTACCTATGAATGATCTCCTGGATGCTGGAATACCCAATGAACCGCAGTATCTAACCGCAAATTCTGCATTGACTACCTACGAAAATGTGTTTCAGCTTTGTTATTATAGGTATTGTAAGACTGGGTAGGTAGTGTGGTTTTCACAATAACGGATTAGTCATTACTGAATTACTGATTCGGATTTAGGTAAATAGGCCCGCAATAAATACTTATCTACGATAATTCCAATGTATTATTTGGTCACCTAGTATTAGTCAAACAGGGTTAAGTATTTGTTTATTTATTAGGCATATTAATGTAACCAACAAGTAACAACTATGATTCATTTTGGTTTTGCTAGGTCTTTAGGTAGGTAGGTACTCGTGTTTCGAGTCTCAACCTACTTCTACAATTTTAAACCTCAGAATGCGTATTTTGAAGACTTAACCTGACCATAATATTGTTCTACATTTACCAACACTTTACTTTAGTAAGTTAAGTAACACATACGAATAGTAAATGGAAAATATGTGAGTTTTCTATAAAACCCAGTGCAGAAACCTACATTATTTAATATAATAAAAACCTTCCTCTTGAATCACTCTATGTATTGATGAAAACCGCAACGAAATCCGCTACGCAGTTTGAAACATCTAACCGTACCTACATACATAGGGACAGACGGCCAAAAACTAAAAAAAAAAGTAGCAAAATATACGGTAATAACATGCTAAAACCACATCTCAGGGTCATAACAATAGTATTTATAATATTATCAATATACTTATTAAAAATGCCTAGTCATCATGAAATATATCTTTCATGAGACCAATATGACATGGAAACAGGTAGAACAAGATAAAGGTTCATCAAAACACTTGAATTTAAGTCCATTTATATCTCTATGAGTAAGAGTCACGTGCATTCATGGTCGTTTCCAAATTTATCATGCAAATACGTAATTTTTTTCGAACAGTGAGCAGGTGAAGTATCTAGACAACAGAAGAGGTCAACATGATCTGCGCCCGACACTAGTCAAGAGAATACGTCGTGTCTAGATCATTTTGAACATGTTATTCTGCTTAGCTACTTTTGATGCTGACTTGACTTTATGTTATCTATTTAATATCTCTGCTCTTCAGTGTTGGTGAATGAGTTTTGGTTGTTTTTGTTCCAATGCAAGGTGGTCATTGTGCTTGTTTGTTTCTCGAAAGAATTAAAATTGTGAGATGTGTAAACTTTTTTTTTATGGCATCGAGTAGACAAACGAGCACACAGGCCACCTGATGGTAAGTGGAAACTGACCCATAGACATTCGCAATCACAAGACTGCAATGCAATCCTAAGACTGCAAATGCGTTGCCAACCCTGAGGCTAAGATGGAATGCCTCTATGCTAGTCATTTCACCGGCTGTCTTATCTTTGTCTTGTCTTGTTTCCAAACCGGAACACAACAATGCGAACACTGCTGTTTGGCGGTAGTTTAATGGATAAGATGGTGGTAGCGATCCGGACGGACCCTGCACAAGGTCCTACCACCCGCAATTTTTTTTTACCAATAATTCCAAAAATTCAAAAAACATGCATTTTTCGAGATCTCTATAAAGTATCTCCATCGAAATGGGCGATTAAGAAAGATCTTTCCAAAAAAGGTACTTACTTAGAATAGAATTTTTATTATGAAAAAACAAAGATGTAATAAACAGAAACAAAACAACACGACCCTACTAGAAAATATGGAACGAAGCTGTTTGTCAGATTGTCCATAAAATTATTTGGTAAACTTCCATTCACACCCACTTTGAGCAATAAAAATTGATAATTTCCAATAAATATTGGGATTACTATAGATTATAGACAATCCTTATTTCGTTGATAGCGAAATCAGTCTTTATCCGTAAATTATTGGCATTGTTGTTTGAGTCCAGCGCTTTTTCAGAAGAGACCACTGTTATGAAGCAGCCTCCTAATAAACAATCCTCTCTCTCAATTTAAGATCTCTGTGCCTCGAGTGTAAGTTGATATTCACATGGCAAACCGTCTCGAACGCGAATGTGATCATGTTATTCATACGAGAAACGTAAACGCGATGGAGACGATTTTGTGTATGTAAAAATACACTTTCTCACCTTTTAGCGATTGAGTTATATCCAATTTTCTCTTCTCTCAATCAGATCCTTTATACCACCTACATTCTTGCTTGTCAAATAACTATTTAAACAGTTTTCTAACCTCAAAATGAACCTTTTTTGGCTAAAACAGTTATTGTGTCGTAAATAAAGTAAACTGAGTAAACAATTGGCCAATGTATCGATTGCTTTATTTTATTTAAAATAAGAGAGTTGTTTACTATATTAGACAAGTATGAATTAACACGGTATACCTCTCTGTATGCCACGATATGTACCTTCTACTTAATTTGGTCCTTTTTTTCTACCAAAGTACCTACTTACAATGATACTATTTGTAATATCTTTTAAGCCTCATAAAGTGCTTAAAGGTAGCTCCTGTATTAGATACAATTCAGGTAAAACCTTTTGTTTAGTCAGGTTAGGAGGGGTCCACTTGTAATTTCATTCCCATCAGGTATATTATTCGTTGTTCAAGACATTAGATATTAGATACTTACTCAATACTCACCTTCATAAGAATTCTTAGAATACTATATTCATATTTCAATAGGGCTTATTTCTTGGTAAACGTCGCTAAATAGCAAAGGAATTAGCTGGTTGTTTCCTGTGACAAAACCTAAGATTTATCTATAGATAACATTCTTTAATGATATATAGTTTCACAATATCATAAATTTATACTGCCAATATACAGTCAGATAAGATTCGCGACCACATTTGCGGTATTTACGACTTGATATGACTGTTTTCTTTTTGAGAGCTTGGATTCGTTTGTGTATTTTAGTTTTTTTGTATATCGATCCGCCATTAATCGGCCAGCTGATAGCCATATGGATAATAACTTAGTGTTTATAAGAAACAAGTGAATAAGGTAACATTTGCCCTATATTTATGGTTAAACGTAAACCTTCCATGTTTATAGAAAACCAGCGGTCCGCCAGCGACTTCGCTCCACTGCTAATTTATGACTTTCCCGGTGGATTTTTCTATTATTTTCTTTCATTGTCAGGATAAGGTTTGTATGTCCTAACAATGACGAACGCAACAAAAAATAAATCAACCAAATCGGTTCAGCCGTTCTCAAGTTATAGCGTGACCAGGAGAAATATGGGTTCATTTTATTATAAATTTCAATAATATCCCTTGGACCTATTTTAGATGGAAAGTGTGGACATTAATTGTATAATGGAATACGTTTTTTCTTTTCCGTCCCACCAAAAACGACCAAACAAAAGCAACCACGAATGTTACCAACTTTTTATGTCGCTGAAGATGTGAAATTGGTGACATTGAATAAAACTCTCCTAGTAACAAAAACTGCCACCATCATTTGTGCTCTTCGCAGCACTTGTATCAATAACGCTTCACAAAATATAATTTGTGGTCTCTTCATCTTCTTTCGAACTTTGAATTTTAATTTCATTTTAATCATGAACGATTTGTTTTTATTTTCGGTTTACTTAAATTAAAATCCTGCTTCTAATTTCATTGTTTGTCAACATATAGCTTCCGTTTTTGCAAGGCGCATTATGAATACCAAATTAGGGTGTTATAAGCAACACGATGGGTTTAACATTAGAACCATAATTTGCTAATGCTTTTACTATCGGGACGCAATATGCTTTCTTTAATACAAATGCCTTCCGTACATCCAAATGGTTTTTTATATTTCTTGCTAGCGACCCGCCGTCGCGTCGGTTGGGATTTCTGTAACACCCGTATATAATCCAGAATTTAATCTCTTGAAACTCTATCTATTGATGAAACTCGCATTAAAATCCGTTGCATAGTTTTTTAAAATCTAAGCGTACATGTACGTACAATACCCGTAGTACAAGCCTAGTGCTTAGTTTGGAACTAGGTAAATTGGTGTGACAGTGCCCCTCTACACCCCCCCCCCCCCCCCCACAGCCAGCGGGACGTGACTTTCTTTAATACTATGTAAAGATATTTTGCATAACATTTGTCCACGGGACAGGCTTTGCCTAATTAATGTGACACATAATTATTACGTGACAAAAAAGTTTATAAACAAAAATACAAGAATAAGATTTAGTAAATAATGCCGCAACGCATAGGTACTTACACACGTCAAAAATCTTCAATTAAACCTAATCATTTTAAATCTTTAGACCGTTAATAATATTCTAAACCCAAATTTGCTATATTGCAATTTACGATTTCCCGTTTTTTTCGTGTTGTTCTACGGTTGTCACATGTTTTGAAGATACGCGATCATGTAAGGTTCTTGCGCAAATATTATAACAAAAGCTCTAACGCCATTCAAATACGTATATTGAATAACAAAGGGCACGGGTATCGCGCGTGCTCGATAACAGATATCGCGTTGATAACGATAGCCGGAGTAATTACAGCAAAACCAACCTCCTTGCAATTCCGTGGCCAGTCTCAAAGCAGCGCTGATCGTGGACGCACGCGTTTACGTCCACGAGCTAAAGACAATTCTATATCTATTTTTGAAATACGTTAACCAGTTTCAATTGTGATTTATAAGTTTTATAACGCTAACGTTTAAGTTTCAGTTGGATTTTGTTTTGGTTTGTTTGTGTTTATAAACGTTTAGTGTGGTAATGAAACAGTTTGTGATTTAAATATGCCATCGGTTAAGTTTGAAAACTTTATGGCGAAGTTTAATTTACAAATGATTGTGAGTATTCCCCCGTTTACTTAAAGACTTTTATATGAAGCTGAAGTTAGGCTATTATAGCTGAAGTCAACACACAATGGACTAGTTAACTGTAAGGTCAAATCTGTTGCTTTTCAACGAACTACGGCAATAAAGGTGCTATTCTAACAGCGTGGCCAGGCGGCGCGAGTATTTTAATTTGTATTTATAAAACCTTTTTACCGAAGGTGTGCGATTTTCTTGAAACCAAATTTAAATTTTCGTCTCGCCTCTTCTTTGGAAAAGCAGCTTTAGACGGAGTTTTGTATGGACATAGCAAGATGGAGTTCACGCCGTAAACTGTTGACTTCTCTACTCTATTATAATCTTTGTTAAGCGATAGCTATATTGTGTGCGGTCTTAAGTATTTAATTTATTTCTTCTTTAAAGTTCAGTATTAGTTCGATTGTGAGTTCAATAACGACTGAAGTATTTCCCTTATTTAGATGTAAGGTGGTTCGTAGCTTGACTGTTAAGATGTTGCCAGATATATTAGAAATTCGATAGTGATGAGAAAAATGACTAGGTTTTTAGGACTATCGACTCGACCTACATGCCTTGTGTTCATTGCCATCGGATACCTATGTAACATCATTTTATGTTATGATAAATATTAAAGTACTTACCTATCTAAACATAAATTTCAGTAATAAACACGTGAATAATTTTATGTTCAAACCTAAAATTTAAATAACGAACTTTTTATTTAAATATCGCTACCTTATTCTTCTTTGTTCCTACAACTACTGTTATCGTATTATTTTTTTACTCGGGCCACCGTCAAGTTAATATGAGCTATACTAAAGTTGACGACACGTTAACAATAGGAGTAAAGACAATGTAAAACAGGCCCAGTGCTGTACTTATTATTCGAGCGGCTAGCAACTGGTCTTAAACGGTTTTGTAGGTAAACGTCATATATAATTGTTCGGTTATGAATTGGTGGCAATGGACCGCTTCGAACTAGAAACTTTAAAAGAAACTGTGTATGTAGTCCGTCGTATTGAAATAATAATTATATTCTGCGTATAGTCTGTCAAAAAAGTCTTGAAATTAAAAAGTGGCGACACTGTAGTGTCACCCCTTTCAAATCTATCTAAGAAAAAAGGGACAACACTACAGTGTTGCCACTTTTTAATTTCAAGACTTTTTTTACAGAATATACCTCGCTTCTGTTTACGACTACCTGTCAAACCATAGTACAGTCTGTGAGCACTTAAAAGGTGCTTCGGGTTTGTACTTCTCTCACACTCACTCTTAATAATAGACCGAGTGAGAGACAAGTATAAACCCAAAGCACCTTTTGAAGGTTCACTTCCATGCAAGGCTGGATTATCCATAAGACAGGTTAGGCAACTTCCCCGCGTACCGGAAAAAATGTGTTTTAGGAAGCATGAAAAGGAGCCTCCACAATTGCATTGTCTACGGGCCCCTGACATGGTTAATCCGGTCCTGCTTCCGTGGGTAGCGGCCGATGCGATAGACGCGTGCGGCTGACGCGCGCGTCTGGCGACAGTAGTATACACTATGACACACACTACACTATGGTATACACTATGGCAACGCTCTTCCGTGGTTCGGCTCGGACGCCCTCGGCTCGCTCAAGCAGGGAACAAATTATCGGACGCGGCTCACAGCCGTGACTTATAGGTATTTAGATAATGAATATACACTGAATTGACAACATTTCATTTTGGTGACACCTGCAAATTACTATACGAATCGAAGGGGGTTTTACCTCCTGAACACGGCAAAATATTTATTTAGATTTATTTTTCTTTATTTTCAAAATTACAAGTAAGTTAATAAAAATATCGAGTTTTACCAATACTATGCCTGAATAGATATAATACCATTGCCTTTTTCACGAGAAAAAAAGCTGTCATACTTCTAATTTGACATTGACACTATTGACAGATGGATAGAGACTTAGGGCCATTTGCACGCAGAATTTAACCCTGGGTTAAGGCACTAACTCAAGTTAGTAGACGTCAGATTCATACGATAACTGTCATTTTAACTCGAGTTAGTGTCTTAACCCAGGGTTAAACTTTTCGTGCAAGTGGCCCTTTATCGGTTGACATGATACTTTTTTATACACAGATTGGACTAATGTAATATGTCCATTGTGTCGTAGAAATGAAGTTGTGCCCTTTTAGAATAAGTACATCTTAATAAATTAATAATAAAATAATTAAACTATTAGTGTCTTCCTCCTTCCAAACAGTATCTATAAATCGAATAAAATTAAAGTCTTGAAAATATGAAATCTTGTCAATTGTGTAAACTATCGGAGGTAAGCCGTGGACGTGACCTTGAGCGTTCGGACATCCGACAGAAATATGGCGCTGGATGTTTTTGTCATCCGCACACTTATCAGTCGCGTCCGTCAGCCGCGTCCGATAATTTGTTCCCAGCATCAGTCATCGGCCGCTAACCACGGAAGCGGTGCCATACCGTTTCAGTGTTTACTGTCGCACGCCGCGCGCGTCAGTCGCAAGGGTCTGTCGCATCGGCCGCTACCCATGGATTGGATGTCAAACTTAAGAGCTATCTCGCTGTCGGATCTTCACGCTGACTTTTATTCTAGTCCATTCCATATTGTAATTTGTTATGTAACTTATATTTAACAATGTAACTACAATGTTACATTGTTATTGAAATAAACTAGTCGTGTCATTCTGACTGAAATATACGTACATGTATTTATTTCGTTGAAAAACGTTGAAGGTTACAAATTTTACTAAGATGACGTCCTTGTTGATACGGATTAAGTTCTTAGGTTAGTGTAATGACAATACCTAATTAATTCCTAAGCAGATTAGATAGGTCAATCAGGACGAGTTAATACTCAAAGCCGATAAACGTTTAAAAATGTACCTTTGGAGAATATTTCTCTGTATATAATTCTGGTAGCTCTGCCTATGGATTACAGGCGTGATGCACACATACCTATGTGTGTATGTAAGTTATTATACTCGTATTATAATCCGAATTCTTCGTTCTGGCACTCTATCGCTCATACAAAAATGACTAGATACTTCTAGCTCTATGTCATAAATCATGTTGATACATACTGATAATTTACAAAATAAATGTCTAACAGGCTGGTCACCGTTCCTATAGGCATATAAATAAACAACTGTTGTCTACGATGCTAGCAGTCCCGATAAAGCGATTCGCGTGATGAGCGCAAGTATTTTTTTCATACCCTCGCTTCGCTTTAGTTTATATGAGTTTTTTGAAAGTCGTGACATGAACCAGGATTCAAAATATATAAAATCATTCCATGAATATTATGTCGAAACCCGCATCAAAATCTGATGCGTGGTTTAAGAAGAGTTAGCGGGTATACAGACAGATAGAAAGACAAACAAAAGCAAAAAGCTACTTTGTTTTATGCTATGCAAAGAAGATCTAAATATATAAAAGGAGAAACTGACTGACTGACTGACATATCAACGCACAGCCTAAACGGCTAAACGTAGGCACTTGAAATTTGGAAGGGACGTAGCTTAGGTACCGTAGAGGTGCACTAAGAAAGGAATTCCCGAAATTCCCACGGGAACGGGAATTAGCGGGAAAATTATTAACTCAAAAACAATGTTTTGCCCAACGAAGTGGACACGGGAACAGCTAGTGTCCAATAAACCTATCCATGGTACATTTATTTATTCAATACGGGACAAAAAGGCATTCAAGACTGGAGCACACTGTTACACATGCACATCTTTATGAACATTTCTTCTTTAGGGCACGATACACTGTAATTTCTATGAGACGACCTACAAATTACTGTCAGTTGTGATGTGAGGGCTAGTGTAGCAGTATCAGTTGCCATGCAGAATCTTTGAATACTGCTCTAGACTACTTCAGTCTGTGCTGGATTGTCCCCTTTATTTATACGTTTGCGTATTAAATATAAGCGAGGAATAACAAACAGGCAAGTCACCGTTCATATGTAACTATAAAAACAATTGCTGTTGTCAAATGGATAAATCGTTCAATCATTCAAAAGCTATCAGTCGTGTACTGTTGAACTGCAATTAATCAATTAGTGTGTATTGCTCCTTATCTTCCTCAATTATTCAATTTGTTTTCATTCATTCCGAATGATAAATTTCAACACATGCGCTAACAGGAGGCTGGCAACTCTAGCCAAAGTAACACGTATATTTGAGCTTACGAAGTTTAAATTATAAGTTTATTGTTTAACTTGTTTAAAACTAGTGAAAGTGCTTTGGAAAAGTTAACCTAGAAACTTACATGGTGAAAATATTAAAGGAAATCTGTTTCTTGCTGCTGTTCTCCACAAATAACAATTTGGTGAGCTGTTTGTTATCATGTATTTTGTCGTTAAACATTCAAATTTGTCCATAACGGGATATTAGTGACAGAAACACAATTCTCATCCATCCTAAATTAACAGTTACCGACTAACGTAAACTGACGTGAACCATATGATTGGATGACAAATTGAAAACTGACAGAATAGCAGTTGCACCAACAATAACAAAGGAAACCAGTGTTGCAAGTACGAAATATTACTTTTTCATCCCATTCATCGTCGCACTTATCTGAGTAGCACAAAGGATGTCATCAAAAAATACACCTGTTATTTGTGTTAAATGTAAGAATGGAATTAAAACAAAGCAGTATTTAAGATGTTGTTCTTGCAAGAACGCGTATGATGTTTCATGCACAGCAAATGTTACTGATAGTCGTTTCCGATTAATGACTAAGGAAAATAAAGACAAGTGGATGTGCTATGTTTGTCGAACAAAAAATAACAAGCTAGGTAGCAAGCCTAATGAATTATCGTCATCATCTGATTCACCTAGTAGCAATGTAACACAAAGGAAAAGAAATATTGTTAAGAAACTGGAAGACACCCTGACCGAGGAGGAAGATCCTAGCTTATGTTCTACAATAAATTCGTCCCAAAATTATAGTGTGTTAAATAGAAGCTGTCCAACAATTAGAGAAGACTTAGGTGATAAATTAGAGTTTTTGGAAAGTAGAGTTAATGAACTGAATGACAAGTTACTTATAGCTGAAAATGAGGTTGAAAACCTGCTTATCGAAAATAAGACACTAAGAAACACTATTGGTGACTACAGTAAAAAAATATGTGCATTGGAACTTATTTGTAAATCAGGCAAAAAAAATAATCGGAAAAGCTTAAGTAAAATTACTTCTACGCCAAACGCCAGCAGCGGCACTCAAAAGGGGCCAAATAGTACTGAGGCTCGGAGTACTCGGACCATAGCGAAGCTTGTTCAAGACATCGAAACCGAGAAGGATACTCTGCCACATAGACAATGTGAAGCTGTAACTTCGTCACCGAGTGATGTCGCCACTGGTCAAGGTTATGTTAAAGTCATGGATAATCATGAGCTGTCAGTCTTATCACTTGATGTTGCCTCCCCTGTTGATAACGGAAATACAAATTATGACCATGGTTTAAATGTTAATAATAATAAAATATGCATAGTTAGTTCAAATAAGTACAACAAAGTCACAAATAATGCTGAATATTATTTTAATGATAATTATAGCATATGTCACTATGTTTACCCCGGTGTCGGGGTAGAAATGTTGTTACACAATATTGACACTAAGTTGGCTAACTTTACAAAGAATGATTATTTTATTCTTCTAATAGGCGAGAGTGATTTTCAACAATCTCGGAATTATGATAACTTGGTATTATATTTAAGGAAAACTATATCAAGCTTAACGCATACAAATGTAGTGATATGCTATCCTACTTTCAAATTGGATAATTTTTCGAATCTATTTAATAATAGGGTGGAATTCTTTAACCAGCTGTTGTATGTTGATAACCAGAAATATAACTATGCTTTCTTACTGGATAGTAACAGGAACTTGACGTACGACTACAAGATGTTCTATTCTAGTACTGGTCGTTTAAATAATAATGGACTTAGGACAATATTTGTGGACTTGTGTTTGTTGATGCAAATAATTCAAAATCGTAACGAGAATGTCTCCTCATTTATACATTGTACTTGTCATGGCATCCAAAAAGACGCAGAGGAGTTTTTTCGTGAACAATACTAACGACAAAACTACGTGTACACGGAATGATAGTAAATTTAGAATTATGCATCAAAATATGGGAGGCCTAATAAGTAAACTTGACTCATTGCAACTAGTCTTACAGGATTTCTATGTTAAGAAGCAGAAAGTTGATGTTATATGTCTTAGCGAAACTTTTATTAAACAGGGGTCGGAATCGAACATAAAGGTCGATAATTACAAATTGGGAGCTTCTTTTGGTAGGAAAGAGAGTAGTAGAGGCGGGACTGCAATACTAGTAAACAAAGCATTACAATCTAAGGAGTTAGAAATTGAGACTAACATTGCAACAAATTTTTATTTTGAATGTTGTGGAGTCGAAGTAATAGGTTTTGACTTACTTATTATTGTTGTTTATAGGATCCCAGAGCAGACGAAATCCCACGTAGGAGTTTTTATTGAAAAGCTAAATACTTTGCTATACCAACTCTCTTCTAAATATAAAAAGAAGAAAATAGTTCTTTCTGGGGATTGGAATATCGATGTTTTAAAGAATAATACTTTTACTAAAGAACTTAGAGGCTTACTTATGAACTATAACTTAATATTACATATCGAATCTCCCACTCGGGTTAACACATGCATTGATCAAATTGCTAGCAATATAAAAGCTGTTGAAGCCAAAACACACCAGCTTTGTTTGTCGGATCATGACATGGCTCAAACCATTACTTTTAGGGTGAAGGAGAAGAAATCGTGTGTTACCTGGTTTGAATACAGAAGGGATTTTTGTAGAGAAAATATTGTGAAATTCTCTCAATGCTTAGCCGTGTTATCCTTTGATGATGTTTTAAATTCTACTGATTTGACAGAGGCATTTACATCATTTTATGAGTTGGTGTGCCTATTTTTTAAACTGTGCTTTCCGCTTATAAAAGTCAAAGTTAACAACCGTGAAAGGAAAATACAATGGCTTACTAAAGGATTGAGGAAATCTTGTTTTACAAAGCGCAAGTTATATATTAAATTAAAACAGGTAAAGAATGACAAAAATAATATAGCAAATCAACTTAAAACTTATAGTAAAATTTTGAAAAAATGCATTTTTAAGTCACAAAGAATAAATAATGCAAAATATATATCAAGTAATAAAAATAAGTGTAAAGCGACATGGGATATTATAAAATCGACTACATCTAACACATTGAACGATAATAACATAAATTCTTTGCATTATCATAATATGACATTTAATAATCCTCAAGACATTTGTAATTTACTAAATGATTATTTTATTGACATTGTTAAATCTATTTCTAGTTGTAAGACGAATGTGTCAAATCTGAATAATAATATGACTAATCATCCATCATCTATTTTCTTGAGTCCAGCTGATTGCAAAGAAATTTATAATACAATTATGTCCCTAAAAAACAGCAAGAGTTCTGGCTATGACAATATTCCAACTAATATATTAAAATGCAATGCTCGCTGGCTGTGTAAACCACTGGCTCACATTGTCAATTTATCCTTCATTCAAGGTATATTTCCGGACCAATTAAAGCAATCTTTAGTCAAGCCCTTGTTTAAAAAAGGGAACCGTAATGATCCTAACAATTATAGGCCTATAACAATTGTACCGGTTATGTCAAAAATTTTAGAAAAGGCCATGTGTACCAGATTGACAAGTTTTTTAGAAAAACAAAAGTTATTTCACCCGGATCAATTTGGATTCAGGAAGGAACATTCGACCGAGTTGGCTGGGTTTAACTTAATAAAATATGTAACAGAATGTTTAAATAATAAACAACCGATCATATCAATATTCCTTGATTTAAGTAAAGCCTTTGACTGTGTGGACCATTACAAGCTTCTTTCAAAATTACAGTGCTATGGAATCCGGGGTACGGCATTGAACTGGATTAAAAGCTATTTGACTAATAGAAAACAGTGTACTGAAATAGTTAAAGTAGTTAGTGTTATGAAAACGGATGTAAAAAAGAGGTATCGTTCCAATTTTCGTGAGGTCAGCACTGGTGTCCCACAGGGCAGTAACATGGGTCCATTACTATTTTTGATTTATATCAATGACCTCCCTATGACTATGCAGCATAAATCAATATTGTTTGCTGATGATACGACATTGTTAGTCAAATGTACCAATTTTAACACATATGAATCAGATATTAACACGGCTTTGGATGACATTAATAAATGGACATGTAATAATAAATTAATTATAAATATGGAAAAAACTAATTACATTCAATTTCAATCATACAATAGTAATCCAATCAATTTAAATATCAATTATAATATGTCACCCATCATGAAAGTTGAAGCTACCAAGTTTTTAGGGTTATACATTGACAAAAATTTGAGTTGGAAGAATCACATTGATTATGTTTGCTCTAGACTTAATAAATTTGTGTATGCGTTGAGGAGATTGAGAGACACTGTTAATGTCGAGGCCGCTATTACAGCTTATCATGGCTTTGTATCATCGGTGCTCAGTTATGGACTTCTGCTATGGGGAAATTCTGTAGATATAAATAGAGTGTTCTTACTTCAAAAAAAGTGTATTCGAGCTATAGCTAAAGTGAGACCTACAGATAGCTGCATGCCAATTTTTAAAAACTACAATATCCTCCCTCTGCCTTGCTTATACATTAAAAAGGCTTGCATTTTTGTAAGAAGTCATCCCGAATTCTACAAATTGAGGTCGCAGGTGTTCACGCGGACGCAGAGATTGCAGTATGTAGACTTATTGTACCAGCCTCCATGCCATTCTGCGATATTTAAAAAAAATGCATACAATATGTGCATAGTTTTGTATAATAGTCTACCCAGTGAGATTAAATTATTGCTTGGCGTGAGTTTTAGACGCGGAATTTCGAAATGGCTTCTTGAGCAATGTTTTTATAGTGTCAAAGACTACACTAATAGACAATGACATTATAGTGCATGCTTATTTGTTAAGACTATTAACAGATTTCAATTTAAAGTAATATTTGCATGTCGTTAAATCACGGCAGAATACGATACTTTTTTATACAATAACATCCTGTAACTAGATTTAAGTATTCTTGCGAATAAACATTTCATTTCATTTCATTTCATAACAATGAAACTGTATGCAACTATCTCTCCGACTGTTCGCATACTCTTGTGAATATGCATGGATTTTTTAAATCAGGTTAACAAAATATGAAAATACCGTACAAGAGATCACCTAAAGTGAAATTACAATTAAAATCGGCTTAGAAATACGGATGATACAAGCATTTTAAACTGCTTATTAGACAGCGATTAGACAGAGAAATCCGATATGCACTGTGACGTCATCTAGGTCGGCCATATTATTAACTCCATGTTAAATTCTGTTTTGCTAGACAGAGTTCGGAAAAAATCTTTGCTGCCTCATATCTTGGTTATTTTTTTCCAACAGTTTTCTTCATGAATCAGCTTTTATCGAAGCTGTGATTTTTTTTATGAATATTCCCTATTAGCTCTTCCAGGTCACGATTTGAGGAGAACTTAAGCGTGGTAGGAACTTGAACAGGGTTTTTTCTGGATTGCCACCATTCCTGCTAACCTTGCCGCAGCATTGTCGGCATTGTTGTTTACCGCGTATAGATTACCACAATAGATGCATTCCTTAGTTCTCAAGGTATTTCGAATCTTGAGATATCAAATATCCGTATAGTTGTCAAGAGGCATTCAAAGCAGACTTACCTTTGTGACATCGTTTGCCTATCAGTTGTTTACAACATGCCACTCTAGCTTCTGCCTGCAACGTCGTCCACGTAGATTATCGCGTTCTTTGGGAACTTGTACACTCGACGAGTAGACCTGCCGAAAAGCAGCAGTTTTCGCATTGTTCTGTCCAAGCGCGTGGATAACCGGTGAAATCACAAACCATCATAGAGGCATTCCATCTTAGTCCTCACGCATTGGCAGTCATAAGATGTAGTCTTGATAAATTGAATATCGGTATGTCTGACAAAACTCCTTTGACAAATGCAACTTTACTACTAACAGGAGAGGGTTGTATCTGCTTTGGCTATTGAGTTGAGATATCGCCTTTTGGCTCCTATCGTCTCAGAACCCACTTACCATCAGATGGCCTGTGTGCTTCTCCTTACCATAATAAAAGTGACATCGTCTCTGAAGTGAGTCTTTGAATCTACTATCAAGGCAATAAAGTTCTATTACGTTTGTTCGATGATGCCATTTTCAGTTTATGGAACAAAACTTTAGTCCCAGTGTAACACAGTTCTTGCTTTGATTATGTACATCCTATTACTCTCTGGGCCTACGCGGTACTATGATTGTAAAAAAAACACTCGTATTTAAAATAATTAAATATTTTTGTTTCCTGAAACTCTGAATTTACCTGTTTATCCTCCGGATTCCTGGTACTCGACCCATATGACGGTCCTGCCTGGACGATGGCCAGCGGCGATAAGTCCTCCACGCCATAGGACGCGTGACATGAGCTGATAGCGTTTTGTTTGATGTAGCTGACGTATTAGATAAAGAGCTTGAAGAATGTAGAATAAACGTTATACGTGGCGACCACTTCGGTTAGCAGCGATAAAATTGGAAAATGTTGGCAATTTTGCGAAGCGCGTCATTTAACAAAGTATCGAAAAAATTCCAACCAATTTAAAGCTAGGGTGAATAACGCTTCATCGTCGAAAAAAACTTCGTCTTCAAAAGCAAGAATTAACACAAGCCCATAGAAAATTTAAAAAAAGTTCGTTTCGTTCGGACCTTAATTCTACTGAGTGAAACCATGTTTTTAACTTCGCCATTCATCATCATCAGTCCACTGCTGGACATACGCCTCTTCCATAGCATGCCACTGAGCTCGGTCTTCAGCTCTTCTTCTCCAGTCTACCTACCCTGAGGCAATGTAGTTTTACCGAGTTGAACAGAGGCTCTGTTGATATTTCTTAATCTAGCCCCCTTACTTATAAACGTGGAATGAGCTTTCGAGTCAAATCGGAGAAATACTGGAAAAGGGACGAATCTTAAGTACCCGAAACCGACTTGCGTGCATGACTCGATGTATGAATGTGGAAGAAGCGAAAGAAATTTGTCAAGATCGTAGCAAATGGAAAGAAGTGGTCTCTGCCTACCCCTCTGGGAATCAGGCGTGACTTAATGATTTAATGTATAAGCTTGGAATAGTTTATGCCATACTTTGTCACTGTCTGTCAGATGCAAATGTCACAATTACAGATAAGGACAAAGCATGGCATAAACTATTCCAAGCTTATTTCACGTTTATAAGTAAGAGTGTAAATGTGTTGATGATTGTTTCGAATTGGATCTTTTATTCTTTCAATTCAAAAATACAAGTTTTTATAACCAATTTCTATCTCGCTTGTTATCAATGTTTTTTTTATAGATCGCTATCAATTGTCACCATACAGCGGATTAAAATTGCTTATCGATTCTATTCTGATCGTATCTAGAAAACGGTTGTACTATTCTGTCAATTTTATTGATTGATCGTCGATGGAAGATACAATGACTTGCATTAGTAATATTCAATATACAGGGTGTCCCAAAACTCAACGATAATCCGCCAAGGGCTAATAGAGCAGCTAAAAAGCTATCGATTTAACACCTATGTATGTTCAGCGATTTTCGCTAGTTTCGGAGATATTGATCATTTTAATCTGAAATTTTGTAATTTTCCCTTATGCCCATGTCATGAAAAATCATTAATTTCGTTATGTATTTCATAAGTTTTTCAGTGGTATCTTACATAATTATAATCATTACGAATTGGCGAAGTTTTTAAACCTATTTACCCGTTTATTTTATCAGTATTTTTTTAAGTAATCACATAAAGTTTGTTTCTCCATACTAGGTGTCCCAGTGGTTGCTTTTCACTTTGTATGAAAAAAACAACTATAGGTGATTACTTAAAAAAATACTGATAAAATAAACGGGCTAATAGGTTTAAAAACTTCGCCAATTCGTAATGATTATAATTATGTAAGATACCACTGAAAAACTTATGAAATACATAACGAAATTAATGATTTTTCGTGACATGGGCATCAGGGAAAATTACAAAATTTCAGATTAAAATGATCAATATCTCCGAAACTAGCGAAAATCGCTGAACATACATAGGTGTTAAATCGATAGCTTTTTAGCTGCTCTATCAGCCCTTGGCGGATTATCGTTGAGTTTTGGGACACACTGTAGATGTAAAATCCGGATTTACTTAGCAGTAATGGCGACCGAGTTAAAAACAACACGATAACATATCAAAGGCAATATGGTTTTACCCAGTAGGATAGAGGCCCAGCGGACCTAGTATGACTGCGTCTATATCGCGTGTCAAATGTGGATAAAGCATCCGTCACTTTTTGACACGTCTACTTATTTACGTGTCTGAAGGTGACGGATGCCTTATCCAAAATTTGTCACGTGATAAATGCAGCCGTATAAGGCCCCCAATTAGGTGTAGTCACGGTAAGAAAAGGTTCGTCACTTTGAAACTTAACAGCGTTAAAATAGAGTCGAAAGGTGACGAACCTTTTTTTACCGTGACTACATGAAATAATATTTTTCTTTTGCCTTTTAGATGGAACAATATATGTAAAAAATCTATTAATTCTAATCTATCGTTCCTTTTTAAAGTTATTCACACATAATTAGCGCAGAATATTGCACTAACAAACAAAGCAAGAGGGGTTTCACCTTTATGGCTATATTTGATTACGTCAGTGGAGAACGCACTGCAAAAACTGTAAGACTTTGCATACGATGACTTATGAATGGCGTCATAAATGTTGAGAATAGACCAATCTATCGTTATTTAACAGTTATAACTCCTACTACTCTATTTACAAAAAAACTGGTATATTTAATATATCTACTTGGGGTCATTTCTGGTATTCCCTGTCCATCAGGTAATGTAAACAAGTTATTAATTAGTTTGTATCGCTCGGATTTTGATGGCTATCTCTACACTTAGACCACAGCAATCGCCCCCACCGGAAACACTTCTGTTTGGTTTGCAATGCGTATTGTTATTATAATTTAGTATTGTCTCTGGACGATGGACGCCTATATACTGACGTCCATGCGCTCAGTGCGGTCCTGAGCCCCGGGCGTGTCACATCTAATTAAAAAATATATTCTTGACCGACGCCATTGTAGACGTTGTCGTGTTCCAATTTCAAATATTTTTTATTTTAAATCATTCGGCCAGTGAGTAGTGATGTTAAAGTGATAAGTTTCCGGTTTTTGTTTTGTTTTTGATGTTTTTTTTAATAGTTTATGATTCGGTGTTGTTTGTATATAGTGAAAATGGTTGTGTGGTACACAGACGATACGGATGACGAGGTAATAATAATCGGTCGTGTAATAAAAATAATTACTTTTAATTTAAAAAGTCTAGAACTTGTCTGGAACGTTGGTTAATATTTGAAACTAATAATTATTCTAGCATTAGGACAACCTTTCAGAAAATTGGTTCTTTAAATGATGCGTTAAAATTACGTTATTGTACTAGATATGTTATATATTTAAAGTACTGACATAGCTTGAGATGAATGTCATTAATCCTTGTAATGTTGGCACAATGACCATGTTAATGTTCTCGCGGCGATAACGCGGTTTCCTTCCCTAAAGAGTTTACATTTTTATGAATACTAATTGTAATATTCTCGTTTGATTCTCTTGATTAAATTTCCTTGAAATTAAAGTAACAATGAGAAAAACCGGTATCATATTAAAAGTCCGTTGACTATTAAAATGCAGGGAAATCTTTTTAAAATAGGGATTCAAGAAGGTAATAGGATAATTTTAATTTTAATACACGCTATGTGGTGCCCTTGGAATTTTAAAACTTAACTGTAAGCTTCTAAACCAGGCAACGACCTAACCAGTTACAGTACAGGTCATTTAGAACTTGTACGGAACCCTAAAAAAATACATTATCACACTACACTTTGGTCGTTCTAAGACCGATTTGACAGCTGTCATCTTAACAAAAAATAACCTCGAACACATATTTTTTACTAAGATGACAGCTGTCAAATCGGCCTTCTTAGAACGACCAAACTGTAAGCTACAGACGGACAGACAGTTATGACCTCTGTACACATTGGGCCAATGCGTTGGGCCACGGTGTAAGGGACTACTTGGCTACGCTATATGTTCGTAGTTGGCCGGCCAACCGGCTGGAGCCGGTTTTTCGTGCACACATCAAATGATCATTTATGAAAGCGCCAATGCAGAATGATCAATACACCAATGTGTACAGCGGCTATTAGACGCGCGACAAACTACAACAACTATTTAAACTTTTATTTGTGTAATGAAGGTTTTGCATACATACACGAGGGCTAAAAATGAGCATTCTTTCATACACGTGTTCATTTATAACGCAAACGAAATCGAAATTACGATTATATTTTATAATATTTAATGCAAAACGTCTTTCCCACGGCAATAAAACCAAACACCGTGAATACCTGTTGACTCACCACGTGGCCGTGGATTTCCCTTTCTTTACCAACAGCATACAAATGTAAAGCAAATCTTTACTTTAATTTCACATTGTCATGCTAACTGATAAGCATTTTTTCGGTATCTACACCAAACTATACAGTCAACTACTTTATCCCCCCCTAATAACGCTGTTGCAGAAATCCTATTTATTTTTTGTGTTGCGAAACCTGGTCTAGCCTACTCACTTGATACGTACAGATATAGTGCATAATGGCGACGTTTTATTTTCGGATAAGATCGTCTTCGTCTTGCTTTCTAAACAACCTTATCGATGGGTACTAGCTGACGAAGCTGACGAGGAAACCAAGATAAATACAAACTTTTTTCCGACTAAAACAATGTCGTATGTTTATTGGCGATCCAGTTATGAATAGTATGACTAATATTATATCGTAAATCGCATCGCTTAGCGGTTAGAAATTAACATAACTGTTATCGAATACATTATCGAAATCCACAAGGAATTTACGTAAACCTCATTATAATTACATGCGGCACGGGTTTGAATGAACGCATTGCTAATGTCTCAGGCATTCAACCGGTTAATTCAATAATTACTTGATTAACTAACAAGACCTGTTAATTTTTGATTACCTACCGGTCAACTTTGGGTGTCTTCACTCTTGACGCTATTAGTGGGTCAGGTTGGTAAAAAAATTGACATCTGTTTTGGTTTGTCAGTAATTGGAAATATTCTCTAACATAATGGAAACTCTTCGAGTTAAATATTTTTTGAATCGAAAATATTATCTGGAATTGCACATCTCTATTTATCACACGATGCGGGGGCCCAAAAAGCCTGACATTTCGATTAAAGTCCGGACGTTTTAGTCACAAAATGGAAACATTACTCATAGATTGTTAGTGGCATGGTAGCAGATGCTCGCATTGCAATGATCCAGACAAATCGAAAAGCCGGACAAAGTCCGGACTAGTCTAAAGATCCGGACGGATGGTAAACCTACCCCCTGTACTAAATAGCTGGATTTTTCTGGCGTTATTTGCTCGATCTTAATTGTCCAGTGGTAAGGAACGCTTCGTGTCCGATTCCTACTCGCGCTTGACTAGTACTTTACTATAATATATTCTTGTTAGCAATTATGCGGTATAGTTTGTAAAGCAGTGCCGTACGCAAAGCATAAACGTACAACAATATCCATGTTTAGTCTGCGTTATGATATGACGTAGGTACTGGTGCAGCATAAAATTACAACGCCTTTGCAAGTTGTAGGTTCTGAAAGACGTCACAGTTCCAATACTTCCAATGGACTATACTTATTGGTACTAGAATGCGTCAACTTTGATTTATTGCGTTAGGTCACAAGGATTCCCCATACCGTTCCATTATGAGAGTGCGCTGTTACACTACTTTATAAAAATAAAGAGGTCTGCAGCAGGTAGACATGTTTCGGACTCATTGGGAAACTTGTATTAGCAGTGTGCTTTCATTGTTATAAGTCATGTCTGACGTCAGTTATATCACCCTGCAGATTGCAGACTAAACTTGTTTGTCTTCAGAAACGTTTTATAAATGAGCAAAAAATTTTGACTACAATATTCTCGAATGGCAACCACCATATGAAGCTACAGATGCTACAGTTTTTGGCGAAAAGTTTGATCATGTTGCCAAATTCATTCCTAAAAGCGTCCTATTTCCAAGGTCTTTTACGTAATCTTCTAGATAGGGTGATAATTTCTGCTGCATTAGGTTTCATACAGAACTCCTGTCTGGTTCACACGGCGACGCAAAATGAGTTGAACTTTGTGAAACAAACTACGCGACTCACAACTCAAAAAATACGCTCGTTTGGCGTCACCCTTAGTTCATTTACGATCAGTTTCTGATCTTTGACCTGAATATCGATTTTTGTGTAACCTTCGTTCTTTTGTCAGCAGAGCGAGCAGACGTCGCCGTTCCGGCGCTGGACCACCGGCAGCGGCGCCGGCAGCTCCTACCGGCACCACCACGACCCCCGCAACATGTACAATAAGGTATCACCACTTCACCACCACCTACCACCCGTACACTTTTACGAGCAGTCGCCAAAATAAAACTCTTTCTATAAAGCTCTTTCAATTGGCTCATTCCTGATGTACTAACCTCAGAGCAAATAATTTATTTAAAAATAAATGTATGCGAGACCATATTTATTATAATTTATAACATTTTCTCTATAAACCTGAAAGTTTTGTACGCTATGAGTGACTGGACTAATTCAACTTGCTAGGTAATATGAGCTGTGTTGACTTAAAAAGTGATACGCTTGAGAGAATCACATCCCAGCCTCCTGAAACTTGAACGGGTTGGAAAATTATCAACATTTCACCGCGATTTGTACAGTACCAGGCAACTGTAGTAGCATAGTTTGACTTTACTCTTATTTTACATGTAAAATACTACTTGTACTTCTTTACTATTAAGGCGTCTTGTTGTAACATGTTACAACAAGACGCCTTAATAGTAAAGAAGTACCTCAATATTCAAGTTGTAGTCAGCCCATTGCATTTGGCTCTTCGGACTACATGTATTACTCCTGTTTGAACTGGCTGGTGTGCTAATGTTTATGCGACAAAGAAAGGCAGAGAGTAGGCGCGCTGTTTTGTAAGAAACCTCCTTCTCTACTAATACTATCATATAAATCTCTGGTTTTATCTAAAGTCTTGGTCTGTTCTCCAGCAAATGAGCGAGGGTTCTCCCTCGGTGCCGGCCAGCGCGGGCGGCGTGGCGCGGTGGTCGCTGGGGCTCGAGCAGCTGCTGGCCGACCCCGCCGGCGCTGCCGCCTTCGCGCACTTCCTCTCCAAGGAGTACGCTGCAGAGAACATCAGGTACGTGGGCAGTCACAACTGGACTACATTCAGGAGCAATGGAAAAGGGTTACTTCCTATCGTAATTCAATAGAAAAGCTACCCGTTTTTATTGCTCTTGAGTACCTATATAAGAAGCAGATAGACATTTATTCACTAACCATTAGACACAATAAACAAATGATTAAAGAAAACAGTGAAGGTAACTGTGATTGCACGTATTGTGTGTCCTCGCGGCAGTGAACCGGACACTGGCTCAGCAAAATGCTGAGGTGTCAGCCACATACAGCACTAGTTTTCAGCCGGTACCGAAAGTGACTCACGGAACGTTGTACAAAACAGCAACTATATTATATGTGTAAACTGCTTTTAATAATGTTAGTAGCGGAAAAAAAGGAAAAATAATAATAATAAAATGCATACACAAATACCGGTATACAGCTTTGCTTGATAAAGCTAAAAATGAATAAAAAGGTAATTTCAAAAGCAACAGCCTGAAATATTAATGTGTAAGTGCTGGATAAGGACTTCTGGAGTGTCAATAAATAGTCTTTAAGCTTGCCCTTAAAGCTGTACTTGAAGTACTATAAAGCTGAAGAGTTTGTTTGTTGGTTTGTTTGCTTGAACGCGCTAATCTCAGGAATTACGGAGCCGATTTGAAAAATTATTTCAGTGTTAGATAGCCCATTTATCGAGGAAGGCTATAGGCTATATATCATACTCACGTGAACCGAAGCGAGACAACCACTTCGCTGTGCCCCTCTGGCATGGCTGATGTTTATGGGTGGTCCGTCTACTCGTTTACCATTAGCGGCTTTAAAAAAACATAGCCATTGTGTTCCAGCACGCGCCATATAACAGTACCTTCAACTTTCAATAAATTATCGTGCGCGTAATGTAATGTAATACAATGGATGTGTTTTAACACAATATATTGTTGTCCTTAAGTGGATGTGGTTAAACCAATACCGTAATACCATATAATTATAAGTAGTTATGTTACGTACTGATTTCGACGTTTTTTTTTGTATTTTTATTGCAAAGAGTCAGCAAAAGAGCACATAGATAGAGACTACCTAAACATGCTGCCAAATGACTAAATGCTAACTTTACTAAAATGTTTGTCCTGCCCCATAGGATCATCACTGGTCAGAAAGTGACAGCTGTTTTATAGTTGTATACAGGTTTATTCACTTAAGAAATAAGAAAACTAATACATACGCGGTTGTACGAGGCATACGCCCTTTTTCCAAGCAGAGCAGTATATAATAAATAAATAAATATCAGGGGACAATGTCACACCAATTGACCTAGTCCCAAACTAAGCTCAAGGCTTAGACAACGATATAAATACTTATATAGAGAAATATATACTTAAATATATAGAAAACATCCATGACTCAGGGAAAATATTCGCGCTCATCACACTAATACCTGCCCTTACCGGGATTTGAACCCAAGACCGCTAGCTTCGTAGGCAGGGTCACTACCAACTAGGCCAGCGCATATCATGCTCATGTTTGTATGTTGTAGATTCTGGTGGGCCTGCGAGCAGTACAAGTCAGCTGGCGATGGGGAGCGCGGAGCCCTAGCGCGTGACGTCTGGGAGCGGCACCTCGGCGAGGGCGCTCCGGAGCCCGTCAACGTGGACGCGGGCGCGCGCCGCGCCGCCGCGCTGCGGCTTCACCAGGAGCCTGCGCCGCAGGACCTGTTCCAACAGGTATGGTTCATAGCTACAGGACCTGATGTTCCTCATACCCAATGGGCTAGCAACGAGCTTGTTCCAAAGGGTCACGCACGCACCTACAGAATCAGTTCGTAAAATCACAGCCACAGTACCTCTTAAAAGAGAGACACAAAACTTCAGAACCTATTTCAACAGGGACTTACAGAATCAAAAATATTTATTCAGTAAATAGGCCACACACGGGATTTTACTCCTCGTTAATATGAGTGAATCTACGAGCGCTTCGTACAAGACCATCATTGCGGAGAAGCGCCGCTAGAAACTCCAGCAGAAGGACATTTTTTCAAACTTAAAATACAATAATACTTAAAAGTAACTTACATTACAAGGTTATAAAGTACACGTACATACACATACAAGTTGCTAAAGTTGATTGCTATCTTACTCTAACTTTCAAGTTAGAAAATTGTGCTTCTTGCTCTAGAACTGAAGTTAAAGTAGACAGCAAGCAACTTTTTTTATTGCTAGTCTATTTCTCAACTTCGTATCTGATCGAAAAAACACTCGTGTTCCCTAAAGGATAAAAACTACTTTTCTATCTAACTATTCGGAGAAACTAATGAGACGATATGACACTTATTTCAACCTCATCCCTCCCTTAGGCTCAGAAGCAGATCTTCACGGTTATGCAGTTCGACAGTTACCCGCGCTTCCTCCGCTCCGGCGTGCACGCGGAGTGCGCGCGCGCCGACCTGCGCGGGCTGCCCTCGCCGTACGCGCCGCCCCCCACCCCCACCAAGGTACGTTCGAAGACCTTAACTTGTGACCCATCTTAGGCCAAAAGCTATTTTGACATTCTACAACAATAAGGGTGCAAATAGCTTGGTATCTCTAATGATATAACGACATAGACGAATGTAAGTTTTTGTTTTTTAAATGTGTCTTGTTTTCTTGACTGCGTTTGCGAGGATAGAGGTTCGATTCCTTTTTTATCTTGTGTGTGTTCGCTCTGGTGATGTGCTGAAAATCGGGACAGTTGGCATCCGATCAAGGTTAAAGTAGAACGTCTGGCAACACTACTTTAAAAGTTTTTCGGGCGAAGATATCTGAAAAATACGTACGAAATGATGAATGATGATTAAAGCGATAGTGATAACAACTCTGACCGAGTTCTTCTTGTTCTTGTATATTTCTTCCCTAACTGAACCAACTATATACTTTATATTCCAAAAACTGAATTTCAAATGTGTACACTCATTGTACCAACTGTTTGACCAGGACATGTTTTGTACCATTTAGACGGGATGACACCAGCCCCTATTTAAATACAGCCCGCTTGTTTAATTTTACAAAGTCAGTCATGTTCAGTAGAACCCTTACAGTACGTACCTATACCTTCTTTTATCGCCTATCGCTCAGTGCATTTTATTTCGATAGCGACTCGATACAAAGGGAAATAATTTGTTACTAAGTAACAAATTAGTCGCGGCCAAGTCGTGTCAGCCGCCCTGTTCTCTTCCTATATGAATGTGTTGTACTTTGGTTGTAGCTAAAGAAGTCTGCCAGCAACGCTTCGGAGCGTCGGCGCAGCGGCGGCTCGCTGCTGCCGTGGCGCATGCGCGCTGCGTCGCGCGACCGTGCGCCCAACACGCCTGTGACTGATGTGAGTTGCCCTTTATCTCTTACCTTTACTACTTAATCACCAGATCTATCCCATATATCATAAACGCACTTTAAACCTTTTTTAGTTAAAGTTTGTGTTGTCCTTTTCTGTCAAATGAAAATGTCACAATGACAGATAAAGACAAAGCTTATTTCAAGCACACTTTAGCTATTGTGTGATTATGAATAAGAGGGCTAGTGTATAAACTTATACTGTTTGATCGTAAAAGTTGGTCGTCTTGTTTTCTCAATTAGTTTATCGATGTGTATAAAGCTGACTGAGAAAGAAAGATAAATACGAACTATTCCGACCTAAAATTATTTCGTATGTTTATTCACTATAGAAGTAAGTAACTGATTTAGTGATTAAGTAACAGATTTTTGCTCGAATACCAGCTGGTTGAAAATTAATCTTTATTTCACTTCTTAATCCCAATATTATCAATAAGATTTTTAAAGGAAATTTTCTCTTTCAATCGCACATGAACAGATGAAAGGCAAACACGTAGTCAAAGTTCTGGATTAAAAATTGTTTTTTTTGTTATTTTTTAATAGTTTCTGTTAGTATCAACGACGAAACGATCTAGTATTAAAAATGTTTCAAGTCAATGTAAAATAATTAATAGTCTAAAATAACTCGCCGCCATATCTAAATCCGCTAAATCCAATCTAATTGCATCTTTATTTAAACGTGTTTCTAAGCAACGATAACAAATTACACGTTGAAAATAGACAATAAAACACACTTCAACAAAAGGCTGACCTCATCGTAATCGTATATTTGTTAACTGAAACATTGTGAAATATATTCTAACGTTCAACGGAAGAAAACCGCGATAACCGACGCTAATATTTGCACTGCTACGGTTCCCTTCTGAAAATAGACGAGACGTACGGTCAACAATGTACCTATTCGTGAACCGTCGCACTCAGGTGACGTATGCAACAACACATCACTCAAGTTTGAATGACGTAGTCTCATTGAGACAGGGTTGTACGCGAATATTTTGTTGACCTTGCAGATAGCTCAAAAAGCTGAAAGGACGACGCAGTCAAATTACTTGCATTTTTAATAGACTCTGTTAATATATATTTATTTATGATTTCATGGAGATCCAACAGCTTACAAAACAAGATAGAAATTGAAATACGTAACAAAAAGCCATTTTTTTTTTATAAGGTGTCCTGAAAAAAAACATGCTTATTGAGTAGGTACTTATGTCTCAAAAGTAAACTTTTTTGTTTATTATTCACTCAGAAAAAAAAACTTGCTCATGGCTAAAGTGCTTAAACGCCACATGGTCTTTTCTACGTCACAGCTGGTGCTAGCAAAACGCGGTTACAAACCAAATGACGTCATTCCGACCACTATACTATCTGCAATAAGAAGTGGCGAGTCGTGCAATAAAACTGCCCTCCTACGGAAAAAGGCACATCTACTATATGAATTGTATTGCACTTCCAACCTTATTATAACCCTTGAGAGTTTAATATGCTTCTATGAATTCATTGCACTTGTGCCTTTTCTCCGTGGTAGGGCAGAAAAGTCAGTTTCATTTCTTTTGTATGCGTAATACTACCTGCACTGCTCTTGCAAGTCCTGCTCGATGCGAAAGCACGATTCCGATGACTTAACGCCCAACTCGCCACTTCTTATTGCGGATAGTATAGTCCAAAGCGAGCGTAGCAAACACTGATAATATTTAATATTTTTTATTCTCAGTAAAATATAATCAAACTAAAAAAAATACTTTTGAGACAAACCTCTATACGCATGATCATAAGAACCCCTTTTAAAAAAAAACCTGTTGTAAATTATATACTTTTAATAATATGGTTGATATTACTTCTGTAGTTTTATCTGATACTGCCTATTGACTTAGCAGGGCCGTAAAGATGCAGTGAATAAACATTCTACATAGTATTTGATCGGAAAACTTCTTATTTATCTTGCTTTCTCAATCAGCCAGTGCCCACTGATAAACTAATTGTAAAAGCAAGACGAACGCGATACCGTTTGATTATGCACAACATCTGGGGCTCATTACATACATACATACATACATACACATAAACTCACGCCTTCATTCCCAGAGTGGGGTAGGCAGAGTAATTACTAACCACTCTAAAAACTTGTTAACAATTCCGTAACCACATTATTCACAATCAGGGTATTAGGTTGCAAGCCCATTGCCAAACAGTACTAGAAGCCTTTATTATTGGGGGTCATTCTACTCGGGGAAAACCATATTGCTTCTGATATGTTATCGTACTGTTTTTATGTCGGCCACCATTACTATGTAAGTAAGAGCTGTCGTAACATTGACAATACGATTTTTTCAAGTGTTTGTTAGATGAATCAGCTTTTATTGAATCTATAAAAAAACCTGTAATGAACAGGAATATTCCCTATTACATACATTTAACCATTAAAATATATTTCTGCTGACTGTAGGTACACTAGTATAAAGGAAATGCATGCTTCACAAGTGTGGCAGTTTGGCTATTTCTAGAAATAACTGCCTCGTTTTATTTGCACACCAGTTTATTATGAGGAAATCCTTGTTCAAATGCTACTGGATTGTTTGTTTGAAAATAGATCTGAGTTTATTATATTTTCCAGCCAATTATGTAATAAGATAAATGATCTAATATCAACCTGTAACCACGATACACACCTCCTTCTTTTGTTGACATTAGAATTAGAGCAGGGTAATTAATTTTGATAATTTGTTTCTTAAAATAGTAAGTGATGTAAATATTTTTGGGTGGGGTACTGATAACAAGATCTGACTATGATTTATAGCTTATGATTATTTATGACAATTATATTCTGTTCGCCCTCTGTTCGCCACCCCGCCGGCGCGCATGCGGGCCCTCTCGCACTCGCCACTGCACCGCGCGCTGACACTTCTCAACGACATTATGGACAGCGACAGCACAGTGGACATATTTTTCAACTCTGAGTCTAGATTCCTTGCTTTAGCCAGTCGTTACTTAGAGTCTATTGTCGCATCAAGCTCAGTTTGTATCTAGTGTTTGTATTAACTTGAACTTAGTTTTTAGTAAATATTGTTTCTCCATGATTTTATTAACATGTGTGGCTTGACTGTTAGTGTTAATTATATGGTCAATAAATAAATAAATAAATATTTTAGTAGTTTCATCACATTGTATAAATTTGCATGGTATATGTATTTCTCTATATAAGTATGTTTGTCGTTGTGTAGTAGTACAAGCTTAGAGCTTAGTTTGGGACTAGGTCGGTTTGTTCCATGATACCTATTTATTTATTTACAAGCTTCTGCCCGCGACTCCGTCCGCGTGGGACTCGTTTATATCGTAGCTCCATACAAATTTTCAACCTCTATTTCACCTCTTTAGGGGATGAATTTTTGAAAAAAAAAACTATCTTGTCCTTTCCCAGGATTCAAACTATCTTTGCATCAAATTTCACCTAAATCGGTTCAGCGGTTTAAGCGTGAAGAGGTAACAGACAGACAGACACACTTTCGCATTTATGATATTAGTAAGGATTTATTCAGGTGAATGATATTTTTAAAAACAAATCGTGCCTTTGTGAGGATTTTTCATATCAGCCCAGTGCACTCTATAAAAACACTGCGAGGTCTGCAAGGGACAGAGCATTCGATTCGCTAGCGAGTACGTCAATTGTAACTCACGGCAAGGGTACAGTTGATTGTCTCTAAGATATCTCTGAGTACATACATACATACATACATTAAATCACGCCTGTTTCCCAGAGGGGTAGGCAGAGACCACTTCTTTCCACTTGCTACGATCTTGACAAATTTCTTTCGCTTCTTCCACATTCATACATCGAGTCATTCACGCACGTCGGTTTCGGGTACTTAAGATTCGGCCCTTTTCCAGTATTTCTCCGATATGACTCGAAAAAGTACGCCTAGGGCGGCCCCTTCCGACCCGTCCACTCACTTTCGATCTGTATAATAATATCTCTTTCGTCAATCTTCTTTCATCCATCCTTTCCAAATGACCGAACCATCAAAGCATGCCCTTTTCAATCTTAGTCTCTGAGTACGGTAGTTAAATAGGAAATACACACCTAAATAAAGATCACGCACACACTTTCAAACGTGAAGACAAAGTGATTCATCTAAGTATGCATTGTTTCTTGTAGTGATTTTCCTCGTGTTCTTGTTTATTTTTAGCCGCGTATTAATACTAGTTGTTAGCATAATTAGTGCTAATTGGGGGCTTTGAACGTTGGGGTTTTGTTTTGATTTAACGCCTGTGACTAATATAAGCTTGAGCACGGCCATTTCAATTATAGGTAACGTTTTTTAATTTTTACTATTCGAAAACGTGTGCTGAACCTATCCATAGCACGAACACCTACAATTTTTTACGTTTAGATCGGTTTTACTTATTACTCGATAACTTAATACATACTAAAGGATGCTTTTATCGCTGATATCAATTTCCATACACATTTCCTCGATGAAATTACACAAACGTTACTTAGCACGATATAATAAATAAATATATATAGAATGTAATAGTTTGTGCTCGGAGTACATATAACTAAACTATTGTGGGGAGAAATGTTAGTTGATGAAACGACGATTCTTCATCTTTCAACAATCTAACAAAAAGCCAACTTTAAAAACCCAACTGCTGTTTGAATAAAGTCGTCAATATAATGTTTTAAAGGGGTTTGGGTAAAAGTGTTGTCATTTCTAAAAGTCATAAATTTTCAAAATGAGCAGCCATTAGTAAAAGTGGTAAATTACGATAGAATAATCAAAAATAAACGTGTTTTGTTATGTAATGTAATACTCTTAAGTGCATCGGAGCCGAGATATTTAATATTCTTACCTGGGCGTACTTTTAGTACCAAAAACTGAACACTTAAATCTTAAATATCTCGGCTCCGATATTATTTAACTCCATAAATTATATATATCTATGTGTATTTCCGGTATTTCGAGATCCTCTAAATAACTACGTAAAAATCATCCGCGGCCGCTGAAAAAAAATATGTCAATATTCTTCAAACAAAGGAGTGTGAGCTAATTGGCCTAATGACCAATAAGGACAAGCGATATGTCCCCGAATAGCAAATTCTAAGTTGTAAAATTATTACTATGGCAGGTGGTTCGAAATCTTTGTGTGGAAAAAGTTATCGCCATGCAAAGACAGCGGTTTTTCAAAGTAATTATGCTAAAGTCGTCTATGTAGGCGTCTCGATGTTCCAGATTTTTAAATATTTCACACAGCGATTTAAGATTTCCCGCCATACAAAATATGTAGAATATGAAAAAATCTTTCAAAGGACATATGGCTTGTCATTATTTGTTTTTAGGCCAGTGTCCATACAAAACTGACCATCATCCTTTACCCAATGCCCTTCCACTTTTGAAAATGAGATGCTAAGACGAATCTAACGACGCCTAGCTTGTCAAACTCGGGCCATCCGCTAAGCCTTTGTATGGTAATAAAGAACTGTACATACATACAATGTCAAAGACTTTGGTAGTCGGGTAAAAAGAGACTGTATATAATAATCTCTTTTTATTTCAGCTGGTGAAGTCCAACCAAGCGGGGCAGTGCTCGCTGTGCCGCGTGGCTCTGCCCGACGGCGCGTCCTCGGTGGTCGGCGTGGACCCGGCGCTGACCGTGCGTCACCTGGTCGAGAAGCTGCTACAGCGGCTCAATTTGCCCTGCCCGAACTATGACGTCATTGTGAAAGATGAACAGGTGAGAATTATTTGAAGTAGCTATTGGA